>JARHVA010006736.1:5000-395000 GCA_037957365.1 Torreya grandis | reverse complement strand
TAGGAGTGTATACTTAAAGGACCATGCAAAAATTGTATACAAGAGTGTAGGAATCAGAGATGTATGGTTTTGAGTATTCGGGTAAAAAAAAAGAAAGGGATGTGGAATAATGTACCAAATATAATTTAAAATTAATTTATAATTTAGTTGGGGGATAAAAGAATTAAGGAGTCTCTTTTTAAATTTATATGTTTGTTCATAGAAAGGTTATTGAATAAAATAATCTTGAAATAAATGGAAATGCCATAGTATGGTAGAAGGATACATATATATATATATATATATATATATATATATATATATATATATATATATATATATATATATATATATATATATATATATATATATATATATATATATATATATATCATACTATGGCATTTCCATTTACATCAAGATTATTTTAACTTAAAGGACTGCAAAAATTGTATACTTGATTGGATGAATCATAGATGTATGATTTTGGGTATTCAGGTAAAAAAAGTAAGGGATGTGAAGTAATGTGGGGTCAATAATGTACCAAATCTATTTTAGAGTTAACTTATAATTTAATTAGGGGATAAATGAATTAGAGAGTCTTTTTTTAAATTTATATGCTTTCTCATAGAAAGGTTATTGAATAAAATAATCTTGAGATAAATAGAAATGCCATAGTATGGCAGAAGGACACACACACACACACACACACACACACACACACACACACACACACACACACACACACACACACACACACACACACACACACACACACACACATCTACATAAAGGTTAGGGTTATTTAATTGACATATGTGTGAACATAGGTTCACATACATATATATAACAGGTATGAATATTTTGGATGAATACATATTATTATATTTTTTTATTAAATAGTGAAGTTAAAAGCATAAAGGTTAGGGTTCTTTAATTTGATTTGATAAAGATTCTCAATAGGCATAATGAAAAGAAATATTATACTTTGGATTTATAAGTTAATTTCTTATTGTTGTTGCTATAATATAGTATGTGCCATATGTTTTGAGATGTTGATTTTATTACATTGTATTTACTTAAAAAAAGTAAATTATTTAGAATGAGTTGTATCTTACCCATTTGGTGAATAAACTTATTTTTCATAATTATTGTTTATGTGATGAATGATAAGAATTAGGTTGATACATATATTTGATGGACTAAATGTATGTATAGTAATTATTTTAGTAATTAACATGTGTTTATACTTACCAATAGAAATAATTGCATGAACCTATTAGTTATATCAAATTTTAACCAAATCTTGTATTTATAGTACTAACTAAGCTGTGAGATGGACTTCACTAGCTTACTTAGCACCACCAATGCCAGATGAAGGTAATTCAATCAAGTGGTGTGTATGAATTTGACTGATCCTGAAGATCAATATATATTTGAAATATTATGCCAAATTGATTTTAAATAAACAATCATTTCATATGTGTGATTTACATGCTTATGTAATATCATTTTTATAACGTATTTTGTTTATGGTACACATCATGTAGTATAAATATTATAACACATAGGTACTATCATGTCTCTCTAGATTCCTGCACCATCACTATATACCCATTTATGAAGGTAGGGTCATTACCTATTTGGGTTATTGTGTAAGGCATCGATGGTATATGGTTGGTGTGGAAAATATCTTAGATGATGCTCTCTCTCCCCACTGGAGTACTTACTTGGAGACTACACTTGAGATTATCAAAGATACAAAAGTTAGAATGATTTGATCTCTATGGAGAATTGTATATATTAATATATTTATGTTGAGGAATAATTTTTTTGGAAATGTAATTGATTTATTACTATACATTGATATCAAGGGTTATATTATTGTACCAGCCATGGCTAGATTTTAATATAATTACTTTCCTTATGTAGTTATGTTATGTTACATAAGATGTTTGTGATTAGTAATTGTTATTGATACATGTTTACTTATGTTTAATATACTTAGTTAGTATGTTAAGATCACTAATTAGATTATCATGGTGTAATATAATGAAATAATAAGTGTTGTGTAAATATTAAAAAAATACTGCATTATTCTAGTAAATCTATGTGGGGATGTTACGCAAAGTCATGTTGGTCAACCATTTCAAATAAAATTATGGAAGGGTTAGGAATTATCAATTTATATAAATACCACCTTCACTTAAATCCAATATAGAATAAAATTTTCATATTATAATATCTTACAATTTTGACACATCTACATTTGAAGGATCTATTTCTTAGGTTTGTTTGGAAGGGAAGATAACTTATATTGTGGGAATTATTAGATGTAAGTACAAGTATTTTAGGCTAAAATTGACTTTTATTATGTGGTCCTTACAAATCCATAATAATATCTTTAAAATAACCATTGTCCAAGGAGTATATTGAGACTAAATAGGTTCACTCAAATGTAAGTATCTCTAACATTTTTCATTTCATTTGATAGATAGATATTACATAAGGTAATAGGTTTTTAATGTATAACTTCTTGCTTATATTAATTTTATACTTAAACATAGTATAACTATATGGTTTTGTTTACTTGTCATATTACACCTTAGGTAATCTAGGCCCCCTTTTTCCTACCATGTTCCTTTGATTATTTTATTTGTTTTTAACCACCCCTCTTTGTGTTATATGATTTGATAACACTAGATAATTTTTATTTAATATATTTAGACCTAACTATGGCTATTGAATAGTATTATTTGACTAGAAGATTTTGAACCCTCTCTTTTAGTGTTTTATCTTATGTGTTACCTTAGTTAGGTTTCATGGATCTAATTTGGTCATGAACCTGGTATAAACAGTATTGTAATAGATGTTAGTTGATTAATTTATCCAATTTAAATTTAATAAGTAGGATAATTTATAGATCTATATTAATTTATTGCATATAGACTATTGCCTGTGTATATAATATTTATAGGATGGAAATCAATTAAAACATACTTATCCCACCTAATGTGAATGTGTAATTTCTCTCCTTTAATATATGTATGAAATTAATTATTTAGATTTGATACTTGACAATGCTTACTTTAACTTAGATTTAAATAAATTTAGACTTGTCTTGTGAATTAATCCTAGTTATATTTTTTCAATTTAGTAATAATAAAGAAGAATTTACCAATGTAATATAGTTTATATATGTCTTCTAGATAAGTGTTAAGTCCATTTTTAATGAGATCTTAATTTGTGTATATGCATCTAACTGGGTAGTTTATCATGCCAATAACACACTAGGAAAATGGGCTGAATCTAAGGATAGGTTTGATTTTCAAAATTAACCATTGATAAGAGTGTTTTTTTACCAACCATATTAGGTTAATATTGACTGGTGATAATAACTATATCTTGCAAAACCTACATGTGTATAGGCATATTGAATTAAATTTTTTAGGATGTCTATACACAAATTTTAGCTAGTTTTAAACAAAAAATGAGTTTTATGTAGTTGTATAATAGAATAACATAAGGTTTGAATCATAATATATCATGAAAATTTGAGATAATGGAGTATTAAGACCTTGTTTTAGTGCTCAATTCATTTGTGGTAAATGTATGTCAAGCTTGTCATTGTCAAGTACCAAAGACCAAATTTTGATATCTACAAAACTATCTCATTTTATTATAGTAATGGAATTGATAGATTAAAATTATAATATGTATTTAGTGTGTCAAAACACTTTATATTTCCTATGAAGATCTCATTGTGTAGGCAACTTAATAGAAATTTTTTTAATAATGTGTTGTCAATGTCCATTATTTGACCATTTTAATCTAAACTAATTGTATGATTTTTTTTAGAGAACAAGGGTTATATTAGACCTATGTATTGGTGAAAATAATGTTGATATTAAATTTTTTTGGACATGATTCCTTAATTATGAATCACATGGAGACTTGAGGTGAATGTGCCTAAACTTTTTATGACTATTTCGGCTCTTGGTTTGGGAATATAACATGCCCCAAACCTGACAACTGTGGGAGAAATTACATAATGTGATAACCAAAAATAAATAGATAAGTAAATGAGATAACCATCAATATAGTTTAACTCAAAAAAATAGAATAATCCATTGAAGATTGTTTATAGACTAAATTTTATAGTTTCACTCAAGCGTGTTGCATGTAAATAAAAACCATGATCGAAATGGAATGAATAATGTTCATTCCCCTATCATGAATGGAAGTTTAATTGTATAGTTTTGATCACTATATAATATAATGCATCATTCAAAGATAATGAGTAATGTCCATTCCCCCACCATGATTATAGATTTGATAAGTGTAAAGTGGAATGTCTATCATTTTCCATTCAAATATAAATTATCTTATTTTATATGTGTACATGAACCACTATCATGGATCATGAATTTAAAAATGTGTATATATGTGCATTAAAAATCATCATGTCACCTAAATATATACCAAATAATATAGAATTATTTGCATAAACAATGAATCTGAGAACTTGTAACTCAAATGTATGTGTATACTTTTTAATTCATGTTCTTCTAAATTATGTGCATATGTACCTAAGTATATGTGAAAAGTGATAAAGTGTATATAAAGTGAGTTCATATGCATTTAATATACCCATATAATATATATATCAATGTGCCAATATTTGTCATGTGTTTGAACCATATGATATTTGAATCATTTTGAATCTCTTAAATCTGTATTGTGATCTAATTTTATACTTATGGAGGCTTATGTATCTATAAAATCCCCCTATAATACACCCATTTTGAGATGAAGAATGTATCTTGTATGTCATACATATTATAAAAAAATTTAATTTTATCATATCATGTATAACGATATCATCATGTAATATCATGTGAACATGTGGAGGGTATGTAATCATAGTAATGTATATGTCAATCAAAGCATGCATGTAACATATGTAATGTAGAGAATATAAGTGTCATGTCTATATATATGTATCAATGAACCACACAATATAAGTATAATTGAATAATAATATATATTAAAATTTCATGATATCACTCAATGTCAGAAAGCTTAACATGTGTAAATGTTAATGTCACACATAAGGCTAAGGGCCAAATACAAGGGACATAAAAATATCACAAAAAGGCCAATGAATACATGAAAAGAGAAATAAAAATTTTGTAAATAATGGACACTAAGAATTTCACATAAAATAAGGTCAATGGCCACATGTAATATACAATTAAAAAAGCCTATCATGTAAATTATTAACCACATCAATGGAGCATAAAATAAAAGAACTAGTCTACACCATCCATATGTACCAATGTAATATCATAGTATAATAGCATATACATTCATAAATTTGTAAAATATGAGTAACTATAGAGGAATGTGTAATAAATATATTTTATCAACATGGTAAAAAGGCATATAAATATATAACCTATAATAGTGAAACCTATGGAACTAGATTCCCCCATTATCAACATGCCCATTAGGTAGATGAAAGTCGAACATATGTATGCCCATGTGCATCCTATATGGCCTACATATAACTAATATAATGTGAAATTAATGTGTGTATGGAAATAATATTTTATATAAAAAACATGTGATAAATAACATACATAAATAGTGTAATATAGTAGTAATGTCATGTTTAGGTCTTAATTTTAGATCTTTTGAATATATGAATCTGTTTTATAATTATTTGCTTTTTTTAATTTTTAAAATAATTTTTATTTTTAAAGTATAAAAAATTATTTCATTAATTTATTGATCATGTAATTGATTATATTGAATGGTGGAGGGGTCCTCTACCATCGGTGGTAGGTACCAACTATGGGCATATATGAATATGATAAGAAATCATGTGGTTTTCCATATATGTAATAATAATTTATCATATAAATTTGTGTATGATGAATAAATATAGATTATATATGACTTTATGACATAAAATATATAGTAGTAAGGTGTCTCACTACTGGTGTTCTTTGTGGAAAATGTTGAACTCTCTGTGGTGATAAATGAATATTACCTATAGGAGATGATAGCCTTTGTGGGACTTGAATAATTCTCTTATGTGATTGATGATGGATACTTAGATGTACAGTATTGTTTTATATATTTTTTTAATTAATTTATTTTATTAAATCTAATTAATACAAAATTAGTTGAAGGGTAGAAAATTCTATAGGTGACTTGTAACTAGTAGATTGCATGTAAAGTATTAAAATGGACAAAGCTCGAATGAATGAAAGAAGATAAATATGAAAATAAAAAAGAGAAACAAAAAAATTAGTTGATTAATCCTTGTTAGGTTAATATTTTTGACTTGAATATAATTATAAATGATTAACTCAACCCTGATTATGCTCATGAAAATGAACTATCACTATTTTTGGTCAGAATTGACTAGAAACAGTTAGGATTAATGTTGTTCTTGACCCATATGGGTAAATATTGAAATACATGGGAAAAAAATTATACTAAATTCATCTTATATTTATTAAAATATGATTAAATTTTGAATTTATACCTTTGGTTGTGTGTAGATGACTTGAAAATGACTTATTTAAGGTTGAAACCTCACTATGTCTTGTGATAGCTAAAAACCTTAAAAATAAAGAGGGAAGTGTAAGGGTATGGGTTTACCATAATCACCATATTTGTTATTGAATTATCCCTACATTTATATAGTACTATAAATTGGTAATCAATCCTCAATCAGTTCACCCACCTAGACTACTTAATGAGATAGTACTCCTTTACTACATGTATGCATATAAAGATGGATTAAATATTTGATAATGTTTTTATTAACTCATATTTAATAAAATTATGATTTTTATAATGGTAATTGAAGTGAATAAAATAAAATATTTAAATATTAGGGAATATTTTCTAAGTGTGCAATAGTATTAGTGTACAAGAAAGGAAAAAATTCTAAGTTGTAGAGTAAGTAGCTTATATGTGCATTTATAGCGATCCAAATGGGTGAAAAATCATGATGCATATCTTAAAAATGTGTAATAATTAGTAAGGAATAGTTTAAATTTTAAAAAACAATCATTTTTAGGTAAATGGAAAGATTATTTGAAAAGGCTAAGATCAATCCCAAATCATTGGATTCTAACCTGAGAAGGGTAATGTTTGACCTTAATAATTTGAAATATGCACACAAATTCTTAGAGTTTTTTTTAATAAATTAATAATATTTATATAGGTTTTAAAAAATAACTTAGAAGTGATGGACCCATACAATTATTTAAGATGGAGTGAGGTGGCAAAATAAGAACAATTTAAGGGCTTAAGTCAAGTGAGGTAAATGTGGGCCAAAACTAACATTATCAAGTATTAATGAAAAAAACTAGTATCTACATTTCCCAAAAATTTAATCTATAAATTAAAATAATAAAGTGAAAATAAATATATGCATGAGTGTTTACAATACACTTTTCCTTGGTGAGGAAGCTCCAATCATGCAAATTGTTCCATCATAAATCCGGTAATGATGTAAAATTAATTATTATCCATATGTGAAATTGAAAATTAATTTTAATTTTAATATATTTAATAATGAGGATGGATTACACATATATGTGTGAAAAAAATGTTTCTCTTATAGTTTTTATTGAATATTATGCTTCTTTGAAGCATTGGATAATCTATGCTTCCCATTAAGCACTTGGAGGGATTGGTTCCTTTGTTGAACCATTGAAAATTGAGGGTGATAAATACCAAAATTTAAGTGAACATGTATATAAATATAATTGATTTATAAACATAAAAGATATATATATTTTTTCTTTGTAACCCCAAGACAAAAATTGGTTGAAATCCAAAATGGATTCATAGGATATAACATTGAAGGGCATTGAATATACAATAAGAATTATGCACTTAAATTAATAAACAATTACATATGGAATATAGATTTTGTTGTCACTTTTTTACTTGATTCATGTGATACATGTAATAAAATATTGAAATTTCAAATAATCATAGAAGAAGGGAAGGGTATACATACCCTTATCATTACTTTGTAGTTAGAAAAAAATGTGTTCATGAAATAGTATCATTCTCCATGAATATAAATGATAGTATAGTGTGATTGAATTTGTTTCATTACCACATGTAAGAAATGTAAAATATAAAAATTAATGTAGATGCAAACTTTTTCATTTTTATTTAAATCTTGTGCACATATACCCATTCATATGTACCCAAAATGTATGAATCCATAATTTATTATTTTAATGTGAATGCATATGAATCATATATGCCCACATAATATATAATAATAAATTGATTTTAAACCATTCATAATTCTTTGAAACTATATTTTATACCCAAAACTAATTTATGCTTATAAAGGTTTGTCTTATCTATGAAAACCCTATTGAGATACCCCCTTTTGACATGAGGGATGTGTCTTGACATTCACTCATCTCAAAATAAATTTAACTATATCATGTGTATCAAGATATAATTATTAAATATCATAGCATATGTAAAAATCTATGTCATCATAGTAAGATATACATAATTCAAAGCATATATGTAACATACGAAGTAGGGCCTAAACTGTTGAATCTATATAAATGCACGAATGAAGCTCCTAGTAATAGTTGTAGTATAAGAATCTTACACAATAATTAATGCATGATATGGATCATGACACTCATCAAATTCAAAAATATCAAAATGAAAATAAACATAATAAGCAAAATGTCATTGAAAGGTCCAAGGGCCAACATGCAAAGGACATAATAATTCCACATACTCAAAGAAAGCCATGAGCTACACACAATAAGGCCAAGGGAGATTCACTCCATGTAAATTAGTATGTCCTAATCACACACAAGGTCCAAGGTCCATACATGCAATAGATATGAATATGTCATGATCACACAAAAAAACCAAGGTTCATACAAGTAATAAACATGAATATGTCACAATCACACATAGGGGTCAAGGTCCATACACAATATACAATAAAATTAAAATCTAATATGTATAATTAATAGAATAAAATATAGCATATAACTAAAAAAATAGTCTACACCATGTATATGTAATGTTACCATATTCTAAAATGTAACATATACATACATACAAAATGTAAGATAAATATTTTAGAAAGACATTTGTAAAGAGTATGTAGCTTAACATAGTACAGGGGTTATAAAAAGGTAACAATGTAACCTTTGGATAATATCCTCCCATCTATAGACACTAAATTTGAATTAAATTTCACATCGGTTTTGTATACTTGGTAAGTACTTTTACTGGATGTACCCTTTAGTTCTTAGACCTTCCTATTGTCAAAATGATTACATCTACTATCTCTTGTGTCTATTTTTTATATCTTAGTTTTAACATATGTTATCTTGATGTCCAAGAATTGTATATGATGAAAAAGTCTATAGATCTACTTATTATTCTTCTCTGCATGTTTTGGACCTCTACCCATTTTATAGCTTCCCAAACAATGGCATCTTAGTCATACGCCTACTGTGATGAAAATATCCATTTTAAAGCTAAGTTTCAAGTGCCATATATTCATAAAAAGTGTAATTTTCATGTTTCATTATGGTCAACCTTAGTTATTTAATGTGATATATTTCTAAAAATCATTGGTATATATGCATGATCAATCATCATTTATTCTTCACCTAGTAAAGACCTATAAACTCACAAGGAAACTTACCAAAAACACTCAATAAATCATTTAATTGATAAAACATTCCTTTTTATTTATTTTTTAAATATTAGTCATAGGGAGAACCATCTACAGTTTTCAAGAACTAAAAGAGCATTATGTGAGCCATATTTTCCAGGTTATAAGCGAGGTCACTCTATGTAATTTATTATCACACATTACATCCTTATGCACATATAAACCAACATGTAGGGATAACTACATAAGTATAAGGACCTATTTGAAGTATTGGCTATATAGGCAATGTCCATTGATAGATGGGTCCTTATGTAAGGTCAATAATGTGTTTACACTAACCCATTTTTCCACAGTCACTCCAAGTGTGAGGAATCTAAGGTCTGATCATTTTGACAAAGAGTGACTACATGTGAATATGAAATTTACACATCATAGCAAAGGGGATAAAAAATACATAAATTTCAACGTATTCACATTTAGATCTAGTTAAAATTATATACTGGACAATTATTTCTAATGTAGACACTAGCATTGGCATGATTATCCAGGTCTAACACAAGCATCCAAGGCCACAAATTATAAATTTATAGAATTTGAAGATTTATCTATAGTTTAAATCTAGTCTAATTCCAACTTATTCCCTATCAAATACTCATGTGCACCATAAACTAGCTAATTAATCTTATTTTTAATTTATTCAAATATCAATCAATAGTTGTAAATTCTATTTTTAGCACATCTCAGCATTTAAATTTATAACTTTATTTATTTGAGTCTGTAAATTATGTGGCCTGTTATAGATATATTTATCACCTTTTTGCTTATTAATTTCTATATTCATAACCATATACTTTATTGACCCATCTCAATTTAAGGTTAAACACTAGCATAAGCATTGTCACTTGGTAGAGGAAAGTCCAACATATAAGTCTATATAAAATTTCTATCTTGCATAACACATAGATACCAATGAAATGCTTGTGTTATATAAAAATATTATGATATATACCAATCATGAGATAAATAACATATGAAAAATATTTAAAATAGATGTATAGTCATGATCAGAACCTGATTTTGGATTTTTAGAATTTTTTGAACATTTTTCTATTTTTTGTATTTGATTATTTTATACTTTTTACAATTTAAAAAAATAATAATATATACTAGGAGATAAAAATGGGTTGGAAAGTAGAATAAATGGAAGGAATCTAAAAAATATTCAGCATGTGTTGAGGTAGATTGAATACTTAATATTATGGTATGGCCATGCATGAGTAAGATGCCTATAATGTATATGTGAATTGTAGCTAAAAATGCATGTGGAAGATAGAATATAGATGTCGAAGAATGACTATGCATCCTAGTCTCATCAAATTTACACTTTTCAAGGTATATAACATGCATGTGTGTGAATGGAGTGCATAGAGAATTATTTTTCATGAACAATAGCATTATGTAAAATGAAATTGAGTATAACATCAAAATATTAAATCTATTAAGGTTTTTTTCTCTATTATTTATTTGACTATGTAAAAATATAAAAGTTAGTATCGATGGGTTTAGGTTAATAGGGATTTTTTACGGTTGATACTATTTATGATGGAAAATAAAATCTAATCTATTCATATTATTAAAAAACATGATAAATGGTAAAAGGTGGTAGTATCAAATCATTATTTTGAACTATTAAAATTAGGAGAGTGAAAAATTAAATTCATAAAGTCAAAAAGATATAAAGAGATAATAGATATAATATATATACACTTTTAGATAAATATGGGGTTATTTAAGGCCCCCATCCATATAATTTTTTTACAAGAAACAAACATATATGGCTTGAAATAAAGAATATAAATGCCAACACAGAGGCATGATTGACAAAAACCAAAAGGACCCCAAAATAAAACTAGGGGTTACAAAAACCAAAATGAGAGATAAAACATCTGGTTCCCCACATATAACTGATAGAAAATATGAAAAAGAATCAAGAACATTAGAAAAACACAACATTAAACCTTAACACAGTATTGCACCTCATCATCCAGTTATTTAATGAAAATTATTTCCCTACCCTTGAATTCATTGGTGGAGACTTCCTCGAGGACCTTGCACTTGTGTTTTTACGATGACCCTTTACAATCTTCATCATGAATCACTACATTTTTGTTGATAGTTTAACCCTGAAGCACATTTTATTTTAGTGATTTCATGAGCCATTGGGGGGCTAACACCAAACCATGTGCCACCTTTTTTGATAGTTTATTAACCACTTTCACTTTAGCCCTATTATGATGGCTTTCCCTCCACTATGTTATTTCAACAATCAAACTTTTTATCTACATCATGAGTATAAAATTTAGAAATTATCCTTTCTAAGGGGTCTAAGGAGCATACCTTTTGTTTTAGGTATTCCAAAAATCTCACTAGGAGCATAAATTGAGTTTCCAAAGTATAAAAATTAGATACTAAAACAAAGCCTAAACCATTTGAGCCAGTGATTGGGAATTTGAGGAGGGGTTTCAAATCAAGCTTGATAATGTCCTCAACTAGTCCAATGTGATGATCGAGCTTGATGCAAAAGGAAATTAGATTGACAACCACCTTGAAGTTGGAGATTAAAGCCATGAGATTCAATGCAAACACCACCACCAACGCAGATTGGACATGACTATGGACCCCTAAAACTAGATATTTAGGTCCTAGAACTAGAAAAATAATCTCAAAAAACTCCTTTATTGGCACCCAAAAAATGTTTTTAAGTCATGCCCAAAAACTTTCTCCATCAAATGCCATCTCATGAATAAATCACCATAAATTGTAGGGGTGGTGAGAGTGATTTCAAATCCATGTTTCATACTAATACCAACAACACCCATAAATGACATTAGGTAAATATCTAAGTGGAGAACCAAAGGATTAACAATAATCAGCATTTATCTTACATCGAGAATGCCAAACAAAATCAATTTAGGGTGATCATAGACCAAAATGGAAACCTCTCGATATACTCATGTCATAGTCATACCTATACTCGAGCCAATTAACCTGGCATCTTTCACATTTATGGAAGCATCAACTTTATGAGGGTAATAATGAAGGAAAATTATGATGAAATATTTGGCATAGGATTTGACCCAACCTATAAATTAGCCATTAAGAATTTCCATTGCTTTACCAAAAAGACTATCTACTAAAACTTCCCATTTTTAGATTGTTTTTTTAATAATAATAAATAATAAAAAAATAAAATTTATTAAATATTATCATCCCAAATTGATAAGTGAAAGGGATTGGAAATCCTCCCAGGTATCCCACACATTTTCCATGTGGCTCAATTCAACTTGGTTGATTACATAATTTGTTAGGAATTTAGATACCATATTAGCTTCATGATAATAATTGTTTGAACCTATAAAAGCAAGGAGAGATAATCTATCCCAAACACATGATAAAATGTTTCCTACTTTCAAAGAAGTGGAAACCTTTTTTTGCAATGTAGAGATGATAATCTATGAGTCACCTTTGATTATTAGCTTAGTGACATTACATTGAATTGTGTGTTCAATCCCATTAACAAGTGATTGCACCTCTACTTCATTATTGGTTCTATCCTAAAGTTTTCTAGACATTGATCAGATTAAATATCCACTATAATCATAGATATTTTAGCCAACCATTAAAGCCCTAGGATTTCCTTTGGAAGCCCCATTAAAATTTAACTTAAACTACCCTATAGGTGGAGGATTCCTTGAACATTTAACCTTTCTTGATTTTTCCCCGATATCTATGGTTGACCCATTAATAAGAGAAGGGATAAAATGTTAATTAAATCAATCATGTGTAAAAAGTGGAAGACTAGAATGATGAAGCAATTAAGAAGCTATGTACAATAAATTTTTACTTTTTATAAAAAGTAAATTGGATGCTTTTAAAAAAATTAGGAATTTTATAAATTTAAATGTGCTAACCAATGATCCCCTCAAGAATAGAGTCTCAATAAGGATCTATAATAAAATTTTCAAGGTTCACCTTTCTCAAGTGAAATTGGTAAATGTGGATGACTCAAAATTATAAAAGGCATCGAGTGTTATAGTCTGACTATCTATATCACTACTCATATAATTTTATGTGATAATAGTATCTCTGAAGGACCAAGGATGGTTTAAAATATGATGACAATTAGTATAATGTTGTTCTATATGTTTTGTTATTTATGGAACATGTTTATTTTTGTGTATCATAAATTTATAATATGTTGCATGTGATGGTGATTTTTTTGAATTGAACACCTTTTTCCAAATGCTGTTTATTTTTGAATTGGTTATTTTTAATAGTTTTATACTTATTTTTGAAATGGTTGTATAATTTTTTTGCATAAATGTGAAAATTATAAATGTGATTTGTTATTTAATATAAATATCAATTCCCTAAGGTGGTGCATTGGGAGGAGGATATACTATATATTTTATATGGTACTCATTTGATTCCTAAAACTATCATCATTTGGTTATAATTAATGTCTTCTAGGCATATATGTATTGTGGAAGATATAACACATATTTTGTAACCAAGAGCATATTAATATAATGTTAAAAATAAAATTATATGGTATAAATACGAAAAGAGTGGATAATATAGTAGGACCCACCTGAAGAGATAACATAATGTGTCCTTTGTTGTTTCCCATTGAATGCTTTGAAAGTTTTAGATGTTTTTTATGTCATATTGTGTATAACCTAATTAATGAATTAATTTAATTTTACATGAATTATGTAATCACCTAAAAGTGGTATTTTAGTTCTAAGAGTGCTAATTGAGACAACCTACTTCTATCTTATCCCTAAACCTATCCTAGAACATTTTATCACACTTTTCTAGCCTTTATGCAGACCATAGGCATTCCTAGTCAACTAAAACATAGTCTCAAATCTTCATTTACATATCTTGGCCCTTCATACCTAGTATCATACTAGATATACATTAGTGCCACATTAAGGACACTAGATCCACATGGTTCTAATGTCCATAAAATGTTGCTAATGTCCTTTTCCCTAAATTTCTTAAATATATATAGTTTCAAAATAAAAACCCTCATAAGGTTGGAGTAAGCATATTTTATTATCCACACAAGCTACATAACTTTATAAACAAATGAATTTCATTCAATTATCTACTATATAGAAATTAGATGCAAAATACATATTCAAACATGAAACAAGTTGAGCAAAATCAAGGTTATTAATCCCTATTCTACCCTAATTCTATATAATACCATCTACAACTACCCTAAGCTCAGATTTTATAGATTTCCAATCTCAAACACACTCAAGGCATTCAATACCACTATCATTCTAGAATCACTTGAACTTAAACCACCACTTAGGTAGGGAAAACTACATTAAGATTGATCCCTCCTCAAAGTATTGATATGTAGGCAACTCTCTTCATAATAGGGTGTTGAGGATGTCTAGCCTATCCTACTAATGAACACACTTTTTAGTTCATGCCTTAATTTTAAAGAAGATTAGGGTTTTTATCATAAACTAGGTATTACATACACAATACATATTTTTAGAATTTGTGTGCATAGGAATAAAACCCAAAAACATAGGCATAGGTGCACCTAGAATTTAGGAGTAGTTTTACACAAAGGACACTAGCACCATTTTAAAGACACTAGAGCCACATGGTTCTAGTATCCGAGTCTATTTCTACTATATGAAAGAGGATCTAACATATGGATCTAGTTGGAAACACTCATACCTATTCGTATCTCATTTTTTAGCACTCATATCTTTTGTATTAGGTGTTTTCTAGATAAGTCTTTATTTTCACTTATTATTATTTTTAAAAAGTCAAAACTAGTTAGAAATATGTATCAAATAGTGGTTATTTTATACATATTATTTCACTAAATTAGACTACTCACCCCTTTAATCAAACATAGGATTTACATAGCTAAAAACCCTAAAAATATTAAAACATTTGGTGAACCTGACTTACTTTGAATATGGATTAAAACCCTAGTTTTACATAGGGTTTACCTTCTCCCAATTTTTGTGCACTAAATTAGGGATACAAACTTCTATTTTTATTATTTTTTGGCATAATATATCTCATTTAATCAATCCCACATTAGGTTTTCATTTATTTAATGTAATTTAAATTTTTGCACATGAACCTTAATTCAAAATGCTAACCTTAAATAACCCTAAGGTTTACATTTTTAGAACTCATATTTCATATCCATATATATTTTAATTTTTTTTCATATAATCATGATCATAATGATATAATAAATTAATCACTTTTTGTTGAAAATTGTAATACTTTCATTTACATATTTGTTCCCTTTAATTCAGAATGAATTTAGAAAAGACATAAACACATGTATATATGATTTTTTATATAAATTTTAGTATATGTCATATTTAATATCATGCTATATTTATCTTATGTGTATTTATATTAAAAAGGAAACCTATACACACATAGAGGATTTAACACATAAGATAACAACTATGTTTCAATTTTCAATGTCATATCTTATGCACAAAAAAAATACCCTCCTCCTCATCTCCATGAGGTTGATAACTAATTTCACTCTAATTAGCCCCATGCTATCACCAATCCATGAGATGAATCATCCTATTAAAATATCACTAATTCCAATACTCATCTTACTCACACCTCTTCGCTACAAGGTGTGTGACTACATGTTCAATTAGAAATAGCTAGGGTTTAAACTTGTGAGACTCTATGTGATCAAATTATTAGTATGAGAAAGATAATTGTAGGTTTATAAAATTATAAAAAAATATTACATGAAATTATTAAAACATTAGAAAATCAATTTAAAAGATAAAGGCCTCTAGGGAACACTAGTGTAAATAATGTATATGCATCTTCACCTAGTCAATTTGTGGAAAATAATGTTACATATCCAAATCATAAATGACAAAAAGTACATCTATAACTAGTGATTCAAAAAGAATTAAATCATAAAATAAGAGTTCAAGTGAGGTAAAAAGGTAAATTATTAAATCTATGTTGATCAACCTACCTCCTCTACACCAAATGAGGAGATCTAGATATTTTTGTGTGTATCATATAATGCATGGGCACCACCGAATCATGTTTATCACTAAAAAGGATAATATAATAGATAATGGATATAGATGACACACATAGTGAAACTTCATCAAAAAAATATACAATGGCAATCCTATCAATTCAAAAAGTGTCAAATTTATAAACATTACAAAAATGGTTACCAAAGCATAACTCAGAACAACAAAAGGTTATAAAATAATAATAAGAGCAAGAAATAGTATAAGACACACATATAAAACAAGGAAACTTACCTCTCCAAAATGAGGCTTGAATTTCAAAATGGTGTGATTTTGGTCATAAATATATATAATAGTTTGATTATCATGGTTAAGGTTTGGACAAGTAGGCCCAAGGCATCACTACTCCTATTATGGCAATTGATAATATTGGTCAACAAGATTTGGGTTTTATTGAACATCCTAAGGTAAATAATTCATATAGTTTATGAAGGTAAAACATACAAATACATAAGAAATGTTATATAAAGAGAAATAAATTAAGTTATAAAGTCAATATCATTCTATGCCAACAAGCATTCTCAAAAGTGGTTTTCTAGCAAAAGAGCCTCCATAACACCTTCTACCTACAATAATCATAGTTTCAAAGGGAAAAATCATAATCAATATGCCAAAGAACAATTTAAAATGGTCAAATCCATAGTATGAGGAAATTACCTCTAGCATTCCAGGTTGTTATGATTCTAGTGATGAATAATACTCAAATTCATATTGTAATAAAATTTAGCTACAATATAGCATTCATACTGCATGAGAGATTATTATTCTTATTTTTGACACAGGCCACAGTGATAGTGAGTCTCCCATGAGACTCATCGGTTAGTATGGTTCCTCCCTCCTTGTACATAATTTATTATCTCTTACTCCTTGTACATAGTTTATTTTTATTTGATTGTACATATCTTATATCCAAAAAATACAAAAACCATACAACATGCCAAAACACAAAAACATCCAAATATTACTCAAAAAACACAAAATTTATTGATTGTATGCATTTTTATGTTTACATTTATTGTATTATATAGACATTACATATGTTATATATATTAATATATTTGGTTTTATCATACATACAAGCTTCACTTGTTCTTGTCAAGTGATTATAGATTGCTTACAAGACTCAAGTCCACTACACTGATCTAGACTTGTTATCATCTACCCACTGGGGGCATATACAATGATTCATCGTTATTAATTTAACACATTATCCCACTTGGGGGCATCTTATACAAAAATTATATTATCAGGTTCTATCTTTACATTCTATGCTTTCTAGTTTTAGAATTGTTATATCTTGATATTGATCATTGTTACTCCTACTTTAATTTTTTACAACTAGGCTCAACATATGTACCTCATAGATCTTACATAGATTTTTACTACATTAATGCATGTTTTCATTTATGTATTTCCTATTTTAGACTTGATTATATTCTCTATGCTTCTTATATTTGAGGGAATTTTAATATGTCATTGTTCATTGGGTCTACACCACTTCTATTCATGTATGCCTTGGACATATGCCCATGTCCATTGCATGCACTTTCATGATTATGTATGTGGAAATTTGAACATGTACTTATATGTGGATATAAACCAAATTTATTGTTACTTGCATAGTTTGACATTTTAACATGTCCTTGTATGTCTTCTTTTCTCAGATTTAGTGACATATGCCCATGTACCTTGTGTTATGGCCCCTTGGCCTATTTTACGTGCCTCATGTGTTTTGTATGTATGATTTCTTATTTGCATCATGGACATGACCCTTATATTTTATTTTTATATAATACATTTCTTAATTATATGAGGCACATCATGTATTGGCCCTTCTTTCTTGGGTGCCCTGATGGACATCATGCCCCATCTCACTAGCTAACTACTCAGATTTGTTATTCTACACATTGATTACATCTATATTTACACTCTTGTGAAATTATAGACACATCATAAATATTACATCACATATTTATTATCAAATTAAATTAAATTTTTATACTATGTTTTCAAATTATAATGTTTTATCATGAAGTTATCATCTATGCTCTAATTAACACATTTTACAAAGCTATTTATTTTGAGGATAGTTATTGTATAAGTTCAACAAAAGAAGGGGAATTAAAAGGGTTTTGTCATAGATATCAGAATCTTACATTGCATTCACATAAAACTTTTCAACACACAATCTCAGTTTTAGAAAATTAAACAAAGGTAAAACACAAGAAAAAATAGGGAATCATAAATCAGTATAGTGACTCATATTTTAGACCAAATAGATATTAGCTCGTAAATAGGGAAATTAGTGCCACATGGTGATAATGTATTGTTGTAATCAAAATGAATAATATTGGGGTGAATCAATCTTCAAAAAATTTATTATCAATTCCACTTAAGCGTTCATGAACATTCATTCAAACATGTAGATCAAACAATGACTAACCATTCACATATACATGAAACATAATAACACAAAATAACACAACTTATATGTGGGAAAACCTAAATGGAATGAAAAACCACTAATATTTTAAAATGTAATATAGTCATATAATACAAATACCAACTTTAGTGAATAACCAACTTCACATGAAGCACCAACCCTAACTAGTTAAGCACCAACTCAGCTAGGCTTTAACAAACAACCACTTGCAATGAGGCACCAACCCCCTAGATAAATCATCACAAAATAATACACATTAAGAATTATATCACATTTATAACACTTTATTTCTCATATAACATATGATTATCTCCTTCTTCATCTCTTCTTTCTCTTCTATCCCTCTCAAACTGCCTTCTAGGCTTCTTCGCTCAACTAGTCCTCTTATTGACTTGATTAGGTCATATGACCTTGATTTTAATGCACATTACCTATGTAAAACCTTAATAATATATATTATATACTAATTATTTTATAAAATACATTATTCTTCTCCAAAATATGTTATTCTATTCACTTGTTACCTACACACTCCAATAGGCCTAAAGTTGCCTAGTATTTATACAAGTCTCTTGTTCATATCCTTATTAGTCGGCCAGACACACATAACCTCTTAGGTTGGCCATGAAATATATATTATGAAATATAATATACATGTATAAAATTTTATTTGAGTCCTTTTAGGTCTGACCTACCTCAATTAGGCCTTATCTCACATTTAGGTCTCATGGAGACCTAATCCTATTATCTCTATTTAGAACATGTTACACTTTGCCCTCCTTGTATCACATTAAAAAAATTCATACAGGAGTAAAATATAATATATTAATAGAATATACCCATATCAATCTCATATTATGTCCATGACACCTTTTATATCCAACTACCACTTGAAACACGCCATTAGCTTTGTTCATAATTAGGCTTGTGTATACCCAAAAAGTTTGTCTTGAACTATTAAAGATGAAATGCAATTTTATGAAAAAACCATGGAGAAAAATCAAACATACAGAAGAAAAATGACCTCATGTTCATCACCATATGATTTATACTTCAAAATTTATGGAAATTGGACTCAAAGCTTCTCTACAAATAGCCCACTCAAAATTGCCAACTAGCCTCAAAACACAGTCATGAAAACTTGAGATTTTAACACATGAAATAACATAAAAAATAAATTAAAATTAATTAATATGATCTTATAAAATTATCATAATAACCTTAATTAAACATATCATAATCTATAATAGCAACGATTGGTCTTGTAGACCAATTTGATGACCTTTTCTCTGTTAGACCTTACACAACCAGACAAGACAATTTGGCTTCAATGTTCAACCTCTTACACTAAATTATAATATTATAAAAATAATGTATATAACATAAAATTAAAAAATTAAAAACATCATGTGCATTAGATACATCAACTTATGGAATAGAGTCTCAAACTCAATTTTGTAACTTGCTTACCCAGAATTCCCAATTTGCCTTAAAACATAGTCATGGTGAAAATGACCTTCAACACATATATGACCATTTTTATAAATTTTAAATGAAATTATATGATTTTATGATACCATTATACAAATATTATATATAAATATAATATGTTCATATGGCAAATTTTTCATTTTAGATGAATCTCATAATCTTACACCTTCACTGTATCATCTACACTAGATAGGTCAACTTATGAGCAACATTTTCATCATATGAATTGACCAAAAAAATTATATCAAAATTTGTAATCTATTAAAAGTGTTTAAAAATTTATCCATGCACTTGGATTCATCCCTAATCCATGATAGCAGATCCCTAATCATTTTCTCACTTTTGCCTAGGTTTCTCATTGTTTTCACCCATAGGCCTTTTAGAGACTAGTCAAATTATATGATCATTTTAACACATATAAAAGATATAAAATACTCAAAAAACACCATTTAATTCAAATATAATTATAAATATTTATACTCCATCCATTTAGCAACTTTGACTTGGTCAACTCTGATTACTACTTTAAATTTTTGAGAAATAAGGCCTTTCTTATAGGGTCCACTCACTCACCTAATAAACCAATAACACTTTCAGGTGAGTGGGAGAGTTTAATCTAACATCCAATAACTTAAATATCCATAAAAATATATTTTTATCACTTTAGAACAAGATCTTTCATAATGGTTCACTTTCAGGGTTCTTTGAGGGTTTAAACCATCTTCCATTCTTAATGATAATTCATAAAGCTTAACCCCTCATTATAGAAAATAATGATTGTAAATTTTATCTATTAACCTTCATAATATATAATTATTATATTATGTTCTCATGTAGATGTTACACATGCCAATGAACACTTTAAAGTCCTCGGGTTGAGAACCCTTCATTATGTACACTCAAAAAACCTCAAAATCATTTTTTATGCCTTTTATTTCAAAATTTGACACACACCTAATAATATCTATCACACCACTAAAAACTATCAAATACTCATTTTTATCTTGAAATATGAAACTTTTACCTCATTTGGCCACCATCTCTCTCTTTGCTTGTTTAGATTTTGAACTAAAAACCACATTAGGCCTTAAAATTGACCTTTAATCCTATTTTCATTCAATATCCACCTAAATTATATTATAAAACATCTTAAATCTCAAAATAATTCAAAAATCATTAATATTCCTTGACAATAGATCATGATACCTAATCAGGCCAAGCAGGGTCTAGATGTGGTCTAGTTGCATACTAGGTCTATATGTCCTACCCATGTAGGCTCACTCTGAGACTATCATGAGTTATCTAATGTCTCATATACATGTTAAAACAACTTCATACATCTTTTTTTTCCTTTGTGCATTAATATCACTAGGTCTCTTCATGTTATGACTAGTGTCATGACTAGGCTTCTTAAGCTCTTGAAGATTGACAACTAACCTTGAAATATTATTTGATGCTTATACATCTTGATCAAATTCCTTATATGTTCATCATATAATATCATACCTTTTCACAAAACTCTTCAATTTTATCATGAACATGCTCATGATATCACTATGCTTGTTATGATAAGGCTTTTCAAGACACCTTATACTCAAGGACTAGTACTCAAAAGATGATTACCTTGACCTGAGTCAACCTCAGAAGAATCATTAGGTTTAATTAAAATTATCTATCAACATAGATAAATTAGGTTGCCTTCAAATTATCTCTTGTCACATGGCTCATATCTCATAGACCACTCACCATGCATCTTTACCTTGACATCAAATGACATCAAACTTGAAATAAATGATAACATTTCTCAATAAAAGTACCCTTTTTAATTGATGGAAAAATATTATTTAAACTAATCACTCACATCTCCCCTAGGCTAGTCAATCTCCCTTCTTGAACTTTTCCCCCCTTTCATATTAATGACAAAGGTTTTCCAAAACTATCATTTGAAATCATACCTTTTTTACAACAAGAGTTCAACATGAATTATGAATCATTAATGAAACATTATCCCCATTAATCCATTCATAACTCTTTCAAATTAACTTATATTATAGGACTTTTTATCAACATAGATCAAGCTCAGTGAACAACCTAAAAATCTCCCTTTCAAACCAAGCATCCACCATGCTTATGATAATAGAAGAGTGTCTCCATGAAGCCTAATGGAGTATTTCCATTGAGAATTAAAACAACACAAGTTTAAGAGATTCCTAGATCTCCATGCTCTCACAAGATTAAATATCATTCAATATCTTTTTAGCCTTGATTGACACTATAGGCTTTACCTCTTCATCAACCATTTGATCATCAATATGATCTCACAACAGACATTCTTGACTTGGTTTCTCATCTAAAGTATGCTCAACCATATCAAACATTTCATTTGAGCTTGTCTATTTATCTTTACTAAACTTTATTATATTTGGTTTCTACACATGCATTTGCCTTCTCTCTTTCACTGTAGGGGCTTTAAACCTCCTATTTTAACTTGATGACCTTCTAACTTTGTTAGGATAGAATCTTGAAATGTTTCCTACATCATTCCAACTATAAAAAAACACCTTATACATATCATTTTAATGATTTGAATTATGATTCCTTCCATAATTCCATGAGTACTCATTCTTGGAGGGTCTTGTACTCTCTTTTTCTCTATGACCAAACTGATTAAATACAAAATAGTAACCATTAAATGAACTAGCATGCCTTATATCATTAGGATATTTGAAAGGTCTTTTCATGTTAACCCTCTTGTCTTGAATAGATTTATCCTTGACTTGAGCTACCTCATTTTAGTCTTCTTTGAAACCAATAATTGTCTTATCACTTGTATACTTTTTACTACTCAAAATATCATCTAGAGCCTCATTCCTCTTTCTAAACTTCACTAAGGTCCTCACCTTAATAGATGCTTGATTCAACTTAGATTTAAAAGATTCCACTTAAATTTTATACCTATTACATTCTTCCTCTTTAGCCTTTAGGTTTGAATTGACTATCTCCATGTATGCTTCAATTTGATTGATGATCTCATCATACTTCTTAGAAGTGTTACTTAGTCTCTCCTCAAACAAGCCAATATTCTCCTCATAGTTGAATAATCTTAGTTTGTGATTATTTCTTATTTAGACATTCAAATCCTCTAGAGTATTCACCAATTCTACCTCAAGGTTCACTTAAGCTTCTTCTTCATATGATTCTATATGAACCATAAGGCCTTTCCCATTTTAATAACCCTCATTATTTGATTCTATTGACATGAATAAGGTTTCATTATTGTCACATTAAATTTTATTATAGCCATCATCATTATCAGATGCACTTGATAGACTTACATTAGAATATTTATCTTCTTTAGTATAGAAGATTCTCTTTTTATTGAAAGTTCCTTTCCTACCTTCATGCTTCCTCAACTCCTTATTTTTGTCAAGCTTATAGTCCTTCTTGTCATCTTCATGATTTTCATCATGTTCTTCATCATGCTCTCATTTCTCTTTGTAAGACACTTGGATGAAAAGTGACCAATCTTGCCACAGTTGAAACATTTAAAGGGCAACTTACCCTTATACTTACCTAAGCCAAACCTTAATTTCCTTGAAAACATGGCTATTATTTGATCATCATCAACATCTAAACATTCCTTATCCTCAACCTTCTTGGATTTTGACTTATTCTCAATTTTTAGATATTACTATTTATTGAGAGGTCTTCCTTCATTTATTATCATCTCAGAGGCAATCAAGATGCCTTGAAACCAATCCATTTCAAGCTTGTCTAAATTTTGCATCTCTTTCACTATAGATACCTTAGATTCAAACTTAGGATTTAGTGATCTTGGTAATTTTAAAAAAAATCTATACTCTTTCATTGCTTATCCCAATCCTCTAATGACATTTAAAAATTCATCAACCTGAAATAGGTAGGATGTAATGGTTTTATCTTCACTTATCTTTATACTTTTAAACTATCTTTGGTGGGTCTGTAACTTGGCCATATTCATCTTGGTGTCTCCTTCATAGATGGTATTTAATTTGTCCCATGTATATTTTGATACATATTTCATCATCTACATAATTTCATCGTATGATAGTCCAAAAATAATGTCATTCATTACTTTAGAGTTGTTTTCACTAGCCTTCTTACATTTTGTATTAGTTGGTGGAATAAGTGGACCACTATAGACATCAATAACTAACTACCAAATATCATGATATTGAGACATAAAATATATATTCATAATAAATTTCCAAAAGGCATAATTATATCCATTTAATAATAGTCTTACTAGTAGAGAAACCACCTTGAGCTTGTTGACTACCCATCCTTCTTTCTAGGATCTCCTTTAGGATTTTAGATCTACCTCAAAGGACCAGGCTTTGATACCAAATGTTAGAAGTAAAATGAATGAGATGGGGATTGAATAAATATTTAAAAAGTTTCTTATAAATTCCACTTAAGAATTCATGAACATTAATTAAAGCATGTAGATCAAATAATGACTAAGTAACCATTCACATATGCATGAATCATAAGAATACAAGATAACACAACTTATATGTCAGAAACCCTTAAGGGGATGAAAGCCCACTGATATATGAAAATTGAATATATTAATATAATACAAACACCAAATTTAGTGAATCACCAACTTCACATGGAGCACCAACCCCAAATAGCTAAGCACTAACTCAGTTAGGCTTTAACAAGCACCTACTTGCAAGGAGTCACCAACCCCCTAGATGACTCAACACCAACTCAACCACCTAAAACCATTGATAAAATTTATAAGAACTTGTTTCTCATAAAATATATTATGATCTCCTTCTTTAGATATTCTCTCTCTTCTATCCCTCTCAAACTACTTTATAGGTTTCTTCACTCAACTAGTCCTCTTCATGACTTAATTAGGTCATTAACCTTGATTTTAAAGCATAGTACTTATGTAAAACATTAATAAAATATCCTATACACTCTTATAATGGTATAAAATACCTTATTATAATATTTAATATGTTATTCTATTCACTTACTACCTATACACTCCAATAGGCCTAAAATTGCCTAGTATTTATACAAGTCTCTTGTTCATATCCTTATTAGTTAGCCAAACACTCTTACCCTATTATGTCAGGCATGAAATGTATTTTAGAAAATATAATAGACATGGATAAAATGTGTTTTAGTCCCTTTAGGTCTAACTTACCTCAATTAGGCCTTATCTCAGATTTAGGTATCATGGAGACCTATGTTAAGCACAAAATATACTGAGAGGGGGGGGGGTGAATCAGTATATTATATATCTTATAAAAATTTCCCTTTATCAAATTCCACTTAATCAAACATTCAAGATATGAAATAAAACTCAAAAAATAAACATCACACAAGAAAGAGAGAGACACCAGATATAACATGAAAACCCAATGTGGGAAAAACCACGGAGAACAATCTCAAGTATATTCATGAGAACAAACCCACAGGAGCACCATACCCCTTTGCCAAGTACCAACCTCAGCTACAATTCGTGAGCACCAACCCATAGGAGCTTCAAACCCCTTTGTTGAGCACGAACCCATTTATCATTCGTGAGCACCAACCCACATGAGCATCAACCACTTTGTGTATACAACACACTTATCTCTTAATGTTGCTATATCAACAAATGATAGTTCAATACATCTCTTTCCTCTCTCTCACCTTTTCTCTTCTAAGATAGATATAACAAATACAAATCATATTCAACTCTCACAATTGGTCTTCTAAGCTAGATAATACAATATCAAATTAACCTCACACTTCCACATTACAAATGGCTACTCAAGCCTTTATTTATATCTTTCCAAATGACCTTTGGCCTTCCCCCTTTGTGACCCTTCAATCCTCATGGAAAATGGTACAAATCTTGGATGACCCTTCATATTCAAGCCTTTGAAAAGTCATGTGGTGACCCTTCATGATCAGAAACGTCCTTCCCAATTTCGTCCTTATCTTTGGTGACTTTTCGTATTCCTCAAAGTGTCCCTTCATGAGAAATTGTGCCCTTACTCTTTTGTCTTCACTTGGTGACTCTTGAAATTCCCCAGGATGACTCTTCATGGGAAAATGCATCCCATCCTTCTTTTGTCTTTACCCCATGGCTCTTCAACTTCTCCATGGGCCCTTCTTTTGTCTCATATGCAACCAAAAATATATTCATTAATATTAAATAAATATTAACTCACATTAGCCAAGATAAACAATATTAAATTCAATGGGGCCTTTATCAACAATAATGCTAAACCTTTGACATCAATGACAATATTTTCAACAACCTAATCCTATTAGGTCTATTTAGAATGCGTTATACTTTTCCTTCCTTGAAATAATTTAAAACACTTCATACAAAAGGAAAATATCATATGTCACTCAAATAGACCCTAAAAATATTTTCTTGGGTCCATGACACCTTGTATATCCAACCACCACTTGAAGTACACCATTAACATTATTCACAATTAGGCCTATGCATACCCAAAAAGTTTGTCTTAAACTATTGAATATGAAACATACTTTTATTGAAAAAAATATGAAAAAAATAATACATGCATAATATACATGACCTTATTATAATAACCATGTGATTTAGACTTCACAACTTAGGGCAAAAGGACTCAAACCCTTCTCTATAAATAACCTCACTCTGAGACTCTCATGAGTGATCAAATGACTCATATGCATGCTCAAAAAACCTCTTATGCATTATTTACATCCATCTCACTAGGACACCATGGTAAATCCTTCTCACTATGTATGTTCATGCTATGACTAGTGTCATGACTAAGCTTTTCAAGTAATTAAAGCTTGACAATAGACCTTAAAATATTCTTTGATGCTTATACACCTTTCTCACATGCCTTAAATGTTCCTCAACTAATATCATACATCTACACAAACATTTTCATAATCATTATGCACATGCTCATGATATGACTATGCTTTTTATGAAAAGGCTTCTCAAGACACCTTGTACTTAAAGACTAGTACTCAAAACATACTTAATTTGACTTGAATCAACCTTAGACAAATCATTAGGTTACCTTAAAATTCTCTCTTGTCACATGGATCATATCTTATAGACCACTCACCATGCATATTTATCTTGACATCAACCTTGACATAAAATGACATCAATGACAACACTTTTCAATATGTCTAGGATGTGGTATTACTATCTAGTATCTCTAATTTTAGGATAGTTTAGATTATCTAGAATAATACACTAGGTAAAGTAAAATTTTACATAGATTTAACATCATGTTTGATAGTTATGCTCAAATTTTACTCAAGTTTACACTAGTTCATCTCAGATTCATATCAATTTCTCAAATTAATGGAATCATGCACAACATGATCATCTCCATATTTATTTCAATAATGTAGATAAATTTATTACAACTCAGTCTATAATAAATATACTTAGATATCAAATTGAGGGCATGTACATGACCCATTATTTCTATATGCTCAACTACATAAGGGTTGATCAGATAGAATGATACAATCTATGTCATTCTCAACATTATATACACTTAAAATAATATTCTATATTGTCACCAGTTTCATGCCTTAATCCATCTATAATGGTTGGAATTCTTGAGTGGCCCAAAGTTGCCTCATGTACTTGAGTGGACATGGAGCTAACATACATAATTAGATATTTATAACAATTTATACAATTCATTTTAAATGAATCTACTAAAAATAGGTGGGAAATTATGGAATCATATCCTACTTGAGTTATTGATCCACCCACATGAGAGGGTTAGACACACTTTCAATTTAATTCAAGCTATTCATAGGTCATGATCCACTAAGCAAGGGTGGGAAATGATGGAGTCAAAACTAGATTGATCTCTTGAGCCACCCAAAAATGAGGATTGAGTAAGATATCAACTCAGTCCAAGTTATTCCATGATTCTATCACTATACACACATAAATATTATTACCAAGTTCATGCATTGGTTCACATACCCAATGAGATTTATTTGTTCCTTTCTTTTTTCCCATCTCTTTACTCAAGTTTACTTAATTACTTATTTATTTAACATATATTCTTGATTTTGAGATCTATTAAGTAAGGACTTATTTATGCATGTTTCATTTTAGGTCATGCTTTGGATCATACTCCACATATGCAAACCCAATATCACATACTCAAACTCAGCTACATGGGCTTCACTTCATAGGTAATTCTAGGTACGCTTCATTTTACTTTATACTAGTCATTTCACTTTGATGCATTTTTAGCATATAGGGTGGGAAACATAATCACCTAAAATTGGTATTTGAGTGCTAAGATAATTAATTGAGATAACCTATCCCTAGATTAAACCTAAACCTATCCTAAATAATTTTATCACACTTTTCCAGACTTTGTATGGACCATATGAGTCCCTAGTTAACTAAAACACAATCTCAAACCTTCATTTCAAGACCCTAGTCCTTTGTGCCCAATATTCTCTTAGTTATATATTAGTATCACATTAAGGAAACTAAATCCATGTGGTGATAGTGTCCCCAAAATGGCACTAATGTCCTTTACCCTAACTTTCTCAAATGGATATATTTTTAAAATTAAAACCCTCCTAAGGTCGGCCTAAGCATATTTTATTATCCAAATAAGCTACATAATACTATAAATACATGAAACTAATTCACTTATCCACTAGATGGTAACTATATGAAAAATACATATTAAAACATGAAACATATTGATCAAAATCAAGGTTATTAATCCCTATTCCACCCTACTTATACATACTACCATCATTCTAGATTTATAATCTCAAGCACACTCAAAGAATTCAAGACTACTATCATTCTATCATCACTTACACTTATACCGAAATTTATGTGTGTACAAATACATAGAGCTTCTTCCATCCTTGAAGTATTGGTATGTAGGAAAGTCTCTTTGCAATAGGGTGTTGAAGATGTCTAGTCTTTCCTACTAACAAACACACTTTTCAGCTCATTCCTTACTTACAAGGAGGATTAGGGTTTTCATCATAAATCAAATATTAAAGTCACAATACATAGTTTTAGACTTCATGCACACAATAATAGAACACAAAATCATAGGTGTAAGTGAACCTATAATTTAGGAGCAGTCCTACATAGAAGACACTAACACCATTTTTAGGACCCTAGATCCACATGGAGCTACTCTCCAAGTGTGATGATACTATTCAAGAGAGGATATGGCATAGGCATCCATTTTATGACACTAAAACCTATTCATATGTTAGTTTTAGGTACTCAAATATTTTTTATCAGGTGTTTTCTATATTAGTCTTTAGTTTTACTATCTATTACTTTTTTAAAAAGTTAAAGCTCATAAAAAATTTGTAATAAATTATTGGTTTTTTATGCATATTATTTCACTTATTTAGACTATTAAACCATTTAATAAAAAATAATATTTACATAACTCAACCCTAAAAGGATTAAAACACTTTTTCACTTGATCCATTATCAACTAATTCATTGGGTATAGGTTTTCTTTATCAATGTATGATCTTATACATAAGTCACTAAAATCAGAATCATCATCCACTATCTCACTATCATTAAAGGTGATCATAGGATGTGGTTTGAAGGTTTGAATATTTATATCAATAATAACTTATAATGAATGATCATATGTCTCAGAAGGTGTTTATTTATAATAGGTATAATGCACTATTAAATTATACTTGTTTGTCTCATAGTTTTGTAATGACTCACTGAAAATATTCAACTTTTCATTTTCATTATGTTATGTCTTATCTTCCTTTGTATAAGTGTTTATCTCAATGACATTATTATCAATAATATATTTAATTTGGTTTTTGGTCTTGAAAAATACATTTTAGAGTGTTTATTACATCTATGGTAATCAAAATATGGTATTCTATTAAATGATTTACTTTGAGGTCTACTCATCTCAACCTTTAGTAGTGAAGGTTGAGTAATGAGATTTCAATAAAGTTACTTTTGTATAAATTTATGGGGTGTTTGTGGTAATATAAATAATTACCTTATTGGTTGTTATGATAAGAGAAACTTGTTTTAAGGTTGAGATATAACATTGATTGTGATCTTTGTATCAATTTTAGTATTTATTCACTTAAATTTGTAAGATGGTTTAGTTTGAAACTTCATTATGGAATTTGAAGTAGATGTAAGTGAATAATCGAGCTTGTTAAAATTGAGAAGTTTTTATTATATTTATATTATTGTACAATTAATTTTCTAAAATTATCTAAATTTATTAAAAATTATTGACTCGTGTAAATGTGATAGTAAAATTTGTTCAAAGATATCTTGTAATTCATTATCTACCAAGGCGATAGTCATTTTGACAAGCATGATCATGTAAAAAAGTACATAGTCACTAATACTCTCTTTAGTTCCTTAATTAAGTTTATAAATTTATTCATAAGGGAGGTTTTCATCAATGTTGATAGCTAAATGTTTGAGAAATATATTTTCTAATGGGTTGAATACTTTGAATGATTGGATACGTAAATCATAAAACCAATGAAAGGCAAAATATTTTAGGCTTCTAGGAAACAACTTAGTAATAAAATTTTCATTTAAATCATAGTCCAAACATGAATCATTAAAATATGTAAGGTGTTTTTATGGATTTCCTTTACTTTCATATGGTGGAATTTTAGGAGCTACAAATCCTATAGGTAAAGTATATGATGCAATATCAAGTGATAATGGATTATTAGGGAAGGTTTATGAATCCTTTGGTTGGCTAGATTTTGATATACCTTGATTTAACCACAACACCTTGGGATACAAATATAGAATAGTTTTCATGATTCATTATGTAGTGGGAAAGGGAGGTATTTACTTTTTGTGGATATCAAGGATTCTATATGAGTCACTTGGTTAGGCATGGACATAGATATCTATTAGAAGACTTAAATTTTACACAAACTCAAAGTTGTAGATGTAATGATAGTGTCAATAGTAAAGGTAGTTACACCTCTAGTAGGGTTTATGATGTGAAAGAGTGGTTGTTGTTGTGCACTAAAATTATATATTTTTATTTTTTGTGAACTTTTAGATATTAAGAGGAATTTGATTACTTTGTCTATATCTTATGGAATTTTATGGATTCCTATTCATAATTTGGATAAATATTGAAATTATTCATGATATACCTCATTGAATTCATTAGGATGGATTCTATATAATACTTCATGATTATCTTGTTCATTATGATCATCTTTATTAGAATTTTTTATGCAATTATTTTCTTGAATATATTCATGAAAAATTTTGTCATCAAAATAAGAACCATTAATTGCATTATGGGAGTCATGATGTAAAGGAGTTAGATAAAAATAACTAAAAACATGATCTTTTCTTCTTTAGAAAAGATCTATTATCCCTATTGAGGCACTAATTTCAATATTCATACAAATATATAAGGTTACAAATCTAAAATATTGAAATTTAGATACCGAGTACCATTCCTTAACAACTCTCAAAATTTGAGGTTCTAACTCAAAATGGAAGGTTATTTATTTTCAAGATTTGGTATTTTTAGGCTTCTTCTTGTAGCCCTCTTGATGTAGTTTTCTAGAGTTATTTTTTTCAAAATAAATACTAAAATAAATCAAAGGTAATTTTATGATACCCATTAATGGTTTACATTATCATACCAATTTTTAGATTCCATCTCTCTATGAAATTATGAAACATCAAGCCTTATCTTTGTCAATTATGCCTCTTAGGTCCAACACACTTTTTTAGATATAAACAAATCCATAAATGCCAAAATTCAAATATAGTGTTTAATTCATGTTTAAATTTTCAAAAAGAACCCTGTCATGGATCTTATACACCAGAGCCTCATTTTCTTGATGATCAAAAGGGGGGAACCAGTCTAATCCAAGACCATTTCAGAGGCTATTGATATTAACAGTGATAAGGAATTAGAGGTGAAGGGTGATCAACCCTTATATTTTGAAGAGGAGAATCAAGGGAAACAATTGGGGGCTTCTAGTTCCCATGCATATAAAAATCACAAATTTGATTTAAGAAGCCCCTCTTTTGCTTCTAAAGGAAAAGCCATTATAGGAGATAATGGCAACAAGGGTGTTGAAGATTCACTCCAAAAACTCCATACCAAAATTACAATCCAAAATCTCCTTTGCGTAGAAATCTGGGAGGAATTCAAGAGGTTAAGTAACTTTCTTAGTTCTAACAAGTTTATGGTTCGTAATGGTAGGACTCCTAAGACTCACAACTCTACAGAGGATTCTATCCAGAAGGAAAATGAGGAGGAGGATACCTAGGTTGCTGAGGAAATCATAAAATAATCCCCTCACATGGATTTCAAAAGGAAAAAGCCTAATAATAAGGAGGAGTAGTTCATTGGCAATCGTACTAGAGGAAAATGTCATAAAAAATCTAATACAGTGACCAAGAAATTGGTTTCTTACTCTAAGTCAGAATAATTCTATTATTTCCCATTTTATTTGGGTCCTTTTTTATCTATCAGCCGACTATTGGTTAAAGTTTAGTGGCAGTTAGGTTGTTCATCAAGGTTTTCACCCTTATCTCATTTGGGCTTTGTTTGCTTTCTTTTGCTTTTCTATCTGCTCTCTTTTATATTGAGTTTGGTTCCCTTCAACCTATCTTTACCTATAAAATAAAAAATATTTAAGATGGAAAAAAATAATCTCTAACAAATTTTAGGGTCTACTTCATTCTCCTTGTACTCAAATGATGAAATGGTCTCAACTCTTCACTAGTCTTCTTACATAGGCCAAGAGTGATAGAATGAAATTATTCCAAATCAAAATTATTATTTCAAAGACTAATAATGGTTAAATATGGTATATAAAATCAATAATCATATATATGAATTGAAATAAATGATTATAATCATATAAATCATCTTAAAATTACAAATTACCTCTTATATCATACATATAATGACTATCCGCAGAGTGGTTGAGGATGAAACTCAAGATATTCTTGTTCCACACTTGGAAATTTTTTTATGTAATTGGATATTTTCAATAAACTTTTAATAGTTTTACACTAATGGTAAATATCAATCCAAACTTAAGAATTCATTTACAATCACCAAACTTGTAAATCACCCCTTGTTTTAGACACAGTCCAATAACACAGTAAAAAATTAATTTCACCTCAAATGGAATCGCTTATAAAAATATAATGTTTATAAAATAAAATAATATTAAGTTTCTTGAGATCATATAATAATAATAACTTCACACAAGTTATTAAACCCTTTTTTGATTTAACTATTCACATAGTCTTATCACTACTGAATTTGTACCTATAGTTAACATATAATTTCTTTTCACTTCTAATTCTTGATATTTATTAAACTCCTCTTGTATCCAAATTGTCTCCAACTCTTCCCCACATCCAATGGGACTTTCTTGAATACCTCCACTATGTAAATTATATGAATCAATTTCATAAAGACATTATATTGCCCCATCCACACTGAATCAAAACTAAGTCTTCAATTATTGTTTATACTATGGATTATAATCTGATCATTAGAATCAACAAAAAAACACCAAATTGGAAAGGAATATAAATATCATGTTTTTCACATATAAAAATCTTAAAAAGGATCTTAAAATCATTAATAAATTATATCTTAGTCATTGTATCCAAAAACACATAAAAAAATAGAATTTATGAACATAATTTCTATTTTACTGTAAAATGTACTTTCTTGGTTCCTCCTTAATTTATTTTTATTTTTCCATAACCTTATACCCATATGAATGAAAAACTCATCAAAATTCTACAAAATATATAACACCTAAAAATATCTAATGGTTTCTTGATTCCTTCTAATCATACACTCTTTTCTTGTCCTCAACTTGAGTTATGTCAAAACTAAACACAAGGTTTAATAAACATTGGTATAAGGGTTAATAACATTGAAAGAGATTATCTAGAACACATATGTCCATAAATATGTTATAGGTACAAACATTGAGAGGGGGTGAATCAGTGAGCCTAGAAAATCCAACTTTAATTTTGATCCTTTCAATTTATTAATCAATTACCATATGTATTCAAGAAGCATACATAAAATTCATAACAATGAGCAAGAGTGATAATGCAATATCAATAAAATAACACATAACATATGTGGGAAACCCTCTTAGGGAAGAAAATCCACTAGAACCTTCAATTGGAATATTGTCCTATGATAACAAGAACTAATTTAGATCAACTATAACTAATCAAGGAACTACCATCTCTTGTTTTAGTGAGACTACAATCCCACAAGGAGATACTACACCTGTCTAGTTGAGCTACCACAACAAATAAAACTTTATCAAGTTTCACCTTGTAAGGAGGTAGTAACCCCCTTAGACATTAAGATGCCATTAAAACACCTATGAACACATCCATCTTTAAACTGATGTCTTCAATACCTGATGATGGACCTTTGATTATCACTCTTCACCTTTGCTCATATTCAATCTACAAAAACACTATTATACCAATAGAATTATGACCTATAGGTCTTATAAATATTCTTCAATTTATTCTAATCTTCAATTCATCCACTGGTCACCCATCCTTTCCTTCCCTTTGCAACACTATGCTCTTTACTTCAAATTCCACACACAAGTCACTCTCTCAGTGTAGAAACCATCACATTTGGTTTCACTATTTATAGAGGATTCATGATCATCACCACCTTGGTCAGCCACTAGGCATGCCTTAACACTTAATGAATCTATTTCATTGAGACATAGCTCAATATCATCCACATAGGTCAGACATAGTACTCATGGGCCACCCTTAAGTAGCTACACTGTTCAATTAGGCCTTTATAGTTCTTATAGGTCTCATGGAGACCTATTCACCTATTTATCATATCATTGAGCAAAAAAAGAACATAAAACCACTTACAAATGCATAGTTCCACTCCACATGACCATTTTATCATTATCAAATTCTTATAGTCATCATTTCACTCTTTTGTGTAATCTCAATCAACTCAAACATTAGCCTTGTTCATAAAGACACCATGAACGAATACACAATCAACTTCTTAAGCATTGTTCATACTAAATATAGATTAATCACACTTAAAAAGTCTATAAATATGATCATAGTAGAGCATAAACACTCCCAAATAGCTAGTCCATCATGATATATTTATATATCATCAAAACAAACTCAAATATCCTTCTCAGGTCACTTACATAACATAGTCAAACACACAGTCAACTTTAGAGATCAATAATTTTGACTATACACACTTTTAGATCTTCAAAAATATGTTTCTAAATGTGAATTTGAGTCCTCTAACATTTTATATTTACACCATTAGTAAATTCATCTTGGATCAAAATATATGGTCCAAAAACTACAAAATGTGATCTAGAAATTTGACTCAAGAGAGGATGGTTAATATGGTGTTAGTTCCAAAATGAAAAAAAAATGAAATAAACACATTAATATAATAACATCTCCAGGAATAGATGCTAGGGAGAGCTTAGTTAAAAAAATAAAATGACAAAACACAACTAAAAAGAAATGAATCAAATACAAGAGTTCCTTCACCTTCCTTGGATGCTCCAAATGCCTTTGTAGTAGTGGCTTGCTCGGCTTGTGCTTCAAGAGATATTCTTCAATGGAGTGTGCCTACCTTCATCTCCTCATGGAACCTTTGGCTTATGGCTTGGCTTGGATTGGAATTAATTTTGCATTATAACACTAGTTTCTTGAAGATTTTTGGAACCAATCCTACATTATAACTTTGCATAAATTAATCTTATAAATGATGTTGTGAGGCATCCTATTTATAGATTTTTGGATTTAATCAGAATCAACCACAACCATCCATCTCAAGATTGAGATATGTGGTTGAGAATTAATTCAATTTTTGGAATTAAGTTTGTAATTATCCTCATCATGGCATTGGAAGAAGGGGTAACTAAGGGGTATGGATGGCATCATGGAAGGCATTGATGAGGTATGGAGGGCATGATTTTAGATATGTATGGCATTTATGGCCTAGGGATGTCTTCCCAAGAAATGAGGTCACTTGATGATGCATATATTCCATATTCATTTCCAAAATAAATTATTTGACAATTTTCCATGGAATTTTTTATTAGGCCTTGATTTGGGTTAATTAGCTCTTAAGCATGATTAAGCACTTTGTGCACAAATTACTTAGATTGATTAAAATACCTTGTTATTGGTCCTAAATTTGATTGGATTAGAATTGGAAATCTACGTTAGATGAATTAGATGTGTATTCCCATTTATAATGTTTCTAATAACAAATAATAGAGGCACAAGTCTTGTGAAAAATATTTGATAGGAAAGAGCAGTCTAGAGCATGTAGATGCAAATTTGGCATTTTGACTCGAAATGAACTGATCAAAGTTAGCTGGCCCATAAATTGCATTACCCCATTTAGGGATACCCTAGCCAAAATTGACACTTGAATATGTTAGTTTCACATAATTTTGCATTTTTTAGTGTTTTTAGGCCAAATTATGCATTTTAGATGGAAACTAGCCAAAAGCTTGATTGGAGGTTATCGGCAACCATTTTTAGGTGTCTACACAAAATGGTTTTTCCCTTTGTTAAATTCAAATATTTTAATTCAAAATGTCATATTTAAAATTTTAAAATTTTACCTCATCTCATGCAATCTTAAAATATTGACTTAACACATATCCTCTATATCTATGGATCAATTAGGTCTTTATCTTATAGCACTCATCATTTGATCTTGCTCAAAACCTCTATGATCATGACACTTGGCACCCTCACATGTTGTCTAAGCACTTTAACTATTAAACATCATGTACTTCTTCTCATCTCTTTGGATATGAACCATTAGATAAAAAATATACAATCACTCATGCAATTTTGGATCTTCATTTGGTCTTTATCTTAAAAATCTTGAAAAATTAACTATGGGAACCTTTGCAATCTGTTTGTAAGGTCAACTTAAACCTTCATATCTTTTACTTTGCTCAAGTGCATGTTATGAAATTTGGACCATATGATCTCATCACATAGGATAATCCAACCACATATCAATATTGTCTTGGAACCCTCACATGTGTGAGATATAATGACATTAAAAATCCTCCTTAAATTTATCTGTCATAGAGCCAACTATGCCAAGAACTATCTATAAAGGCTAAATTTTCACATGCATAGTTTTTTATGCGCCTTTATTACATGACCTAAAATTTATTGCAAATCAATTAGGCACAAAACTAAACAAAACCATATGATCAAATTCTCTTGAAACTTCCACAAATGAAAAATATAACTTCGTCAATATGCTTACTTGGATTTTCTTTCCATATTCAAATTTGGGTAAGTATGGGAAAACACTATCAAACTTCTTAGGATCCTAACTTTACACTTGAATATATTCTATCACACATAGTCACAAGATCTGAGACTTCACACATAGAAATTAGGAATAATACTGAACAAACCCATGTTACCATTTCTTCTTGACACCTTCATGCATGCAAATTTTGAAATCATCAACATGTTTACTCAGCTTAATTTGTACATAGAAAACATTATAAAAATGCTTAAGAGCCCAAATTTGTACCCACATATTTTTTACTATGATTCATCACATGAATTAAGACTTAGTGCATAAAAACTATGGACTAATGTGATTACAACCATATGACCAGATATGCCTAACTCATCCACATATGGCAATAATGAGATCAACAAACTATCTACTAAAATTTTCTACCACTAGACCCAAAGAGTCTAGATGAAGGCTATGGATAACCAGATGAAATACACTCATGTAAACAAGCACTCAAAGTATATACAACTTCTTAGGGACATATTTCACATGCTCAATACTTCATAATCATCCCTAATCATCTCAAACCATGCCAAAATTGAATATTAACCAAGCCTTCTTCAAGCATACTAATAAAAGCATATTGCACACTTTGTCATTATCACTTAGACTATCAAGGCACTTAATCCACTCACTTGAACACTTCCATGACATCACTGTGACATCATTGACAATTCTCCAAAAATCTCCCCCTTTATCATTAATGTTAACACACATCATATAGATCACCTTCCTTCTCTCTCTTCAAGAAATCTCAAAGATAAGAACTTTCTTCCCCTTTGACACAATGACAAAGTGGGCACCAACTAATCCTAAGGACCTAAAAAGACTAACAATAGGATAAAACCACCTTATAAAGATGATATAAACTCCCCCTTACCTTGAGCCTACCTCTTCTTGCCTTGATAACTTCCTCTTGCTCTATGTTAGTACTCTCTTCAACCAAACACTACAAACAATGAATAAAAAATAAACAAAAGTACTAAAAACTAATAAAACTCACCAATAAATATCTAAGAGGGACTTAACCTAAGATTTATTAGTAATTTCACCTCCTGATCATCTTTAGATCTCCCTACACTATGAAGAACCACCATATAGGTTTACTATCCTTCTCTTTCAAACCACCTAAAGGACCACCAATAAAACTTCATGCCACTCAAAAATAAGACACATGCTCTCAAACAACATAAGAAATCTTATTGAAACACTTGATCCTTGATATTTGGGATAAACTAAGAAAAAACATCACATCTTTATTATTAGGCCTTTCTAGTCTCCATGTTACCCTACCTAAAACTTATAGATCTCATAGGTTTTATTAGACACACACTCAAGTCCCAAAACTTCATATATGGATCATTATAATATGCCCCTTCAATCACACCAATTTTCATCACCTAACTCATCCTCTATAACATACTTCCTTCACAAACTTACTAGCTAATTAGGCCTCCATTTTGACAAAAACTTGAATAACTTGAAATTCACAAACCTTCAAATCTCTATGAAGATTTATTTCACAACCCATTTGGTTCATTAAATATATTATGAATCCTTATATCTCAAATCATAAGGCAAACCACTTTTCTAGCATATCCCAAAACCCTAGAATCTTAAAACAAACAATGTCAACAAACCTCCTTATAGTCAATGTCCTTGTCAAAAACTTCTTTCAAACCTAGAGATAACCATCACACACTTATAGACCAAAAATTGAGCCTCCATAAATTTGGTAACATTGAATTCCTATAGCCCATTTTTAGGCTTGCTTGCCCTTAAGTAAAATCTAAAAAAAACCAAGAGCACTCAAAAATCTTCAATTTTAATTCAACATACCTTCAGACCACAAAAACCACTTAGAACATGCTAGAATAACTTCAACAAACATTTATAGTCAAAAATATCATCTTGACAAATCACAAAACCTCTTTTTTCAATTTAAAAACTTCAATTTGACCCTACAGACTGACCATATATAGCTATGACAACAATCTGACATCACCATAACATATCTTACACATGGACATACCTATTCCAACTAAAAACACTCATCTCTATACTTTTAGGACCATATAAAAAACACCGCAACACTTTCTTCTCCACTGAAAGGAGTCTCATAAGAAGCATATATAGAGACATCCTTTGCACTATAATACTCTAAAATAAAGTGAAGCTAGGAGTGGCCCACATCTCCTTAGTAACCACTAGAATCCTCTTATAGATATAATACATAGTGCTCTTATTCTCCTTCTTCTTAGTCTCAACTATGATAATTTATTCATTTCCTATATCACTCTCCTCCTCTTCTATAATTATATTGACAATACATGGAGACAACATATATTCATGGTATCCCTGTCCATCTATAGAATCTTCCTTGTAGCTTGGAACCTCATCACTAGACACTGACAATTGATGATATTTTCATGATACATTATTAACAATGGTAGGATGTTCAATTAGATCCATACTAGCCTCAACCAACATTTTGGTCTTCTCCTTAGGTTTGGTCTCTTCATTCACAACATGAGCAAATAATGAGAGCCTTTGGCACTCTTCAACTTTTTAAATATTCTCCACCATAGCAAATAGATTACTTGGACCAGCAAACCCATAATGACTCATACTTACCACCTTTGGTTTCCATGAGTTAATATGCCTTTTTCCTTGCACTTTAGGAGCTTGATTGAACTCATTTTAACTTGATGACCTTTGCTTGTATAATCTATCAATGTGACCTCTTTGCTCATAGTTGTAGAAAACCATACTTCTTGATGGAAACAAAGTTTGTCTTACCATTTTTGGATAGAAACTTGTAATGTGTCCTTTGTCATGAAAAATGAAACAACCTTTTATTTTTTAAGATGACTCACCTTATCTAATTTTATGTGGAAAATGGTTCGTAAAGTATCCCACATCAAAATAATTGAATCACTTAATTTTACGCACTCCTTTTGACTGATGACCCCTATCATAGTCCCATGAAAAATCATTTCTAATAGGTCTCTTGCATTCTATAGCTCTATACCCAAATTGATTACATGTATAACAATAACTATTAAAGCTTACATACCTCATGGAATTTGGTCATTTTATCTGATTTATCTTCATTCTACCAATACCTCCATTCCTTTTTTGATGATTTATATTCAAAGACTAATCCACCTTGCTCTCATTGATATTCATGTCAACTTGAGAAGTAACTTTGTGATCTTCATTAAAACCCAATTTAGATCTATCACTAGTTGACTTTTAACTCTTTAGGAGATCATTAGAAATTTTATCAACCTTGATAAAATATTTCACCTTGCATGTAGATTTATCTAACTCATCTTTCAAAGACACAATCTCAGAAGCATACCTTGATCCTTATTCTTCTTTGGCTCTTAGACTTGTAGACATAGATTCTAATTTAGAATTAAGAAACATGACAACACCTTCATGCTCACTAGAGTCTTCAACCAATCTTGCCTCAAACACACTGAATTACTCCTCATAGTCCTTGAGTTTATATTTCATCTTCTCACTAATCTTATTCTTAATCTTTAGTTCTTTAAGAGAATTTGTCAAATCAGTCTCATAGTCTATCTCATATTCATCATCATCTAAATCACTTCAAGTAAACTCCTTTTGATGTGAGAAAATACCTTCCTCAACCATGATTAAGGCTTCATCTTCAATAGGACAATCATCTTCATGATCACATTTTGAGTCACTATCTTCAATCTCAACTGATGAGCTATAGTCTTTATTGGTGTAGAGATTCTTCTTATTCTTGAAGAACTTCTTCTTGTCATACTTTTTGAAACCTTTCTTCCTCTTATTAGACCTATATGTATTCTTATCTTCATCTTGGTATTCATCATGCTCTTCATCATCATGCTTATGAGGGAACATTATATCAAAATGTCCTCTCTCTCCATAATTGAAACATTTTATGGGTAGTTTACCATTATAATTACTTAAACCTATTTTCAATTTCCTTATAAATAAAGCAATAAATTCATCCTCATCAGTATTATAAATGTCATCCTCCTTAGGTTTCTTACCTTAGAACTTCTTATTAGTCTTCATCTCTATCTTGAATGTTACTTCCTTATTTGGTGTTATATCATCATTATTCATCATCTCATAGGCAGTAAGAATGCCTCACAATTAATCCTACTTTAGCTGAGTAAGATCATAACTTTATTTTATATTAGATACTTTAGGATCAAACTTAATAGAGAGGTACCTTAATACCTTATGAACTATAGTACCCTCTTCAAGGTTCTCTCCAAGACCTTTGATGATGTTCACAATCTCATCAACTCTCTATAGAAAGAATGCCACAAAATCTTCTTCCTTCATCTTGAAACTTTTAAATTGCCTTCTGTGAGTTTGTAACTTAGCAAGCTTGACCTCTAAATCTCATTTATAAATGATCTATATTTTATCCCATATCTCTTTAGTAGATTTACAATAATTTACCTTTGTGAACTTAGTTTCTATAAAACCATAAATGATGGCATTCATTGCCTTAGAATTATTCTCAAAAAACTTCTTGTATATAACACTAGATGGAGGAGTAGTAGGAACAATATAACCATCCACAATATATTTCCATACATAAAAACTTAGGGATATAATGTGTGTCCTCATCTTTGCACTCCAAAAAACATAATTGGATCCATTGAACATTGGTGCTTGCTTAGTAGAGAAAACTTCTTGATGGCTACTAATATTGTACCTTGGATCACCTTAAACCTATCAATATTTTACCAAAATACCTATTATGATACTAATTTTTAGAGGTACAATCATTTAGAGGGGGTGAATCAGTGAGCCTAGAAAATACAAATTTAATTTTGATCCTTTCAAGTTATTAATCAATTACCATAAGTATTCAAGAATCATACACAACATTCATAGCAATGAGAAAGAGAGATAATACAATATCAAACACATACCACATAAGATATTTAGGAAACCCTCTTGGGGAATAAAAACCACTATAACCTATAATTGGACTAATTTCCTATAATAACAAAAATAAATTTAGACCAGATACAACTAATCAAGGAACTACCATCCCTTATTTTAGAGAGACTGCAATCCCACAGTGAGATACTATACCTATCTAGCTAAACAACCACAATAACTAAACCTTTAGCATGTTTCAACTTGAAAGGAGGCTAAAACCCCCTTAGATGTTGAGCTTCAAAAATAACACCTATGAACACATCCACCTTTGAATTGATGTCTTCAACATTTGATGATAAACCTATGATTATCTCTCTTCACCTTTGATCATACTCAATCTATAAGAGAGATATTATACCAAAATAATTATGACCTATAAATCATACAAATATTCCTCAATGTATTGTTATCTTCAACTCATACATTGGGCACCCACCCTTTCCTTTGCTACACAACACTATGCTCTCAAATGCAAATTCCACACACAAGTTACTCTCCTAGTCTAGAAACCATCACATTTGGTTTCACTATTTATAGAGAATTCATAATTATCACCATCTTGGTCAGCCACTAATAATTAATTAACCTTTAAGGCATCTATCTCATTGAGCCATAACTCAAAATCATCCGCATAGGTTGGCCATAGTATTCATGGGTCACCCTTAAGTAGCTACACCTTTCAATTAGGCCCTTGTATCTCTTATAGGTCTCATGGATACCTATTCACCTATTTATCATATCATCAAGAAAAATAATAAAATAAAACCACTTAAAAATGCATAGGTCTACTCCATATGAACTCTTTGTCATTATCAAATTCTTACATTCATCATTTCACTCTTTGTGTAATCTCAATCAATTCAAACATTAGCCTTGTTCATAAGGACACCATGAATGAATAAACATTCAAAGTATTAATCATTTTGATACTAAATATATATTTATCACAACTCCAAAATATATAAATCATCATTAGATATTCAAATATCATCAAAATGAGATCAAATATCCTTCTTGGGTCACTTATAGAACATAGTCAAACACATAGTCAACTTTAGATCTCAATAAATTTAATTATACATAATTTCATATCTTAAAATATATATATATATATATATATATATATATATATATATATATATATATATGAATTGGATTCCTCTACCAATTTTATTTTTACATCATGATAAAATTCATCCTAGATCACAAGATATGGTCCAAAAACTACATAATGGTTTTTCCCTTTGTTAAATTCAAATAGTCATAGTTAAACCTCAAAAAGTTGACCTCATCTCATGTAGTCTTTAAATATTGAATAAAAATGCATAATTTATCTCTAATAATCATTCATGTCTTTATCTTACAGATCTCATTGTTTTATCTTTCTTATAACCCCTATGATCATGACACATGGTACCCTCGTGTGCCTTCTGAGCACTTTAACTGTTAAACATTGTGCACTTCTTGTCATCTTGTTGAATATAGCATTAGATAAAAATTATAAAACCACCTAAACACTATTGTATATTCATTTTTTATTTATATTTAACTCTTTTAAAATCAACTAAGTATGGGAACCTTTGTAATTTGTTTGTAGGGTCAACTTTATACCTCCATATCTTTTACTTCGCTCAAGTGCATGTTATAAAATTTTGACCATATGATCACCTCACATAAGAGAATCAAAAAATGTATAAATATGATCATGGAAACATCTCACATGTAATATATAATTAAATTAAAATTCCTCCTCAAATCTATCTATCATAGATCCAACTATGCCAAGAACTATCTGGAAAGGCCAACTCTGCACATGTATAACTTTTGATGTGCTTCATCGCATCACCTGAATGTTAGAAAAAATAAAAAAATAATAAAAATAAATATAAAAATATGATAAAATTATCCTAAAAATTCCACATTTTAAAAATATAACTTCATCAATATGCTTACTCAGCTTTTATTACCATATGCAAATTTGGCTAAGTATGGGAAAACACTGTCAAACATCCTGGGAACCCAACTTTGCACTTGCATATATTTTGTTGTGAATAGTCACATGAAATAATAATTATCACATAATAAATAGGAATAATAATTAAAAAAACCATATGAGAATTTACTATTGACACCTTCATGCATGTAAATGCTAACATCATCAACATGCTTACTCAACTTAATTTGTACATAGAAAACATTGTCAAAATGCCCAAGAGCCTAAATTTGCACCCACATATTTTTTATTTTGATTCATTACATGAATTTATACTTATCACATATAAATTATAGACTAATGTGATAATAACCATATGACCATATTCCCCTAAATCATCAACATGTGATAATTATGATGTCAGCAAACTGCCTGCTTAGATTTTCTACCACTATACCCAAAAAGACTAGATGAAAGCTATGGAAAACCAAATGAAATACACTCATGCACACAAATAATTAAAATATATAAATTTTTTATGGGACCTATTACACATGATCAATACTTTAGATTCATCCTTAATCATCTCAAACCATACCAAAACTAAAGATCAACCAAGCCTTCTTCAAGCATACTAAGACAAGCACATTGCACACTTTGTCATTATCACTTAGACTATCAAGGAACTTCATAAAATCATTTAAAACTTCCATGACATCACCATGACATCATTGATAATTCTCTAATAAAATACACAAGAAAACAAATAATGGACCTCTCAAGACATGAATAAGTCCATAGAAATAAGAAAAGAAATTCAAATTTTGAAAATGTAATTTTTGTAAATAAAATTCCAAATAATCCCAAATTTTAATATGGTGCAAAAATAAGACTTCCAAAAAATGATAATAACTCCAATATACCTCCTAACATGTAACAATATAAAATATAACAAGCCATAATTTAGACTAAATGCATTAACTATGTGATGTTCCTACGTCAAACTACTAGCCTTTAAATCTTTCATGGGATCCTGCTCATGATTCATCCCTTACTACAAATTATTCTAAATATCTTCTCCATCTCTTTAAAATTCTTTATCTTCTCTCTATACCTCCTAGATCTTATGGTCTTCTAAGGAATGATAAGTATTGGTATAGTGGTATAGACTCTGGAAATATACATATTTCTTCTTTGAGATCAATAAATCTCATCACTAAATATTCTTCATTTGTACCTACACATACAATAAATGCATTAAATAAAACAAATTTGGTATCACATTCTTTGTTACACTCCTTTGTGCTAATCCATGCCTTGGTTACTCTTCATTTCTATTATCATAATGGAGCTTGAGATTCTCATTCCTATCCTTTACTTGGTTTACTTTCTGTTCATTCCTTATTAGCTTAAGAACATTACTTTATTCTTCATTGTCTATGTCAATATCTCCCTTGTACTCTTTATCTCTCTTTATTAACCTACTATAACATTAATTCTCATCATGATTTTGTTCTCCAAAATGGAAATATTCATTGTTTCCTCTCAAGACAAACTCATCCTCTTATGCTATCCATTTTTACTTGATAGTTGGTTGCATGTATTTCCATCCATGGAAATGCTCTTTAACACACTAAATTTCTCAATAAATCCCTCAAGATAATCATTATTTATTATATAGTACAAATCTCTAGATAAATTCACAAATAAGTCATTCAAATATTCATTCGATAAAATATGAATTTCTAAAGATAAATAAATATCTTTATCATCTACAACCTCTATCTTTCATTTATCAAATAACATATTTACTACCTCATCTTCTTTGTTTGGTTATATGAAATTTTTTTCACCTACCAACAACACTTCAAAACCACTTTTTGCTACTGTATATTCTTCATTCAATGGTAGAGGTGTGTGTTTACATCCTCCTTTCTCAAATGCATAAGTATTTATCTCTCCATCATGAATGGATCTCATATCATACTACCAAGGTCTCCCTAATAAAACATGGCACACATCTATGGGTATGATGTCACATAGGACTTTGTGTTGATATCTCCCATTCTAAAAACTAATCTAACTTTTCTCATTGGAAAAAACATGCTACCCCTTTTACAACCATGAAATTTTATATGTATTTGGATGTGGTAACCTTTTAAAACCAAGCTTGTCTACCATTTTAGTTGATACTAAGTTATTTTTACTACCTAAATCAATCACCATTTTACAACACTTACCTTAAATTATTGCATGTTTTCTTGAATAATTTTTTTCTTTGTGTAGTTTCCTTTTCCTTAGGTGGCTTGATCAACACTCTTCTCATTAGAAACAAAACTAATTTCTAAATCCTCTATGTAAGATTGAGATATGACACTCTCCTCTTCTAATTGTACCACTTGGTTTCTATTTTTAGTTTGAAAACCACTAAATTGAGAGTCCTTTAGACACTCTCAAAACCTATGATCAATAAACTTATTCCATTTAAAACACTTACCTATGAATCCATTGAAGCCTCTTCCTCTTTTTGTGTATCCTCCTCCAGAGTATGGTCTCCTTCCTCTGAGTCCACATCTTAAATTTATGTTATGTTCTTATATTTGTGAATAACTTCTTCTTGCTTCATATTTTTGTAGCTAAATTCTTTTTGCATGCTCTCCTCTACTTCTTAGAGGTTTACTTCTTCTTATTAATTGCTAGTTTTATCTTCTATTCAATTAATCTTCTACCTTTAAAGCATACTGATAACACTTTTCAAGTGTTCTTGGGCATACCAAATTGAGTTCATATTATAAATTATACCTTAATCCATTAAATAAATTTCTATAATCTCCACATATTCTTCCACATGACCTAATTTTATGGTCAACTTATAGAACTCTTCAGTATACTCCTTGACACTCTTCTCCATTTGTTTCAAATTATACAACATCTTAAACAAGTTAATTTTATAATAACTATGTGAAAAAATTGATTTAATTTTAGCTACCATCCTATCCCAATATTTTATCTTGGCCTTACCTTTCTATCTTATTTCATCCTACACAAAGTCCCACCAAAGGGTTACATATCCATTTAGCTTGGTGCAAGTAAACTTCACCTTGATCTCATTTGGTACACCCTCATAGTCAAGATACTTATCTAGTTATATGATATAATCAATAAAATCTTCACGATAAAGTCTACTTGAATAATTAGGAAGTTAATCTTTGGCTTTGACCCCTATTTCATCACAACCTATAACAATATATCATTTCCTTCATCATCATCATCTTCTTCTTCTTCTAGTGCATGTGGGTCTTCTTCCATGTCACTTGAATGGCATATAACCACTCCTATTATATAATTAGATTATAATATTATCAACCTTTAATCAAAACTCACTCTTATATTCCTCAACTCCTCCTAGATAGCATCTTCCATCTGTAAACTTGTTATACCACCTCCTCTTAGGGTCCTCCTAGGTGGCATTTTAACTCAACAATAAAATAAATTTTACCTTCAAGAGTATCACACTATTATAATATTATTTTAGTTATATATCTTACTCTAATACCAAATTAATTTAGAGGAGTTAGACAAAAATAACTAAAAACACAATCTTTGCTTCTTTAGCTAACCTCTACTAGCTCTCTTGACCCACTAATTTTAATATTTAGAAAAATATAGAAGGTTCCAGATATAAAACCTTAAATTTAGATACCCAATATCATCCACTAAAAAATCTAAATTTTTTAAGTTCTAACTCAAAATGGAAGATTCTTTGTTTTCCAGATTTTGGTGTTTTTAGGCCTCTTCTTGTAGCCCTCTTAAGGCAGTTTTTTAGAGTTATTTTTATCCAAAAAAGGATTAAAATATAAAAAATTTAATTTTTAGATAAAATTATTGTTTTAAATTATCATACCAATTTTTATTTTCCATCTCTCTATGAAAATATAAAATCTCAAGCCTTCTCTTTGTCAATTAGGTCAATTAGGTCCGACATAGTGTTTTAGATATAAACAACTCCATAGATTAAAAAATTAAAAAAAAAAAAAAATTTGATTTACATTTAGGATGGAAAACCAAATTTTAGGGTTTGGTTCATTCTCCTTATACTCAAACCATGAAATGGTTTCAACTCTTCACTAGTTTTCTTACACAAGTTGAGAGAGATAAAATGCAATGATTCTAGATAAAATTAGGGTTTAAAGGACTAATAATTGTTAAAAAAGTTTTTTTAAATAAATAATCAACTATATTCACTGAAAATAATGATAATAATCATATAAATAATCTCAAAATTATAAATTACCTCTCAAACCATACACAGAATGACTGTCCACAGAGTGGTTCACGATGAAACTCAAGATCTTGTTTCACACTTGGAAAATAATTTATGTCATTGTAAATTTTTTAATAAACCTAAAAAAAATTTCCACTAATTTTAAACATCAACCCAAACTTATGCATTCATTTAAAATCACCAAACTTGTAAATCACCCCTAAACTAGATACAGTCTAATGGCATAGTCACAGAGTTATTTCACCTCAAGTGGAATAACTTATCAAAATATAATGTTTTTAAAATAAAATAAAATTTTCTTTAGATCCTTATATTATAATAATAAATTCACACAAGTTATCAAACCTTCTATTTGATTCAACTATTCACATAGTCTTATCAATACTAAATTTGTACCTATAATTAACACAATTTATTTTCTCTTTTAACTCTTGATATTTGTTGAAATATTATTGTATCAAAATTATCTCCAACTCAAACCCACTTAAAATTAGACTTTATTTCATACCTACACTATTAAAAGTATATGAATCAATTTCATAAAGACACATTCTATTACTTCTTCCACACTGAATCAGAACTGAGTCTTCAAGTATTGTTTATATTTTGGATCTTAATCCAATCATGAGAATTAAAAAATAAATAAAAATAAATAGAAATGAATATCAATATCATGTTTTTCACATATCAAAATTTTATCAAGTATTATAAAATCACTAATAAACTATATCTTAGTCATTGTATCTAAAAGTACATAAGAAACCATAATTTGTAAACAAAACATAGATTTTATTGTAAAATGCACTATTTTGGTTCCTTTTTTTTTAGTTTTATTTTTACCCAACCTTATACCTACATTAATGAAATCCTAAAACTTATACACAAATATATAACTCCTAAAAATCTCTAACGATTTTCTGATTCCTTTTAATCATACACTCTTTTCTTGTCTTCAGCTTGAGTTAGGTCTTAACCAAACGTAAGGATTAATAAACATTTATATAAGGGTTAATAACATTTAAATATAATATCTATACCACATATTCCCATTAAAACATAAGTCAAAAAATAATTGACTTATCAAAACATGAAGAAATCCATAGAAACAAGAAAAGAAATTCAAAATTTCAAAAAGCAATTTTTGGTAGGAAAAATGCCAAATAAGCCTAAATTTGAATTTGGTGTAAACCTGAGACTTAAAAATGATTATAATCACTCTAATATAAATCTAAACATGTACCAAGGCACACAATGCCAAATAAAAATCTAAAATTTAGACTAATTACATCAACTATGTGATGCTCATGCATCAAGTCCATTTTAATGCGGTTAAATGGATTTGAGTATGATTAATATGGGGCCTAGTTAACATAAAACTATGCCTTATAGGAATAAAGGAGGAATATTTTTTATATGAAATATAAAAATAATATGGAAAAATATACTTCAAATAATATAAAAATGGAATGTTATAAAATAAGTAGTTTTTTTTTTTGTTGGTGATTAGTAAATTCCCCTAAAATCCAAGGTTACAATAAAGTGGTTTTAGTGAAAGACATCAAATATTAGGTCAAAATAAATTGATTTCAATGTAAGATATTGAATCCAAGGTTTAAATAAATATTTTTTTATTGTTATATATTCAATAATTTATCTAAAACCTTAAGAAAAATTTATAAGCAATTATTCAAGTGAAGGGATTCACTAATACATTTTATCTAAGTTTGAAATTGATTATTGTTATTAACTCTAATCAATATAAAATGAATATAAGGCCATCAAATGTTTTAAATGACATGTAAATAACTTTATTAAAGTAAAGTGCTGAAAAATATAAAGCCCAAATAAATGAAAGAAACTAATTATGAAAATAATAAAGAGGAAAGTGTTGGTCTTAATTTATGATTTACAATAGAAATAATTATTGGGGTCAACTAATTTTATGGTACAAAGGGAGATAATAATACATGGGAAATAATGTATAATAATTTTTAAGATTACTATAGTTTAATCTAAGGGCCAAAATTTTTTAATCATTTAGATGGGTGAACAATTGTAATTAACCACCACAAGTTTAGTCAACTTTGTACTATTTGAGAATTGTTATTGGTGTTTGATGTAGGAGCATCGATATAATTAGAAAAAATTTAGTGTTAAAGGTTCAATTACATAATAATAGGTAAAATTAAGGTCATAAAGGTCTTCAAAATCCATGATATAGCTTATAATTTGAATTGTAGGTTTTCCCTCCAAAAGTGTAATTTGAATTTTTAAATAGAATGAACAAGCAAAAGGGGGTCCTAAGAGAGTCTAATGAGAGAATAAATTGGTTAAATAGGGTAAATAATTCATTTAAATGGGAATGTAAGTCCAAAAGGTCTAATTTTTCAAGTTAGAGGTCATGCATTGGCTATGTAACCTTTACCCATACGTTGGGTTCAAGAAAAGAAACTTTCTCCGTTGTAACTAATCCAGAAACTAATGTTGAAGTTGGTTGATAGGTATTTGTTTGAATTTTATGAGAGAATATAAGAAATGGTAGAGAAAAAATATTTCTCAAAGAATATATAGGAATATAATAGAAGAGGAATAACGTACAAACCCTCTATAGAAGCTAATAGAGTCCTTGAATGGACAATTTTTGTTGTTAAGAAAGATCCAAGTTGAATAATAAAGAAATGATTTATGTTTTCCTATTACTGAAATTGTGGTAACTTACTTTTGAACTATTTTTTCCTTTGTTAGGCATACGAGATCATGTTTTTATTGTTGTTTATAAACTTACAGGGATTACCCCATGTACTATGGTCACAGTCTCAAGAGAGAAGGATATCAGAGTGTTTCTTTTTGCAAGTTGGTAGAATGAATATTATCATAATTAAATATGCTTCTATGTGTTGAAGTTTTGTAGGATTTTGGAATAAAACCTATACCATAAATGAAAATCATAATGCAATAATATTGAATCCAAGAAACTCTATAGGCACTGATACAATCAAGAAAGAAGGTAAACATTGGTGCATTAGGCCTAGATTCTTAATATGTGGAGATAATCATAGATAAATGAAGTCAGGTATAAGTTTATTAGTTTATATTTATTTTGAATCCATGAAAGGAGTATAATCTAATTCATAAGACATGAGTGAATCACTCTTTTGTTATTACAATTAGAATTCTATGTACATAGTTATAGACAAGAAGAAAAGGACTAGCATCAAAAGTAGTATGAGTGTGGAATAGATTGAATGACATTTTTCTTGTAAAAAGGTTAAATATATGATAGTGGTTATTGGAAAATGTTTCCAAATTTTTGGAATGTTCATAATGTTGAGAGAATCCTATCGTAACCATCAAAACCTTATTTTCTCAATTAAGGAACCCCTATTTTAGAGGGTTGAGATGAAATCATACATTTGATCAAGAAACTAAGCATGATATATGTGTTTTCTTGTCATGAATAGGGTAAATATTTAGATCTTTTAATATAACTATTCAAGTGAGACCTGGTTTGAAGGTATTTTCCATATAGACCCTTATTTCTTGTATATGCATTATTATTTTATGACTATGTGTTCCATATTTGAGAGAAAGTTATGTATACAATCACTCTTTGGTATTTTTATGGTGTTTTCATGTATTAGAGTGATGTAATAATACTAATAGCATCCATTCCTTGTATTGGAACATGGTTTAATGTGTGTAAACTTTATTTCAGACCAATGTAACACCTTTCCCCTACACAGTCATCCACAAATTAAAAAATCTAGGTAATATGCATATGAATACAAACTTAATGAAAGTGATTTGGTGCTTTGATTCACTTTTAAACTCAATAAAATGATTTATGAAGGATCTTGGCCTTATTTAGATTAGGGAAACACTAAGATTAGGGTTTCATGGTTAAAAATAGTTCCTACCATCCAAATTGGATGAAATTTTGTATTATTTCTCCTTTATACATGTGTGAAGATATTTAAATGAATTTGTTTTGGTAGGGTATAGATATCTATGGATTTTACCATAGTGGTTGTGGAATAGGCCTAATTAGGCCTAGTTTGGAGATCTTTATCAAAGGAAATGATAACTAGAAAAAGATCAAGGTCTTGTAACTTTATGAGAAGTTGAAGGGCAATAAAAAATGACATAAAATGTTTTTACATATTCAATAAAGGTAATATATTGATCAAGTTAAGTGAAAAAGCTCTGAAAAGGCTACTAGCCTAGTGTAACCTTGGAGAGTGAAATGTGTAGAAAGAAGAAATGAAGGGTAAGTTGATAGATGGAAGGGGTTTAAAAATGTTTGTTGTGATAATTTAAGAAAATCATTGCATGAAAGGGGACTCTTATAATCCTATTTCTATATTTTTTCCTTGAGACCTAATAAGACTTGTTAAGAAGGAACTAGTGTGTGAGTTGTGTCATGAAGGTTGAAGGAAGTGTGAAGATGATCTGAAATAGTTCTTGTGAACTCACAGGGGAGTATAATACAATAGAGGGAAAGGTTAAAAATACATGAACAAACACTTTATGAAATGATCTATAGATTAAGTGATAGATACTAACGTAGTTGAGACCAACAAAGTCAAGTTAATGCTTTGAACGTGAACTAGAACAAGATCAAATCCAATTGATGACAGTTGTGTGTTATCTCCCCATGCCTCTACATCAATGTTACTTAAGTCTTTTAGATCATATAGATATCAAACTATAATACAATGGGAAAAATATTCATCACTAAAATATATAAAATAATAGAGAAAGAGTATGACAAGAAATTAAGTGGTGTCTCAACTAAAACAAGATTGTTGATGTTAAAGGTCAAAAACATGCCTGATCAAAATTATACCATTGTATACATTGTCTAGCTATAACATAAAATGAAATAACTTAATATACAATATTATGAGGAAGTAAATAAACATATTACTATAAAATTATATTACATAAAACCATATGAAATTCCTATAGATACTTCACACAATGGATTGAAAAAGCTTTAAGTTAGACATAATAGAAATTTAGAACTAATTAAATTAGCTATTGCAAAATCTAACTAAATATTCATTAGTAAGAAATCATTTCAATATATATTTAACATTAATTATTTATATTTCATCAATAAATGAAATAAATTACTAAATAACAACATGAATTTCAACATAGCCTACTATCTAATTTAATTTCATTACAAAAACATTCAGTTTTGCCCTCTAAGTAGATAATCACAAACCAAAATAAAACTAGAAAAACATATGTCTGAGCATGTCATAATTTATGCTAAGTTTTGGTGCATAATATCTCCCCTTTAAAATAATAATACATTCCAAATTATATATAAATGGAATGGGAATCAACCCACTCAACACAAGGTTCCAATCCTTTGTCATGATTATCTCATAGGGCCACTACAACTACAATTCAATAGAGTATTATATCCATTATTAAAGGAAATCCAAATTATATTTTTGTCTTTTATCCATGGTTATGACACCTGTATAACTAAAATGATCACCCAATTCTCCCTCTTAGACTAATTATTTTTAATGATTCTTTTATTCATCCCACCGTGGAGAATATTTAGGTCAAGAAGTCACTAGCTCACTTTACGTACCTCTACTAGCTAATTAGACCTCCCTAAATGCTAGATCGATAGATCACTTTATTATTTTATTTAATTTGGTCCATTGTAACAATTTTATAGGATGTAAAATTTAGGTTTATGTCTTTTATGATTACTTGTCCAGTTGACATGGTTTGGGTCCACTATATCTTTATATCCCCAGGCTATCTCTACCACTTGGCATTCATTTGTATTCTCTTGGACATGATTTTTGGCCACATTTAGCTTCACCCTAGATCCCTAGGTCCACTTAGTATCTAATTATTTTTCTCAACCTCTTTTCTCCTTAATATATTGGCCCTATTCTAGTAGAGTAGTGGGATGTCCCCACATGGTGTAATCCCTCTAACCTAGAGGCCTATAACTATACAGTCTGACCCATGTTTTTTTTACCCTATTGGGTCATTGAGTTATTAGGATGATGCCACATGGCATCATTTTGACAAGATAGAGGCTTTGGTACATTGATGTACAACCTTGACCTTTAGGCCCCTAGGTCATCGAGGTGATACCATGTGGCATCATCCTGGTGACTTGGAGGCCTAGGGCCTTTTCGATATCAACTATCTTCTAGGTCTTTTATATCATGCCATGTGGTGTGATTTTTAGACCCATGGGGATTGGGAAAGTTATAATAAAAAATCTAAGTACTATAATTAGTCAAGCTCATAGGTGAACTTGATGATGCCATGTGGCATAATCCCACTCAATAGGGGGTAAGAAATAAAAACTATAGAAAAATACTGAGGCAAATGAATTCATTAGTAAGTTATCCCAAAAAAACATTTACTAAGATAAATAAATATAGTTAAAACATTAAAATTATTATCCTTATGAAATATAAATTGCCTTATGAAATATAAATTGACTTATGAAAATATGGCTGTCAATGAAATAGAATAAAAGTAATATGTAATCAAGCCTAAAAGATAATGAAATAAAGCTTAAACTCAATTTATATTTGCCCATTTTCAATATGATAAATTACATTGTAAATGATAAGCTTTGATTTTATTTGAAATGTCCAATAAGGCTAAATAAGGAACCTTAGGGTTTTGAATAAATGACTATTAAAATGCAAGCTTCCCAAAGTCTAGCATATAAGTTATCTAAGAGAATAAATAAATCTAAGAGATCAACCAGTTCACACAATGAAATAGGGAACATTTGTAAACTGAGATTTTAAGTTCAAATGGGTAGAGACAATGAGACATCTAGTTATAATAATGTAAGAGGGTCCCCATGTGAATGTCCTAGAATGGGGTGTGTTATACCCAATCTATAGGAAGAATTAGTTGATTAATACCTATTAGTTGGACTGTGTGTGATTGAAAAATGGTTGGAAATAAACAACTTAGAAATGATTATGTGCATGTAATTAAAATAACTATTGTCCTTATTTTGGGTTAAAATTGACTGGAAATAGTTAGGATCAACTATTATTCTTGATCCAGGTGGATTTATATCAAAATGAAAATGAAAATAAAATAATTATGGTACATTCTCTTGCACCTTCTTGAAATATGAATGTATGTGAAATTTATACCTTTAGCTATACACATATGACCTAAAAATGACCTCTTCAAGGTTGAAACTCCACTAGGGATATTGATATTTGAAAAACTAAAAAAATAGAGGGGAAAATTTTATGGGATGAGATGATAAAAATCAAACTTATTATGATTTAATGTTTCCTATATATCTAGATTACTCAAAATTGGGAATAAAGCCTCACGTAGTTCTCCCAACTAGAGTGTTTAGGGTGATAATGCTCATTTATTACATGTATGCAACTAGAGATGCCTTGAATACTTGATAATACTTAAATTAAATTGGATAGAATAGGATCATGACTTAGATAAGATATGAATCAAGAGAATATAATTTAATTTGGATTAATATTGAAGATTTGCTTAATGTGAAATAGTATAAGTGTCCCCAAATAGTGAAATTATCAAGTAGTATAATAAGTGGATAAGATGTACATTTATAACGATCTAAATGGGTGGAACCTCACAAGAAACATCCTAAAAATATACATCAACATGTAAGGAAGGGTTTTAATTTGAAAATAATCTTTTTTAAGGTAAAGATAAATATTGACTTGAAAAGGTGGGGACTAATTGACCTATTATGACCTAAGAAGGGTAAGGTTTAATCTTAATAATTTGAAATGTCTATATAGATGCTTAGAGTGATTTTTAACAATTAATAAAATTTATTCAAGTGTAAAAAAACAATTTATAAGGGATGGACTCATACAAGTACTGAGGATAGAGTGATGGGAAAAAAGACCAAATTAAGGGATCAAGTTAAGTAAGGTAAATGTGGAACAAAACTAACATTATAATGTATTCATGACCAAATTTGAGTATTTATGGGGAGGCCCAATTATGGTCCTATAAAATCATTATATAGATAGATATTATATATGTGTATCCACTAACTTTGTATAATTATTTCAAATAGATTTAGCAACCTTATCTATATGTCACGTCCCTTCTTCCAAATAAGACATGTATAAGGGGCCCTTAGCCTATCTCATTCCTATAGGTTAAATTGAGTAATGTCAAATAATAGTAGTGTGGGTTCACTATTCACCATCACTATTCATGATGGCATGAAAAGTGATGTGGGGGTGATGCAACATTGAGGTGGCTTGTGGACGAGGTGGCATGGCCTATAAGAGAGTTTTTCATGGGATCTAGAGCATGTTATTAGAGTGGGGCATACCACTCCACTTGGGAGACAAATTATATTTTATTTATTTGACCACATGGGTTGTCCTTGGTGGAAAAAGGGGAAAAGGAGAGGTTGGTGCATTTTTACGAATATTCTTTATGGAAGTGTGTAAAGTGGTTGAAAGTGAGTTGTCATTGGTGGGAAAAGGAGAGGTTGGTGCATTTATATGTGGCTATATGTTGGAAGTATATGAATAATTAAAAAGTGGGTTGTTGAGGAGATCTTTGAAGCATGTGAGCACATGGGTGAATAGTGATTTATTCTCCATCATTTGATCTACTTCACATGGAGAGGGAGGGAAAATTATGAAGGAATGGGAGGAATTAATGATTATTATCATTGGCACATGGTGAAGGATTTTAATCTTTGATAAATTTTCCCCCCATGTGAAATGCTACACCCCATCTTCTCTCTCCTCACTATTCTTCCATTTGTCTTCTCTCTTTGCAATTTACTTAAGTATGAGTTTGCTCTCATTTTAATCTATCTTTTATCATTAAACCATTTAATCTATTGATTCATGCACTTGTGCTTCAAATTTAGGATTCAAGGATGAAACACCTTGGGTAATTATATAATTGAAGGATGAAAACCTTGTGGTTCATAAAGGTGATCTCATTCAGAGATTATAATTAGATTTCAAGGAGATTATAGATTTAGGGTGGTTTTTAGTAATATATCTATGTGTCAGAGCTTATTATTTCATGTATTGTGATGTTACTTTCTTAAGTAATCAAATATATCAGGCTGGTGTTGTTTCTCATATATCTTTCAAGGAGTCTATTCCATAAGTGTCTTCATATTCATCTCAATATGTTCATTCCAATGTTATTGAATTTGTATTTTCATAATATTATTATATTTTCATAAAATATCCATTTGGGTTATTATAGTGGTATCAGATATAAGATCTTTCCATCCTATGAAGATTTATTTAATATATTTCTAGTTGTATAAAGCACGGGAGGAATCTTAGAATTTTTTTTTTGGGCCTACAAAGCCTAAGATTTTATCAAAATAAATAAATAAGTAATGGATCCCATAAATTCTAAGTATGCTAGTAAGTATAAATAATATCATAGTCTATATAACGAAATTAAGGTAGCCATGTCTTTCTTTGATTATTTAGTAGTGGCAAGAATCATTTTAAAAAAATATTATGAGAAAGAATATGAAAAGAATAAAATTATGACAATAGAAGATGAGCCACAATAATGCATTCCTAAAGAATGAATAGAACCAAAGGCACTCCATGACTTACAATATGATGGTGTGGTGATATTATAGTAAAAGCCACAAGATATCATGAAGCAAGAGCAAAGGGGACCATACCTACATGTTGAGGAGTTCATAGTAGAGAATTTTAAAGGAGGATCCTCTCTTGTAGATTTACCAGAGGGATAAAGAGTGACTATGTTGATTAATAATGAGGATACCCACTATTTCATTGATGAAGGCTTGGTAAATAAGAGGAGATAGAAGAATAAGTGTTTGAATGCTTAAACATCATTGTAGCCTATGGGTACAATATACCATGTAAGAATAAGATTCGTAATCTTAATCTATCCTTAGGATACCATATTGTATTATTGAGGTCAACATACCCCCATTTCTAAAAAATGGGGACCCTTATTTCAAATTATGCAAATTTGTATCTTAAACTTGAAAAATCACTTGATTATAGTACCACTAGAATGTTTTCTTATTATCTTTATTTGAAGATCATTCACACCTAAATTGGTTGGTATATTTATTCATAATTTTGATTTAATCTTACCTAAAGTTTCTAAAATTGGATCTTTATGTTTTAGGTTGAAGATCCAATTGAATCCATTTGGAATGGGCAATGCCTAGGTTTCATGATTTTTATATCAATTTGGCCTTTTACTAGCCTTTGGTCTATTTAAAATCAAACTGAAATCATCTTGAAACCCTCATTAAAATTAACCTAGATTAGATCCCTTTGAATCAAATTTAAATTTGGTATGAACAATTTATGTAGGAATGATTTATCATGCCATGGAATTCATTCAATTTTTATACTAAGTTTTCACTATGTTTATCAACATGACCAAACCTTAGTCTAATTTTTTTATGTTGGGTCCCTTTATGTCCTGAGCCCCCCTTCATCCCTTTGATTTCCACATGGTCTAGCTAACTATCAGTTCCTTTTATTATATCTTATACTTTATCTAAAAGCCTTATCCTAAGACTTTAGGCCACATCTTTTACTATGTGCAGGGTCCCCTTTATCATGATTAAAACTTAGCTTAAAAAGTTTATCCTAAGGTCTTACCCATTTTTATTAACACAAAAGAAAACCATAGTCCAAAAAAATTATGCTAAGTTCTTTATTTTCTCAATCCTAACTTAAATATCATTTGCATCCATAAGATCAATGATACACTTTTGATCAGGATATCTAGATCCAATTGTGAGAGATTAAATACAAAACCCTAGCCCTAAGCTAAAGTTTGAACATATTTAGAGAATCAATGATTCATGTTTACTAGGGAAAGATTGATCTAATGGTGTGTTCCAAGTCAAAGTTTCAATGGAGCCCTAGGATAAGTGAGAAGGTGACAAGTGTCATAATATTAGTGAAAGAATATTGAAGAACCAATAGCATTCTACCCCTTATATCAAGATATAATGGTATGTGTTTGCTTAGGAAATATTGATCTGATGGTGCACGATGAAGGTTAAAAATTCAAAATCCCTAAGAATTAATGCATAGATGACACATGGCAAGGACACGAGCAACAAACTAAATCTCGAGCATATTTCAAATATCAATGGTATGTGGATGAGAATACACATTCTAATTAATAGTCCATGGAGTAGGAGACATAATTAAGTAGATCAAGATTGACAAAGTATGATTGATCTATGCAAATGAGATCAATGGTGTGAAATAAATGTTGACATTTCAAAAAATCTAAAATAGAATATGAAAGTGATAAGTGTCATAACCATAGGGAACGTAGAAAAAAACCAATAGAATTTGAGTTCTTAGAACAACATCAATGAACTATGTTGATCCAAGTAAATAGATCTAATAGTTTGAGATCAGGGTGGAATTTTCAAAAGATAATGATCACTTTTTAAATACTAATGAGTAAAGTTCCATGAAAATGCCATAGGGATGCCATGAATCTTATTCTTTGAACCTGTTGATGCAAGTTTATGAACACCACAGTCAAATACAATAGCCTTTAATATTTTAGGATCTAAATCATGGTAAACTCCACTCTAGGGAATGAATTTTAGGTATGTGGTTTATTTCAACTTATTAATGGAATAGGAGTAGGACATGTAGGTTATTAACAAAGTTTTTTGGATGGAGGTGTGACATTATAATAGAGTGCATTTCTATGTGAGTTGGATGGGTGGTTGGTTTCAAATCTAAAGTGGGTAGGTCTTAATAATAAAATAAAAAAAGGAAGATAAATTAGGGTAGAAGGGAAGGATCAATGGTTCTTTGAAATCACTTCCAGTTTGGTTTCTGAGCAAACCTATACTTTCTAAATCTTATGTTTATTGCTAGAAGTAATAGAACACATGCAGTTAGACATAGATAGGAAGTTTAAGGAAAAAATATGTAGGTAATTCACAAGACTTAAATAAAGTTTGTTCCTTTTAAAATAGATGTTTTACACCCTAAATCAAGAGATTATGGCTCAGGAAAATGAATTATCTAAGGAAACTATTTTACACACATGAAAACTACTCCAAATAAAGCATAGATACACACTAAAAAATATGATTCAATTAACTTGACTAACTTAATTAATATGTTCACTAATATTTAAATAACTATTGCACATCTAGGATAAATATATTAAGAATTAAGTATGTACTCATAGCTATAACACACTAAATATTATTGAACATACAATGATGGAAATAATAACTAATTTGATGGAATTGGAAAGAAAATAATCAAAACACTTTGATGACGAATCAAAATTGTTTTGATGCTTTGTATTAAAAAAAATTGATGAAAAAATTGAACTAGGTTACAATTGTATTTATAGACTTGGGGAAGGGGTCACCTCATCCTCCAAGTTCGTGTAAGGTGGTTACATGTTTCAGTTAGAACTTGTAGTTCTAAATGTGGTCTAAAACCATATAAAAGAGAACTAAAAGTTGAAATAAAATAAATTGAATTTTCAAAAATTATGCAACGTGTGTATGTATACAAAATATAAAGTCATTTTTTACAATTATCCTCTCAAAATATAGTTACATTCACCATCACAAAACTATGCATGCATAAAATCTTAGCCTATCAAGGCTTAGCCATTTGTATTGCTGCATACACCTTGGTTGGCATAGAAGTCAAAGTGATAGTTGAAGATGTCATTATACCTTTAGAGGTCTACTTCTTATTTGATTTATTATCTTCATAATTTTTTTTGTGTCATTCTTCTATGGTAGGCAAGCTTGGTATTGTCTCCAGTATAGGACTGCCTATGAGGGTCCTAGAATTTTTATTATAGAACAAGGGGGTCCTTGCTTGTGTGGGGGAGTCCTAAGGTGATGATGTTTCTCATTATAGAGTTACTATCCTAATGGATGTAATAGTGTGTACCTAGGTAATAACAATATAAATTTGACTAGAACTTGTATCAGACAATTCTTGTGTGCTCTCTTACTCATTAGAATCAAGGTTGATGGGGTCCCCTACTTGTCTTCCCCTAGTAGATCTAGGCTCAAGTAGCCCAGGATCTTTCTTCACTATTTTCAAATTTAACATCAAAATAATTCTTTGGGAGGAAGAAGTAGCTTGGTCCCTGGATTGCTCCTTAGACTATCTTCTCCATAAATCTGAATGCTTCCACCCTTTATAGAGTGTCTTTTTACTATCCAATTTATTGGTAGAAATAGAAGGATCATCCTAGATCATTCTTAAATGATCCTCTTACAACCCAAAAATATATGCCCATTCTAATACTTCTTCATCATGATTGGAATTCAAAAATAGGAAATTATAGTAATAAGGTTCATGACTATAAGGGATGTTGAGTACATGAATGTGCTTTTAGATAGCCCATGAGGATCCCTATATCTATGTACATGTGTGGGGAAAGGAAAAATCTTCAAATTTATACTTAATTACTTGAAATTCTTCCTCATTATATATGTCATCCTACCAATAGTTATAAGATGACCAAAATACAAGGCCTTCTTCTAACTTGATAAATCCTCTTTAATGATCTTTCATAATTATAAGGTAATTTATTTTCCAGTTAACTTATCTAGTACAAACCTTGGGAGATATAGGGGGCCAAAATTATTTCCCTAAACCATGATAATAATGAAATTTGGGTAAAATAAATAATCCCCTTTCCCAACGAAATTATTCACTATATTCTATCCAATTTAAGGCATGAGTGAGCAATGAATGAATTTCCAAACCTGAGGATAGACATCCTCAAAAATCATCACCATATGATTGGTATATCAATAAACATGCATGAAATTTTAATGATCATAGATTTTATTCTTCTCACAGTCTATGGCCAGAGCCCATAATTCACCAAAATCCTTAAAACACATACCCATGACTATGTTGAACAAGTAAGAAATCATGTAGAAATCTATGAAGGGTATGGGATGTTTGTCTTTATTAATAATTTTCTACCTCAACCGAAGGCTTATTATCTTTCCTAAGGCATATGTGGCATCATGTGTAAGCATCATATATAGTAACAACACCTAATCTAAATTAACAAAATAAATGATAGACATACCATATAGTCAATTGAGCAGAGCCATACCAATATAGATCCCCATCTTGAATTTGTCAATTGTAATTTCTCTTTTCAACTTCCTCCCTTTCCATGTGATTATTTGGTTCAAAAATAACCATGATGATAATACATTTTCTAATGAATTCTTTATGTTAAACTACACCAATGTGTGTGACTAACAGTCGATACACAATTGGATATACTTCTCTTGATAAAAAGATGAATAAGGAGAATTACCATGGACTTGTAACTTCTACCTCATTTAAATATCAACTCAAGGATGTAGACTTGATATGATGATGTCATTGTATGTGCACAATCAATCTTCTAATTTGATCTTCTGCTAATTGTTATCTAAGATGTTGAAGTCATGTAGTAAATGAAATACTGAAAATTAAATATAAATAAAATAATGTAAAATAGATGCTTATACATTGCAAGCTTCCTCAAATAAATCTAAGCAAGAATGTAGATCAAATAATTTAGAAATGAAATACAAAATGCATAAAGAAATTAAATAGCATGCTTAGCTATTAAATGGGTTGGATTATTGCTCTAGACTTCCAATTGGGGCCTTTCCTCCTAACTCTAGCTTCAATCCTTCCTCTCACAACACTTAATTGAACTCAAAAATACTTTTTCATATTAATCAAAAATTTAACAATGAATTACTACCTGAAATTACAATGATAGTTTCTTGATAATTTCTTGATAAAATATACTTTTGATAATCTCTAGTCAATATTTATTATATCTCAACTCTGCTACTACACACACACACACAAACACACCACATAAGAGATTGTTTTATACAAAACAATATATATTTTAATCTAAGATACATTCAAGTTAGGATAACCAAAATTATCTCCTTTTGTTAAAGTCATTCTTCATATGAACTCTATGACATTGTTGTAAGATTAAAAAAATATTTTAGTCTTCAACCACTTCCTTATTGGGCTCCATGGAGGTTATATTTATTTTTGAAATTTGGTTTAAAGAGGAATCAAAATCTATTAATTCATAGTTGTGGTCATGCAGTCGTTGCAAGATGGTTTGTTTAATGAGAGGTTATCAATCCTAAATAAAAATCTTGGGCTTCATCACAATTCTTCACAAACCAAGCTCTAACTTCTTTCTTCAACATGATATTATCTCATTTAGTGAATACAACATCAGGTGCCATTAATTCTCTCTTGATAAGTAGTTGTATTTCATTATTTTTTCCCCTATATGTAGCTACTTATCTTCCTCTTCTTTTATCATTCAACAAATATGATGAAAATGCATATAGTTGGACATCTCCAACATATATATTATCATCCCACTCTCTGTCATAAGTAACAACATAACTATGAATGTATAACTTGCATAATTATTTTTGTTCTTCATGTGAAATTTATTTATAGAAATAAAAAAGGAAATGGGATCAATAAATTCATGAGGAATATCACAATAAATTCTCATAAATTTGAACTTATGTCATTGTTATTCAAGGTAGATTGAATAAAGTCTTGTAAGAAGACTTCAATCAAGGATATCTTGGGTAAGACCAGTCATATCTACAATTTTTTTATTTATTTTGTATATTCTCTCTTCCTTCAACTTATCTATTCTTTCAATTTCTTATTTTCTTTTCTTAATTCCTTCAAAATTATAGACTGACTATCCATCCAATTCATCAATTTAGAAGATATTTCAAATGAAGAATGATACCTAATTTCTTGGGTGGTTTTAGGTTCTTCTGATTGATTTACCTCTATAAAAGGTTTTGAAATAATGACTGTAGGATGGTCTTTGGTAGAGGGTTGCAACTGAGAAGCTACTAAAGTAAGTGAATCTAGTCCTCCTCTAGACTGATCTTGTATCTTTGTTATTAGTCTCTCAATTTATTATAGGGATTACTATAGAGTGGGAAATTCCATTTATACAATAGGTTACTCCAATTGTTCTACTTTTTTCTGCATTGGTTCTTCATGCAACTCTTCAAGACTATACTCTACTTATTCTACCTCTTGATTGTATTCTAAAGAACATTATCCCTTGTTTGTTTCAAACTCTAGGGATTCATCACTTCTAGTAGTCTTTTCTTCTCCATATTATTTATTAATTTCAATAATAGAAGAATGTTTATTTCTCATTTTTATTATCAATCTATGGGATCTACGAGGAGTAGAGGTTACCTTGGCCTTTTTAGGAGAAGGTGTAAGTTCCTCCTCTGATTCCTCTGATTAGGTTGGGGAACGAGTTTCTTATTATTTCTAGATTACCTACCTATGTAAGTCCTTTCTTCATTCCTTGATGTAGGTTCTTATGTTACTACAAGAAGATCTTCTATTGTAGGTTCTTGTGGAGCTGCAATAAGGTTTTATACTATAGGGTCTTACGGAGTTGTAGGATGGGCTTTTTCAGATATTTTTTCCTCTACCTCTATTTAGTCTTCTATTTAATTTCCTTCTCTATCACTTTTTACACTTCTTGGTACTTGGATAAATTATTCTCAACTTATGTTGGGTCTAGTCCTTTGCAAAAAATCTTGAACAATCAACTGGATTAGATAATGATGGGAAAGAGATTTAGAATTTCCTTTTTGAAAATCCTCCAACATTTTTGTGATCATGTGGAGTAAGAAGTTGAGGATGTTTATCCCTATATCATGTTGCAAATGATTGATTAAATTGAAGTGTATGCCATGAAACATAGAATACCTCCCTTTGTAAGTGAAATATTTGTAGATGAACTCAATAGGTTTGGCCTATCATCTTGGTAAGGATAACCATGCATTGCACTACTTTGAAGTTTCTAGGATTTCATTTCCTTTGATAATTTTTTTCCTCTCTACCTCAACATAAAATTTGTCTTTCCATGCATCCCTTGTTCATGAAAATCATGTTACTCTGCTAATGATAGTCTTTTTTAGCTTTATATCCATTCCTCTTACTATTACTAGGTTGTTATATAATGAGCCAATGAATTCTTCTACAATTCCATTATATAGGGCCTATATCTTCTCAAAATATTGTGGTAATATTACATTATATAACAAGGCTAGGATCTATAGGTTATTGGTTAAAGGGATGATATTAAAAGTTTCATGATTTATCAAGTCCCCTCCCATATTAAGAGATGAAATTTGAGTTATAGGTTGTGTTCTTGCAGTAAAGGTTTTGTGGCTTTGGTGAAATGTTTGCAATTTTTTCTTTGAGAGTAAAATAATCCATTTGAATTATGTAAAATATCCCCCTAAATTAAATTGTCACCTATCCTTGAGGGATGAAAATTACATGCAAAAAATGGCTCGTGTTAATATAAAAGGGTGGTGGCAACAATGCATCAAAGGTCACATCCATCAATGAAGGATAAGATATGATGAGATGGCATGATAATGAGAGAAAATGGTGGCATGTTAATAGCATTAGGTAACATCTTTTAGTAATAATTAAAATTTATAAAATTAAATAAGTATAAAATAATTACCTTATTACTTGTAGGAATACCTTTTATTAATGTGTAAATGATTATTTGAAGTGGTGGTTGTGGTGTGTGTTATCATTTGATTGAAGAAAAATATTCTATGTAGAATGAAATCTAGGATATAATGATAAGAATACATCCTATACCAAGAAATGTTTCTTAAAATATCAATTTTTATCCTATAGTAGTAATTTTAATCCTAAAATAAGTTTTATCCTATAGCAAGAAGTTTTTCATCTTGTAGCAAGAAAGAAAATATATTTATGATCCAAGGGAATGAATCTGAAAGCAAAAATAAATGAAAACAAAAATTTGTATTATAGTTGTACCCTTTCTCTTTATTTTTTTAATGAATGTTGATCAGGCATTAACCTAGTTTTCTAAGATAACATCCATTAGCAATGCTCAAAGGTTTTCATTGCTAATTTTTTTTATTTCTTTTTAGATTTTATGGTCTAAACTCAACTAGAATCATAGGAATTTAGGAGGTAAGATTTTATTTAGACTGAACCAAACCATTATGAATGACTTATTCTTAGTTGTAGAAAGCTTTATTACTCTTGGAAAATTAGAGAATGGTTGAAAGAAATACCCTTCAACTACAACAATAAATTGGTTCGCTTCATAAAGAAGAGATGAATGTTATTATTCAAGAAGTTGGTGAGTGAGAGTTTATCTAGAAAATGGTTTATTATATAGCTTTAGCCTATGGCTATTAACAAGCAGTCAGAATCAAATAGTGTCAATGTTCATGAGCTTTACACCTCAATTGTTAAAAACTTTTTCAATCTCATAAGTCCCAAGCCATCTGAACTGTAGATTTCCTATATGATCCTTGTATTTAGAGTCAAAAAGGGGTGCTTAGTCACTAGGTTAGGAATTATTAGTCTTGATGTTCCTATCATGTCAACCCACATGTTGTCTTTGCATTATTATAGTGTGATGAAGTGATTTCTTTCTTAGTTTATCAAGTGTATTTAGCTACATGATCCTATCTTGTTGATCTTTGGAAAGATCTAAGCCCAAATCAAGTGTTTTCTTTAATTTTTTATGTTCAAACTTAATGGATAGAACAAGGTTTATACCATAAAATAATTTATATGGAGTGAACTAATTTTGGTTTTTTAGGTGATTCTATAAGCCCAAACTACTTCTAAAAGATGAGTTTATCAATCTTTTATATGTAGGATGATAGTCTTAATGAGTATATTTTCCAATTCTCTATTTATCACTTCCACCTACCCATTTGACTAAGGATGTTAAGGGGTATAATTTTTGTGTTTGATTTAATATTCTTTGATCAAGACAATTTTGAGGTCTGATGTGAACTATGGGCCTTAGTCTGTGACTATTTCTCTTTGTACTCCATAGTGAGTGAATATTTCTTCATACAAGAACCTAGTTAATTTTTTATCTTTGGCATGGGTTAAGGCTTTTAAATCTACCCATTTTATGACATAATCAATACACACCAATATATATTCCTTGTTGAGGATTAATGGGACCTATAAAATATAGTCACAATTTGTCAAAAAGTTCCAGAACCAATTGTGGCTATAATGGCATTTCATCATATCGAGTGGGTTTTCCCATATGCTGGTATTGATCACATCTATGGGTATACATCAGGGAATATTTATGTAAATGAAGCCAATAATAACTAGTAGTGAGTACTTTCATGGCAGTCTAGTTGGTAGAAAAATGACCCCCACAAGGTTCATCATGGTAGGCTCTAAGAATGTCATAAGCTTCATCTTCTTGAATACATCTTCGTATAACTAAATATAATCCAATGATAAAGAGATATCATGAAATACAAGATTAATGTCTATTATTTTAGATTAGATGTTGTTTTTCCCTAGGTGAGAGATTTTTTGGTAGTGATCTTCTAGTAAGATAGCAATATCTATGAACCAAAGAGATTGAATTATTACTATAAATAAATGTTTATTAGGGAAAAAGTCAATAATAGGATTGTGCTCATCATTTTACAACTGAGATATAAAATTTACTACCACATTATCCTTACCTGGTCTATCCATAATGGTAATATCAAACTCCTATAGTAAAATCAACCAACAAAGTATCCTTCCTATTATAGTAGGTTTATACATTAAATACATGATTGTTGCATGATCTATGTGGATGAATACTTGGTAACCTATAATGTAGTGTTGAAATTTTTTGATGCCATAAATTATGGAAATAAATTCTTTCTCTATTATAGTGTAGTTGAGTTTAACCCCTTAAATATTCTTGTTGATAAAATAGATTGCATAACTCAGGGGTTCATCTTTTTGGCCAAAGACAACTCCTAAAGTGGTGTCAGATGCATCTGTGTGGATGTGAAAAGGCTTCTTCCAATTAGGCCCTCTTAGAATAGGATTTTTTATGAGAAGGTATTTGAGTTTATAAAAGATAGTTTGTCAATCATTGGCCCATGAAAATTTAGAATCCTTAGTAATCAATCCAAATAATGGGGTGGAAATTGTATTAAAATGTTTAATGAATCATCTATAATAACTAACATGTCCCAAAAATATTCTAACATCTTTCTGCTTCTTTTGTGTGGGTAGATACTTAATGATACTTATTTTTTTTAGATTAACTTGAATTCTAATAGGGGATATGTGATGCCCCAACATAATCCCTTCAGTCATAAGCATGTAACACTTTTAATTGCTCAAAGATAATTGGTGGTTGTAGTAATGATGAACTTTTTCTAGGTTGGTGAGTGTTTCTTTGAATGTTTGTCCATAGATAGTGAAATCATCCATGTATATTTCAATATAGCCATGGGAAAGATAAAAAAATATGCTCAAAATAGCCCTTTGAAAAATAGCTATGGCACTGCAAAGACCAAATTGCAAGACGGTATAGGCATAGGTTCCACAAGGGTAAGTAAAAGTGGTTTTATCTTGGTCTTGTGGAGTAATTCATATTTGATTATAACCACTATAGTTTTCTAAGAACGAAAAGTATTTTTTAACTGCTAATGTATCTAACACTTGATCAATGAATGGAAAGGGAAAGTGATCCTTCCTAGTAGCAGCATTCAATTCTTGGTATTCAATGTTAATCTTCCATTTGCCCCCTTTCTTAGGGATAATGACCAGGTGAGAGACCGACTAACTATCCAAAATAGGATAAATAAATCATACATTTAATAGTTTTTATAACTCAATTTTGATAATATATTTAACTTTAAGATTCATGCATCATTGGGGTTGGTGAATAAGTTTGCATTCTTATTTAATGTAAATGTGATGCATGCATAAATATAGAGGTATTCCTCTCATATCATGGTAATCCCAAGAAAATGTTGTTATGTGTTTTCTCATCATTATAAGTAACTAAATTTATTATTAGGGTGTTAATGAGGTGTTCATGTTGAGAGGTTTGTTTGGTAAAATGTCTACTTGCTTTGTTAAATAAAGCATGGTTTCTACATTGGAAATTAAAGGAACATGTCCACATTGATGGGGAAGTAATTGATGGAATGTCCAAAAGTATCTTAAGGTTTTATTAAGATCATTTTTAGGAAAGGTATTCTAAAGAGGACATGGTATACATTTTAATAGGTTTGTGGCTACAGGATCCTATCAATAGGTGTTTTGCAAGATACCAATAAAGACAATGTCTTCTTCTTGTGCCTATAAATCTAGACTCCGATCAATTATGTAGAGAGTCTATAAAGAGACAAATTTGTCAAATTTGTCAATCTAAGGGGTTTTACCATCATTATAGGAATGTTGAGCTAGTGTATACAAAACCCATTTCTTAGTATCATTTCCATTGGAAATTAACATTTTTCTTGACCTACAGCAAATAAAAGCATTAGTGATGGCTAACCATGGGTGGAAAAGGGTGAGAGGATAACCCCATAAATTGATATTTATGTATAGGACAATAAAATCTATTGGATATTTTTAGGTGTCCATAATGATAACAAGGTCCTCAAAATAATCCCCTCAAGCCTAATTGTTGATCTATCAACCATCTGGAGGATGGTGGGTGTGCAATAGAGAATGGTAAGTTTTATCTATTACATGATCTCCATGGTCATCACATTAATGGTTATGCCTAAATAAATTAAAGTATTAGAGATGGGTAGGCTATGGATGCTAACATTAACTACAATACATTTTGGATCATAATATTTTGGAGGAACTACATTTTCTAACATAATATCTGTTAGTTAGCCAATTACATGGACTATTTTAGGATCCTTCTTCTTTCTTCTCAGATTTTTCAAATGTATCTCACTAAATTATTTATTATAGATAGGAACATCCTTTATTTCTTGAAAGAGTGGGAGTTTTACACACACATTCTTGAGTTGTCTTAAAATATCAAATTCAAGCTTTGGTTCAGGATGTGATGAGCTCAATCTCTCCAAAAAAGGAGGATTATCAATTTTTTTTAATTTTCTAATTGACTTGGCTTAGGATTGGCCATGGTTAGTTGTGTATTAGTATGCAGTGGATATGGTTCAAATTTTTCTATGATTATGGGTGAGTTGGTTTGTGGAATAAAATGACCTGAGTAAAGTTAAACTTGATTAATATCCAAGGTGTATGTTGGATAATGCATTATTTAAATGGATTGTGTTGGTTGAACTAACTTATTGGTAGGATTGGGGATGGGTTGGGTGGGTGATTAAGTAGTTTGAATAGGTTTTTGAGTGTTTGAAATTATGTCCTATTGTTTTTGTGTTTATTGCATTTTTTGGGGAAAGCCTTGATTACCTCTCGATTATTGTTACCATAGATTAGAGGGAAAAAACCATTTTTGGCTTTGGAATTGCCCTATTTAAGGTTTTTGTCCATTTTATTGCATCCATAACTGATTATAGGGTAGTTATACACTTGTTTTAGACCAATTTTTATTAGTTATATTCATCCAAGAACCATATTGAGGATTATTTGAGAATTGAGAATTTACAAACATAGAGTTTGATGCCATACCTGGTCTTTATACCCATGGTTTCCATTGAGCCAAAAAAACCCTTGATTCTCATCTTCTCCTATGACATGCAGATCTACTATCTTAATATTCTCCTTGGTTATGTTGGCTACCCAAGCTTTCATAAAATGAAATGTGCAATCTACCTTCTTTTTACATTTAGGGCTGTAGATGGCTAAAGCTTTCTCAGTTTCTTCTTGATTCCTCTATGTATGTAATGTATCACACTGAGATCTTGATGGATGATAATGTCCTACTTTATGTCTTAGAGTAGGTTGCTAAATTCACCTTTATACAATCCTTTTATAGATGTTGTAGGAAGGTTTTACCCCTACTTTTGTTCATGGTTGATCTAGAGTAGTTTGTACATACAACTATTAATTCATCAAATGGTAGTGTAGAAACATCACCACTAGACATTAGATATAATGCTTCTAAACAATCATCTCTAATCCCTTTCAAGAATATCAACTTGATTGATTCCTTGTATATTATAGTCTACTTGTATTTTTGCAAGCTGAACAAAAATCTTTCCATATATTCTTCTAATGACTCATCATCAGGTTGTGTCATTCAGAATATGTCATCTCTCTTGTAGTTCCTACCCCTACAATAGTCTTGGTATTTCATCAAAAAATTATCCTTCATTTATTTCTAAGTATAAATTGTATCCTTTCCAAGTCCCATGAACCATCTAAGTGATGCATCTTTGAGTGTTTCTTGAAACAATTTGAGTTTTTGAGAATCTTGATTATAATCATAACTGTGACATAATATATCAAACTCAAAATGAAATGTGTCTGGATCCTTACATGATTTTCCCCTAAAATTAGGGAGGATAGAGTGAGGGATATTATTCATGGGTGAATTTTTGTCAAGAGTAAGGATAGGAAATTTAAAATTAGTAAAATCATTGGTAGTGTTTTCTTCCTAGTGATCCCCATGAATACTCTTTATATTTGTAGATGGGAGGTTGCCGCTACCCACTACTTAACATTTCTATCAATTATTTTAATTTTAGTGGTGTAGAAGATGGAGTCTTTATCTTTGTTATTATGAATATATGGCTTCCTATAAAATTGGGATGGTGTGTAGGTTTCATAAGATTTAGCTAGTGTCTCGACAAAGATTTTGTTGAAATTGGAAGATTCTATTAGTTTGGTGTTTTTTCTAGGAGCAAGAATAGCCTTGAATGCCTCCTTAACAAGAAATTTTAGAGATGAAGGGAAGAACACTTCATATTCCTTAGTATGAAGTGGTAAGGTGGGAATTCTTAGAGGTGGTACATGTGGGTATCTTCTAGGGGTATGAACCTCCTCAAGTTCTCTAGCTTGTGCTACCAGTCAAGCCAAAAATTCTTCCTTCTCTACCTCTTATATTGACAACTATGAGTGATCTTAAGGAATTCCTTCATGTTGCTCAGTTGTTGTAGGATGAATTTACAATATTATAGTAATGATTGATGATTAAAGAAATAATATTCCTATTTAGTCCCCTTCACTTTACATATGTTAACCACTTTTTTTTTAAAAAAATTCCCACCCTTCCTGCATAGGGTTAGTAATATGGGGGGTCTTAAAAAAAATTCACTATCTTAATTGAAGAAAAGGAAATTTAAATTATGAAATCAAGAAATCTTTAATCTAAAGAACAATAATATTTGGAAAAAAATAATAAACATCTAGAAATAATTGCTATCAAGATTAAAGATTACAAATGTGTGACACCCTTCCCTGATAATGGTGAAAAAAATTACTAGTAGTTGATTCACAATAAAATGTACTTATCTTTATGAAAAATGAATAAGGAGAGTTACCATGGACCTATACCTTTTACCTCATTTAAATGTCAACTCAAAGACGTATAATTGATAGGATGATGTCACTATATGTGTACACTAAATCTTCTAATTTGAGCTTCCATTAATTGTTATCTAAGATGTTGAAGTCATGCAGTAAATGAAATGTTGGAAATTAAACATAAACAAAATATTGTGAAATAAATGATTATACATTGAAATCTTCCTCAAACAAATATAATCAAGAATGTAAATCACATAATTTAAAAATGAAACACATAATGTATAAAGAAATCAAATAACATGCTTAAATATTAAATGGGTTGGATTATTGTTTTAGATTTCCAAAGGGGGCCTTCCTCCTTCTAACTCTATATTCAATCCTTCCTCTCACAACACTTAATATAAATTAGAAATGCATTTTTAAAGTAATAAAATATGCAGCAATGAATTACTGTAAGAAATTACAATGATAGTTGACAAAATATACTTTTGATAATCTCTAATCAACATCTACTATATCTCAACTCTACTACTACATATATCTCAACTCTACTATATATATTTATATCATAGAGGATATTGTTTTATACAAAAAAATATAATTCTAATCTAAGATACGTTCGACTTAGGATAACCAAAATTGGCTCCTTTTGCTAAAGTCATTCTTCATACAAATTTTGTGACATTGTTGTTGGATGAACAAAACTATTTTAGTCTTCAACCACTTCCTTATTGGGATCCATGGAGGTTATAGTTATTTCTAAAATTTGGTTGAAATAATAATCAAAATCTATTCATTCATATATGTGGTCACATAGTGGCTACAAGATGGTCTATGTAATAGGATTCTATTGCTGCAAGATGTTTTGTGTTGTATACCTATTCCTCCAAAACATCTTTAAAACACATTATATAAAAAGCATCCTAAAGCGATAGATAACCATTATATATTTAATTCCAATACATAAATCTAACTATTAAAAGAGTATAGAAACATAATGTTATTTACGATATTATGGATATATGCAGAAAGAAACTTATAGGAAAGTGTTCAAAAATATTGTTAAAAAATAGGATGAGTAAAATAGATGAGGATAAGAACATAGAATTCATGGGGCTCATTAGTGTGCTAGTCTAAGTAGGCATCATGTATAATCAAAGATAGGATTCTATGGAAATCCACTCTTGAAATGCATGTGACTACTATATTGTTATTAAAATGATGCAAGAAAGCATCTTGTGATATCTTCCCTAAAAAGAATAGGTCCCTTAAGAGGTTAATGCATGGCATTACTTCCATCTTGGCTATAGAAAAGTGTAATATTTTGTGTTTGAATGCAAAAAATTCCTTAACAAATAATATATTTTCTATTATCATATCATCTTTGATTGAAAACATGTCCATGAATCAATGACATCCCACAATGCTAAATAATTTTGGAATTTATCTCCAAACATTGCAGCAACAAAGACCATATCCATGAATTATATGGAGTCATTAATCAATTATGGAGATGGTCGATTCATACCTTATAATGTCCTAGATGTAGATTCCATTGATGCATACTTTGTGTTACTTATTTTACGCACTATGTAGGTTTTTGTAAACAACTCGACTCTAGCTCAGTTGATGTTTTACTCATAGTAATCTTGAAGTGGGAACTAGGGCTCTTCATCACAATAAGAAAGCAAAAGACTTCAAATGCAAGTTAGATTGAATGTAATGATGAATTTTCAATCATGGTGTATCACCTATATAGAATCTTGCATTGAATATCATTTCATGTGACATAAATGTACAATGTTTACTTGGCTTTTATTTCCTTATATAATTCAAACTTGTTATCTTAGGTTGGTAGGTAGGATTTTAAAGTATTGATAGGAAATATTTTTAATTTATTTTGGCTAAGTATGGCGAGACTATTAGTACTCCTAATAATAAGACACTTAGGTTCTACATCAGAAAAACACTTTTGGGTCAATGTTCTTTGACTAATTCCTTCAGGGGGATTGTTTTGGATAAAATGTCTACAATAATTTCCTCAGATAATTCATCTGGGTAAAAGTCATGAGACAATTATCCTAAAAGGCTATTTGAAGGTATGGAGGGAACTTTTAATTTACCTAAATGGTAATTTTGATCTGAAGGGTCCACTTTGTATGGAATTTTATTCATGACAAAAGTCCCAAAGAATCTACTTTATAGGGGCAAAAGGGCACTTTTGATTTCCTCGAAGGGTACTTTCATATAGCTAAGAGTCATTTAAAAAGTCCTAAATGGTAGGCTATATAAAACTTTAAGGGTATGTGCCTTAGGTCTGAAGGGTCTTTTGGTGGAAAAAGGGGTTGTGATGATTATCTCAAAGGGTAAGTGGCCAATTCAAAAAAAGGGTCAGAGGCTTGGGAAAAAATCTCAAAGGGTATGTTTATGTCAAAGGGTCCAATACACAAACGTCAAAGGGAATTTTTCATAGGACAAAGGGGTTAAAAAGGATATCCTAAAGGATAAGTCCCAAAGGCTAAAGGGTTCAGGACAAAAGTCTTGAAGGGTCATTTACACAAAACTTGAAGGGTATGCACCTTAAAATATCTAGTTAGAAAGGGTAAAGTGGTCTATTTGGGAAAGGCCAAAGTGCTAAAAGATAAAATACATATTAAAAAATGCTGAAGGACTAGTTCCAAATTCCTAAAGGGTACGTGGAAAGGATTTGAAGGGTCTACTTCATGGCAAAACTTTCTTGAATGGTCTACTCCATAAAGGTTGAATGGTACTTTTGATTTCCTTGAAGGGTACTTTCATACAGCTAAGGGTAATTTCAAAATTCCTAAAAGTTAGGTTTAATAGGGTTGAAGGGATAATCCATCAGGGATTTATTTTAGGAAAAATATCCTTAGTTAAAAATTTTATGAGGCAAAGAGCCTGCAAGACAAATTCCTTCGAGGGGATTGTTTCAGATAAAATGTCCATAATAATTTCCCTGACAAAATAAGGATTCTTGAACAATAAGGTTGAAGGAAAATAGGTCTAAGAATACTTAAAACATAAATCCCAAAAGGATAAATTACACAAAGACTGAAATATTTAGCCTGAAAATATAAACCCAAAGAATAGTTTTTGTAAAATAAAAGTTAGTCTTATGAAACATAATGCCAATATCATCCTACCAAAAGTGATTTTTTTTTAAATTATCTAGATTTTGCATAAACATATAAAAAAGAGGGGATTAATATTAGGACTAAATATGAAAAAAGTGGGATCTCAATTCTCCTTAAATAAAGGAGGATGTTGGGTACAATAAATGGTGACTTACAAGGGGGAATACTCCTGAATATTTGAGAACCCAAAACTCTGGTTTCACAATATTTACATCAATATTAAAGTGTGTCATAGAAAAAATACTTAAATAAAAAAAATGAAAGTTCCTAATTTAATTCACACAACATACTTTCCCTCTAATTGCTTAGATCTATGTGTGTTAAATGTGTAGTTTATTTAACCTTTGTTATGTTGAGTTTTTCAAAGGTTTTGATAAAGTTTTAGTTTCATTCTAGTATCTGTTAAAGCTCATCAAATCAAGAGAATTTTAATAATTTATCTTCTACTATATAGGCATCCATATCCCTAATGGAGATACCTCTAGCTCCTTCTCCTCCTTCCATTATTTTCTTTTAACCATGATACGTGGTGCATTGACCTTATTTCATCATGTGAGCCTTTAAATTTTCTTTAAATTCTCTTTTGGTATTTTAAAATCATGGGTTCTTTTCTCTTTTTTTTTTGTTTTTATTTCTCTTGTGTTCAAATCAATAGAAAATAAAGGAGATGAAACCCTAGTGAGATGGTATAATTATAAAACAAATTGTGACTAGCATGTCCATGCCAACTAAATCTAGACCTAGAATTATCACTTTCAACAAGTATTTAATATTGTATGTGTATTTGATCCAATAAAATAAGATTTTTTTAAAAATTTGTATGAATTTTATCAATAAAAACTTCCATATTCCTGGTAAAAGTATTCAATTGTGACATAATTCAAAATAATCCTTTGATTACCTTCCTTCATCTTAAAGACTCAAAAACATAGAAATACACCTAATCTGTGAGCTAGTCCCCAATGTGTCAAGATTTTTTTTCTTAATTTTCCCATTTTATAAAAGTCATAAACTCAATTTTTTTTGGATTTTATCTTGGCAATAACTGAAGCAAACACGACCTTGATCATCAAAGAAAATAAAGAACAACTAATCTAGAAAGCAAGAAATTACTCTAGAAAGCACTGAAATCTAATCTAAGAAAGAAAAATACTGAAAGTAGAAATATTAATCTATAAAATCCAAAAAAAAAAAAAAAAAAACATTGAAAAACAAACTAGAAGGAAAGAAACTAAACTAGAAAGTATGAAAATCTACTCTAGTCCTATGTCTAAACCTATTTGAATTTCATTAATTAGTAATATATGTAGATGGAACAACTCTAAAGTAATGCTTTAGAAACTATCCATTGACTGGATATGTAAGATTATTACATTAGAGGTCTTTCAGAGGAAATACATTATTTCCCATGATCTCTAAAATCTGATAGGGTCCAATCCATAGTAGGGAAAACTTATCATGTTGTCCTTTCTTTTTATGTGTTTTATCCCATAGTAGCACTAGATCCATAATTCTAAATGCTTTGAATTTCAATTTTTTATCAAACCATATTTTGAATACATCCTAGTGTTTTCTAAATGTTTGTAAGGATTTAGTCCTTGAGTCCTCCATTTCCATTATATCAAGAAACCTTTACTCTGGTTTGTCATTTGGTTCCAAGTAGTCTTGCATGAACTAATAGGTAGAAAACTTCAATGTGATGGGGAAAACCAATATGTGCCCATATACCAATAAGTAGGATAAAGATTTTAGGGCTTGCTTGTATCTCATTTGATCTACCCAAAGAACATATTTTAATAAATTATGCTAGCCATTAGGCTTATCCCCTATTGATTTCTTGATTGCATCAATCAGATTTTTATTTGTTGATTATGTCAGTCCATTTCCTTGAGGGTAATGGTTTAGAAGCTAACTTGATTATGATATGATTATCATGGGCCTATTAAATTATTTCCTCTAATATAAAATATGGTCCATTATCACAAACCAAAAATATGGGCATGCCAAATCTAGTTTTTATGTGCTCCTCTAAAAATTGAATCACATATTGTGCTCTACTATTCTTTGTGGCTACTAATTCCATCCATCTAGTACAATAGTATATAGCTGTGAGTACAAATTTATGGCCTACTAAATAATTTGGGTTGATTACACCAATGAAGTCTAAACCCCATTGTGTAAATGACCTTCATTCAACAACTAGCTATAGAGGCAATACTATGTGTGCTTTTATCTTGGCTAATGATTGACATTCATGGTAGGTTATGATGTTCATATAAGCATACTTAAATATGGTTGGCCAATAGTAGCCCAAAATAAATATTTTATGGGTTGTGGTATTCCTATTAGGGTGACTATTGCCTATCTTTTGATTCAAGTTCTCCATAATTTCCTTAGCCTCTTTTGTAGATACACATATAAGATAAATACATCCATAGTTATTTCTATAGATGACTCCCTTCTTGATCATGAAATGAGTAGCTTTGAGCCTCAAATCTCTCTTTATTTCTCTATTAAGATTTGGGGGACAAGTTTCTATAAGTAAATACTGGATTATATTTGTATACCATTCTCCTTTAGAAACTTGTGCTATACATAACTCTTCAATGGTGATTTATGGATCAAACTCAGTCATGAGTTAAAAAATGCCTTAACCTCTGATGATATATTTAGGCCTGATCTTTATGTCAAATTCCTAGAGCTTGGCCATCTATTTGCCTCTATGTTTTCCTAGCTCATTTTATGACAAGGTGAGCTTGATAACAGGGTTGGGTATAACAACAATGGTTTTATTTCTTAAGATGTAATGTTAAAATTTCTTCACTACTTTTACAAGAGCAAAAATATTTTGAACGATCATAAAATGCTTGAGATTTTCATCCTTTAGATTTGTGCTCATAAAAGCAATTAGACGATAAGTTTTTGTCTTCTTCTATGTGATAACCAAAATAATAGTGTACTTTGAGGTGAATAAATATAGAGAGAAATCTTTTTTGAAGTCTAGACAAGTTATCACTAAAGCCTACAATATGTCATCCTTAATGTCTTGGAAATACTTTTTGGCTTTCACTGTCCACTCTAGTTTAGCATCTTGCTTGAGCATGGCATTTAGAGGCTTGATGATTTCTAAAAACCTTGAGATGAACTTCCTTATGAAGTTGATCTTCCTAAATAATGACTTGAGCTCCTTATTACTATTTGGTGATTGAATTTTTGAAATTACCTAGATTCTATTTTGATCAATGGTGATCCCATCTTTTTGATAATATGTCCCAAAATTTTTCCCTCAATGACTCCAAATATGATTTTATTTGGGTTCAATGAAATACTAAATCTTTTTCATCTCTCAAATATTGAGTATAGGTGACTTATGTGATCTTTTTTATTCTTCAAAAATATTGTAAAATCATCCATTTAGATAATTATGAATTTCCCTATTAGTTATCTGAAGGCATGATCCATGGCATATTGAAAGGTAGTTCCTATGTTTATTAGGCCAAATGGCATCCTTTTGTATGCATAAGTAACCCATTTCATGGTAAACATCATCTTCATTTTATCCTTAGATTGCACTAGTACTTTATTATAGCCTAAAAATCCATCCAAAAAGGACATCATTTTAAAACCACTCACTATCTGTATTATCTCATGTAGAGAAGACAAAGGATAATTGTCTTTCTCAAAAGCCTTGTTCATATTTCTGAAGTCTACACATAATCTAATCTCACCATTTTTATTTATAACTAAGACTAAATTGACCACCCAAGAATAATGATGGATTGGGAAGATTATTTTGGCACTTAATAACTTCTCTAATTCCTTCTAAATAAGAGCCTCTAGAATAGGATTCACTAGCCTTTGCCTTTATCTAAATGGTTTATTATCTTCATTTAGGGGAATCATGTGAGTGATTACCTATGGGTCATGTTAGAAATATTGTCATTGATGTCAAAGGTTTAGTATTATTGGTGATAAAGGCCCCATTGCATTTAATGTTGTTTATCTTGGCTAATATGAGTTAATATTTATTTAATATTAACAAATATATTTTTGGTTGCATATGAGACAAAATAAGGGCCCATGGAGAAGTCGAAGAGTCATGGGATAAAGACAAAAGAAGGATGGGATGCATTTTCCCATGAAGAGTCATTTTGGGGAATACCAAGAGTCACCAAGTGAAGACAAAAGAGTAAGGGCGAATTTCTCATGAAGGGACACTTTAAGGAATACAAAAAGTCACCAAAGATAAGGACAAAAGTGGGAAAGATGTTTTTGGTCATGAAGGGTCACCACATGACTTTTCAAATGCTTGGATATGAAGGGTCATCTAAGATTGGCACCATTTTCCATGAGAATTGAAAGTTCACAAAGGGGGAAGGCCAAAGGTCATTTGGAAAGCTATAAATAAAGGCTTGAGTAGCCATTTGTAATATGAGTGTGAGAGGTTAATTTGATATTGTATTATCTAGCTTAGAAGAGCAAAGGTGAGAGAGAGGAAAGAGATGTTGTATTGAACTATCATTTGTTGATTTAGCAACATTGAGAGATAGGTGTGTGGTTTACATAAAATGGATGATGCTCATGTGGGTTGGTGCTCACGAATGATAGCTGGGTTGGTGCTTGGCAAAGGGGTTTGAAGCTCCTGTGGGTTGGTGCTCATGAATTGTAGCTAAGGTTGGTACTTGAAAAATGGGTATGGTGATCCTGTGGGTTTGTTCTCACTAATATACTTGAGATTGTTCTTTATGGTTTTTCCCACATTGGGTTTCCACGTTATATCTGGTGTCTCTCTCTTTCTTGTGTGATGTTTATTATTTGAGTTTTATTACATATCTTAAATGTTTGATTAAGCAAAAGTTTTATAAGATATATATACTGATTCACCCCCCCCCCCCTCTTAGTATATTTTGTGCTTAATAATTGGTATAAAAGTAGGTTCCTTTTTGAAAATTTTTACAGCTTGAAGGTAGATCAGGAAAGCACAAGATGGCCATACATAAAGGTGCCTCTACAAGCAAAAGAATAGTCGATCAAGAAGAAGAAGAGGATGAAGCTGAAGTGAATATGGAAGGAGAACTCATGTGTGCCTTAGAAGATTTGAAACTTGTTGAGAAGAAAAATCAAAGATTAAAGCATCAAATCGAGAAAAATGACAAGGAGTCAAAGGAGACAATTGAAGATCTGATGGCATAGTTGGAAATATCAAGAAAAGAATGTGAAAGGTATGTTACTGGAATTGCCTCTTTAAAAGAAGAGATTGAGAAAGTAGTCAATAATAAAATATTTAATGATTCAAAATTATAGAATAACACTAATATGTTGAATAAGATATTGCAAATTCAAAAGGCAATATCAGATAAGACAGGTATCGATTTTGAAAAGAAGAAGAGCTATGTTGAAGCTCTTACAAATAAAGAAACAAGAAGGGAAGGAATGGATAATACAGAGGACAAAGAAGGCTGGAAGGAACAAAGCTATAAAAGGCAATTAGGTCAGAGATTCACAAACAGGTCCTATTTTTATGGTTACTATTTTTATTGTAATGGATATAGTCATAAGAAATTAGAATGTAGAATAAGAGCTAACAATCTCAAAAATAAGAAAAAATAAGGTCATGTAGAGTCAAGCAGAAGCTATAACTCTTTTTCTCCTCTATCAAGATTTGATGAAGAGACCATAATTTTTTACAAGTGTAACAACTTCAAATACATAGCTTGGTATTGTAGAAGTGTGTTTGAGTCAGTTAAGAAGGACCAGAGTTTCAAGGCTCCATTCATCAAGAAAAAGGTTCAGACGTGGCAGAAGAAACAATCTGAAGGTTCTATGTTGGTCCAGACAGCTCTGCATGCAAGAAATGAAGAAAAGCCATGGTTTATTGATAGCAGATGTTCAAGGCACATGACAGGAGACAAGAGCAAGTTCATAACCCTAAAGAAGATCAATGGTGGCATAGTGAAATTTGGGGACAATACTACTACCAAAATTGCCAAAAAAGGTACACTAAGTTTAGATAATGGTAGAACTAAAAATAAAAATGTTTTATATGTAGAAGGTCTTAAGCATAATATTTTGAGTGTAAGTCAAATGTGTGATTAGGGGCACACACTAAAGTTTAATGCATAAGGTTGTGAAATTAGAAGAAAAGATTCAGATGCTTAGAGAACAGGTAATAACTTATATATGCTATCAGACATCAAAGGTCAAAAATGTTATTTGAGTTAGATTGAAGAAAGTTGGCTATGGCACAGGAGAATGGGGCACATAGATTTTGACAATCTTGTCAAAATTTGCAAAAAGCAAGTAGTTAGGAATCTTCCAACGATCACAAAGCCATCTAACACGCTTTGTGGACCTTGTCAGCATGGGAAGCAAGCTAGAAGGCGGTTTAAAATAAAAGAGTACTCGACCACTCAGATGATAGAGCTTGTTCACACTGATCTATGTGGACCTATGAGGACTTAAAGTACTCAAGGTGATAAATATTTCATGTTGCTTATTGATGATTTTTCATGTATGACTTGGATAATGTTTTTAAAGAAAAAATCAGAAGCTTTTAGATAATTCAAAGCATTCAAAGCATTAGTTGAGAATGAAACTAATCTGAAGATTGTCTAAGATTAGATCAAGGAGGAGAATTCATGTTAGATCAATTTATTGAGTTTTGTGAAGATCATGGAATAAAGAGACAGTATTCAACAGCCAAAACTCCACAACAAAATGGAGTAGTTGAACGTAAAAATAGAACAATTCAAGAGATGGTGAGGACAATGCTAAATGAATCCAAAATAGCAAATAAATATTAGAGAGAGGAAGTTGGTAAAATAGTGCATATTAAGAATAGAGCTTTATTAAGAGTCAATAGCGACAAGACTCCTTATGAGCTATGGAAAGACAAACCAGCAACAGTTGATTATTTCAGAGTTTTCAGTAGCAAATGATTCATAAAGAGAACTGATGAAAAACTCAAGAAAATTGTTGAAAGTGAAAGTGTCAGGATAGAAGAAGATGGAACACAAAAGATCAGTGATCTAATAGACATTCCTGAAATCAATGAAGAGGAAGGATTTGAAAAATTAGATGAAGATGAGGAAAAGGAGAAAAAGGCCACCAAGACTCCATCCAAATATGTTCAGAAAAATCATAATGAAAGTGACATCATTGGGGACATAAAAGAAGGAATTCACACCAAAAGAATGATGGTAAGTGAATCTGAATAAGTTAATTTCTCTTTGTTATCTAAAATTCAGCCTAGAAATTTTTGAGAAGCCAAACATGATGGGCATTGGGTTAAGGCTATTGATGAAGAATTAGATCAGATAAAAAATAATGATACTTGGGAATTAGTGCCTAGACCAAAAGATCACAATGTGATAGGAACAAAATGGGTTTATAGAAATAAGTTGAATGAAAATGGAGAAGTAACTAGAAATAAAGCAAGATTAGTATGTAAAGGATATGCTCAGATTGAGGGAATAGATTTTGAAGAAAATTTTGCACCAGTAGCAAGGTTAGAGGCTATTAGAATGTTTCTTGCATATGCAGTATTTAAAAATTTCAAAGTATTTTAGATGGATGTCAAATCTTCCTTTGTAAATGGGAATCTTGAAGAAGAGGTCTACATTGAGCAGCCTGAGGGGTTTATTCTCTAGAATATTAGTAATTACGTATATAGATTAAAGAAAGCATTGTATGGATTAAAACAAGCTCCCAGAGCTTGGTATGCAAGACTTGATAAGTACCTGCAAGATCAAGGATTCAAGAGAGGATTTGCTGATAGTAATATTTACATCAAAATAGAAGGTGATCATCAATTGATTGTTGGGGTTTCTATTGATGATATCATTTTTGGAGGAAATATTGAAAAGATGACAAAATAATTTTTTGATAGAATGCAAAAAGAATTTGAGATGTCTATGCTTGGATAATTATCATTTTTCTTAGGATTACAAATATTTCAATCAAATAAAGGAATTTTTATATCTCAAAGTAAATATGCCAAGGAAATGCTGAAGAAATTTGGTTTTGAGAATTGTGTACCAATTGGCACACCTATGTGTATAGGAAATAAGGTAAGCAAGGATGAAGATTCACATGTTACAGATCAATCTTTGTATAGATCTATGATTGGTAGTCTTTTATATTTGATAGCATTGAGACTAGACATCATTCATGTAGTAGGTATGGTTGCAAGATATCAATCATCTCCAAGAGATAGTCATGTTCAGTTGGTGAAAAGAATATTTAGATATATCAAAGGGACATTGGATTATGGATTATGGTATCCCACAGGTAAAGATTTCACTTTAGTTTCTTATACAGATTCAGATTGGGTAGGGTGCTTAGATGATAGAAAGAGTACAAATGGAGGAGCTTTCTTCCTTGGTGATAGCTTAGTATCATGGCTAAGCAAGAAGCAAAACTCAGTATCACTTTCTACAGCTAAAGCAGAATATATTGCAGCAGTATTGTGTCGTACTCAAGTGATTTGGATGAAGAAAAATTTGCAAGATATCATGGTAAAGTATGATGAACCTATTTCCATTTTTTTTGATAACACAAGTGCTATAAATATTTCAAAAAATCTAGTAATGCATTCAAGAACAAAACATATTCCCATTAGATATCACTTTTTGAGAGAGCAGGTTGCAGATCAACAAGTTAAGTTGGAATATATTAGTACTACAGAGTATATTGCAGATATTTTCACAAAGGCACTACCAAAAAACACATTTGAGTATCTACGAGAAAAGCTGGGAGTAACTTCCCTTACTTATTTCCATTGAGGTTCAGCTTCAGTTGAGGGGGAGCTAAGTGTTAGCTCCAGGTAGAACCTTTGCCATTGATGTCAAAGGGGGAGAATAATAGGTATAGGTATAGGTGCAGTAAATAGGTACAGGTTGCTATGGTAAGGGGGAGTTACTGTATGTTTTCAGATGATGGTATGTGCAGGTGACAGGATGTGGTAGTTTCAGGATTAAGGTTGCCATCAATGACAAAGGGGGAGATTGTTAGAAATATTGTCATTGATGTCAAAGGTTTAGTATTATTGGTGATAAAGGCCCCATTGCATTTAATGTTGTTTATTTTGGCTAATATGAGTTAATATTTATTTAATATTAACGAATATATTTTTGGTTGCGTATGAGATAAAATAAGGGCCCATGGAGAATTCAAAGAGTCATGGGATATAGATAAAAGAAAGATGGGATGCATTTTCCCATGAAGAGCCATTTTGGGGAATACCAAGAGTCACCAACTGAAGACAAAAGAGTAAGGGTGAATTTCTTATGAAGGGACACTTTAAGGAATACGAAAAGTCACCAAAGATAAGGACAAAAGTGGGAAAGACATTTTTGGTCATGAAGGGTCACCACATGACTTTTCAAATGCTTGGATATGAAGGGTCATCCAAGATTGGCACCATTTTCCATGAGAATTGAAAGGTCAAAAAGGGGGAAGGCCAAAGGTCATTTGGAAAGATATAAATAAAGGCTTGAGTAGCCATTTGTAATATGAGTGTGAGAGGTTAATTTGATATTGTATTATCTAGCTTAGAAGAGCAAAGGTGAGAGAGAGGAAAGAGATGTTGTATTAAACTATCATTTGTTGATTTAGCAACATTGAGAGATAGGTGTGTGGTTTACACAAAGTGGATGATGCTCATGTGGGTTGGTGCTCACGAATTATAGCTGGGTTGGTGCTCGGCAAAGGGGTTTAAAGCTCCTGTGGGTTGGTGCTCATGAATTGTAGCTAAGTTTGGTACTTGGCAAAGGGGTATGGTGCTCCTATGGGTTTGTTCTCACTAATATACTTGAGATTGTTCTCCATGGTTTTCCCACATTGGGTTTCCACGTTATATCTAGTGTCTCTCTCTTTCTTGTGTGATGTTTATTATTTGAGTTTTATTGCATATCTTGAATTTTTTATTAAGGGAAATTTTTATAAGATATATATACTGATTCACCCCCCTCTCAGTATAATTCATGCTTAACAGGTCATACACCTTCAGATATTAATACATTTAGGTGATAACATCTTTGTATTGAAATATAAAATCCTTGACTCATTGTCTTTCCTCCATAGTATAGATGAAGCCAATATTCATGTAACATGGGTTATGATCATCTCCTAGATATTTCCTCTTGATGTCTGATTCATTAACCTTGGGATACCTAAGTTGTTATTCCTGAGGGTCTAAGTTGAATGGTCTTTCCAAGGAGACTAATCTGACTAAAATCCAATTTTCCTTGAGTTGGAGAATACCCTCTTTATCTATTTCTTCTTGATAGAAGTGGTTAATGTCCTTGTCATTGATGATTTAGGACTTGAAATACCTTGAATTAGTTAAGAATTGAATAGTCTATTGATCATCATTGAAGACCTATAAATTTTATACAGTATCTAAAATAAAGGGATAAAGAACCAATTCAATATAAAATATCTTTACCTCAAACTCCTACAATGGCTCGAGATTGGAAATAGTAGAAACTAGTAAATCAATGATTTTATTTCTCTCTTAGGAGTGCTACTATGTTAAAAACTTGAAATCTTTCAATTAAATAATATGATCTATGATTATATATATTTAAATAAGATAATTTGCACTGAAATTTGTTTCTTATTTGGTTAAGTACTAGCTCTGAGTCACCAAAAACTTTTATCTATTTTACCTTGTTATTTAACACAAAATGTAATCCAATAATTAGAGCTTCATACTCAATGCTATTGTTAGTACATAGAAATTTAAATCTATAATTTATGAAGAACTCCTTACCTTAATGATTAATTATCTCAACTCCTACACCAAATCCTTACTTAGACATGGCCCCATCAAAATGCATAGTCTATAACTGATTCAAACCTTGAGGTCCTGGGTTTTGTGCTAGATTCTGAGTGGTAAAAGTATAAATACCAAGAGTGGGAGAGTCATACTTTACCTTTTCATTTTTGACATTGTATTTCATAATGTAATATTTAATTCTTGGCTCTCTATAAATTCTGATTTGGGTCACAAATCCTCTCCATAGTAGTCAGATATGAGATAAGTCTATGGAAAGATATCCATTGAGTGTTTTGGACCAATCTCTACTCAAAAAAACCCATATCCTTCTAGTATGTCCACTACCAAAATATCATTGGTCATCTAGACTCTTAGTTTAGATGCTACTTGAATACGTACATTATTTAGTTCTCCAACTATTGGTAACACCATCTTTTCTAGTTGGGAGACCAATATTTTTGAAAGACTTGGAGTGAGACCAAGCTTCTTACATATAGAGGTAGGCATGATAGTGGTAGATGATCCAAAATCCACTAAATAGTTATGAATGATCTTACCAAATGCTTTGATATTCATCATAAATGGTATCACTTTAGGCTTATTCTTGTAAATGACATTGGCATCAACAAATTTCATTTTATCTGTAGTCACTTTAGTTCTTTACATAGGGGATTTTACAATAATGGACTTGCACAATAGCTCCTTTTATTCAGTGATCTGGGCTAACTCATGAAGATTTATATTCACCTTAATCATCTTCATATCTTCCATGATGTTATATCCTCCTCTACTTAGTTCTTCCTTACTTAGCAGTTGATCATTCCCCTTTAGAGGGGGTGGATTGTTATCTACTTTAGGATTCAAATAATCAGCATGGTATTTGGAAGAGTCAAGGTGGTAAGTGGATGTTTTTTCCTTAAGTTTTATATACCTCTCTAGAGTTTATAGAAAGCATGAACTTCATTTTTACTATCCTCTGGTTCATTGTCATCTTTGCTTGGGAAGGGGCACTCATGAGTTTTGAAGAACATGGCTATGCTAGAAGATCCAAGATCTTGATGGAATTCTGGTGGGTTATTCATCTGATCATATCTAGTTATTTCCCTCTGAAAAATCTTGAACATGGTACATAACTCAATGTAATCGAGCTCACCATATTGGGGTGTATTGTGTATCCTACACTAATTAAGGAGAGCCATTTTAGCTATGTTGATTTTTGGGAGCTTGTTGGGTTACTTCATGTTGTTTGTATGTCTATTGAATGGTCTATTATATCTTTAGAATCTAGTGTTATGGTTTCCCATTGGGGCATTAGTGTTTCCCATAGTTCATTGCATATTCTAGAAATCATTATTCAACTTTTAGACCATATTTTGAATATAATCTTAATTCATATTTTATGGAATGTATACCTTGTAGAATAGATATGGGAAGTGTAGTTGTGTGTTGGTTATATTGATAACTATTTCCTATCACATGATTATTTAAGTATCCAAAATTTATCTATGTTATTTATATCAGTGGAAGCAATGTGTATAATTGATTCTGATTATATGCTAGAATGTTCTACTTTATGTGTGGTATCAGATTGAGTGATAGAAACCCATTGTTAATGTTAGGTTCCCCAAGCATCTATGGGTTGAAAAACCTATCAATATTAATATCCTCTTTGAATGCTAATGTTAATGTATTGGTAGCATGTGCTCTTTTTAGGAACATGATGGTGATAGGGTCCAAGGTATTCTTGTACATCTGTAATGCTAATGTTGGTTCTAGTTTATACCTCAAGGTCAACCAGTTGTACATCTTATGCCATCTTGTATTGAAATGATGGATGGGATCATTAGGCTCCCTCTTCATACTAGTGAAGTGATGGTATAATAATCCAAGATTGGTTAACTATCCAAACTACACAAGAAAATTTGTTTGACATTCCTCCCAATTGGTGATGGATTTTTATGTTAGATTTAAGTACTAATCATAAGCAACATCCATTAAAGTAAAAGGGAATAATCAACATGAAAAATATTCATCAACTACATTCATTAACCTTAAAGTATCTTTAAAAAATTTGATATGTTCTTTTGTGATCCTTAGTCTTGAAAGAGAAAAGGATTGCAAATACATTTTGAGATTCTAAGGCAAATCATGCATGTCTCCCATGATAATAATGGTAGACCAAACTAACTAGCTTTCTTGTCGAGCCATTGGTTGATTAAAAGGTGAAGGGTTCCTTAAAAGTAAGGGGTGCCCTAGTAGAGGTGATGGATTGTTATGAACTAAGGATATTAGCACATCTCTTAATTTATTATGACTTTTCAAGGGTGACACTAATAAACTAGACTAGAAATTATATCTGGTCATTCTCTTTGATGACTCTAGTACAACTCTATATAAGGAATAACCTCTTTATTAGGGGGCCAAATCCTTCCTTCAAGAGCCAATGGAATACTATTGATGTGGTTTTTATTCACACCATAATCAAATGAGGTAGCCTCTAAAATTTTAGGATCTTAATAAAGATAAACTTCACTCCAGGGCATGAGTTGTAGGTATGCATTTTATTTCAACCTATTGATGGAATAGGAGTAGGACATGTAGGTTGTTGACAAGGGTTTTTAGATAGAGGTGTGGCCTTTTAACAGAGTGAATTTTTATGTGAGTTGGATAGGGTTTCTATGGTTCTAGGGAATCACTTCTCAGGTTGGTTTTTGAATAGACCTATGCTTTCTAAAACCTATTCCTTTTACTAGCATCAATAGCACACATGTAGTCAGACATGGATAATAAGTCTAAGGAAATAAAGATGCAATGAATTCACAAGCACTAGACAATGGTTTCTCCTTTTAGGGTAGCTATTGAACACCCTAAATCATGAGATTATGGCTCAATCAAATAAATTAATTGAGGTAGTTGTTGCACACACACAAAAACTACACCAAATAAAGCACATATACACATTCATAAATATGATTCAATCAAATTGACTAGCTTAATAAATATATTAACTAATATTTCAATAGCTATTACACATCTAGGATCAGTATATTAATCAATAAAAAATCAAGAATCTATTCATAGATATATGACTCTAAAGATTATTAAAACATACAACCATGGAAATAACAACTAATTGCATGGAATTGGAAAGAAAATACTCCAAAAAAAAATTGATGATCAAAATAGTTTCACTTCTTTGTATTATAAAATCTTATAACAAAAAACTAAATTTGGTTATAATTGTATATATAGACTTGTGGAAGGGGTCACCTCATCCTCCAAGTTCATGCAAAGTGGTTACATGTGTCTGTTAGAACATGTAGTTCTAAATATGGTGTAAAACCATATAAAAGAGAACTAAAAGTTAAAATAAAATAAATTGAATTTTCCAAAATTATGAAATGTGTGCATGTAAAGAAAATATAAAGTCAATTTTTACAATTAGATACTCAAAATAAAAGTACATTCACCATTTCAAAACTATGCATGCATAAAATCCTAGCCTTTCAAGGCTTATTTTTTTATGGTACTATATGCACCCTAGTTGGTGTAGAAGTCAAACTAATAGTTGAAGATGTGGCTACACCACCATAATCCTAATTCTTATTTGATTCATTATCTTTATAAAAAAATTTTGCCACTCTATGTTGTTGTTGTATAATGTATAAGTTTAGCAGTGATGGTTGATGAATTCATTTGGTCTATCCAAGGATCCTCACTTGCTCATCCTTGGTTATTTGAAATTAAATTTTGAAGATTTATACTTAAATTGCCTTTTGTTGAGCCTTAGTTAATTTAGACTCAATTTATTCATGTGTTAAACCTTGAAAGCTCTATTTAAAATCATTGGCCACTTCTTGGATATGTTTTTCAAAATTAATCCTACTAATCAAATTACCTGTAGAGTCTTTAACCTTGGATAAATTTAATTCATGAAAAATTTGAAGAATCTAAGCCTCATACACATGATATATAGGGATCAAATCCCTAATTTTTTTAACCAATATTTTTCCTCCTCCTATCAAATGACTAATAGATTTAAGGCATTGGATATCTCTGTCATAGTTATAAGGTTGAGATGACTATATAACAAGTTTCATGAATAGATAACTAGCATTTTTTGTTTTTCACTATCATATCTTAAATAATTGAGCAATTTATTGGCTTGGTTCATATGAGGGGACATCTTAGCCTTCATGAAATCCATGGCCTTTAATGAGTTATAACATCTTGAAGTCACCTCCTAAACTTTAGCTTCTATACAAGCAAGGATATGTGTTGTATTGGCTTTCTCCTTTAGTTTCTATAATTTATACTCTAATATGTGCACTTCTATCTCAATCTCCTATCGATCTAATTTTGTGCCCTTATGGATTGCAACTATGGAATCTTTGTGTGCTTGTGTTAGGTTTACTAGATTTTCCTCATATAAATATTATCCTAGCTATTTGTTCTACCTCTTGGTGAGAAAGAATGCTTATTGACTTTATTAAAGGATAATATAAGTGCCTTTGTCATCTTATAATTTACTCTTCTTCACAATTTGAATATTTTTAGTTAGAGGATCAAAAAAATAGAAATAGAGGGAAGCTCAGTAATCTTGAAGTTTGGTAATTGAGAAGCCTTGCTCTTCAAATCCACTACCCATGGAGGAATATCTAACTAGGATGCATCAGAGGTTGTGAAAATAACCTTTTCCTCAACCTCATATTTATATATATATATATATATATATATTATTTATTTTGGTTTTTGGTCAAGACATCAAGGAGGGAAGGCCATATAATTTTGTACCAATCCACTCCTCCAAACTAGGGAAGTGGATGGATCAACATCATTTAGGGCTTGACCTTCCTTCCCTTACCAGTAATTATCATTGTAGTATCCATTATAGAAGTGGTATAAGGTAGTTTAAGGGTGATTTGAGTGGAGTGGATGTGGATTTGTGAGGTGGATAATGTATTCTGCACCTTCCTAGACACTTTCTTTTTCTTGAGGGTTATAATAGTGGAGGTGCTAGTAAGAACATAAGGGGTCTTCATGGTGAGCGGGATGGAAGTAGAAATAATAATATCAATGGTAGAAATGAAAATAGAGGGAATATATGTGGGAAATTACATAGTAACAAATATCCAAAAGATGGATATAGAAGACAAAGACAAACTCACAAAAAATTGAGTACCTAAGAAAGTAAGCTCCACAGGCTATGTTTGGAGGCTCATAGCCTTCACTATATCCAACTTGTATCCCTCATTTGAATCATCCTCAATATATTTTATAATCACTACATCTCCCCTTTCTAGTTTTAAATGTGGATGTTGAGTAGGCAAGCCATGTGTAATCTCTAGTGTAAGACTACCGATGGGGGTCCCATGCTTTTTCTTATAGACTAAGGGGGTCCTTACTAGTGTGGGGTAGTATTGAGGTAATGATGTTGTTGATTCTATAGTTTATATGTTGATGTATGTAATAGTGTTTACATGGGGCATATTAATATAAATTTGATTAGAACCTATAGTAGGTAATTCTTGTGTGCTCTCTTCCTCATCATAATCAAGGCTGATGGGATCCCCTGCTTGTCTTCCCCTAATAGAACTAGGCTCAAGTAGCCTAGTATCTTTCTTCACTATTTTTAAATTTAACTTCAAATTAATTCCTTAGGAGGAATATGTAGCTTGGTCCTTGGATTTCTCCTCAAATTGTCCTCTCCATAAATCTAGATGTTGTCACCCTTTGTAGAGTGCCTTTTTGCTATTCAATTCTTTGGTAGAAATAGAAGGATCATCCTAGATCATTCTCAAATGATCCTCTTGTAACCCAAAAATATGATCCCATTAAAATACTTCCTCATCAGACTTGGCATTCAAAAATAATAAATCATATTCATAAGCTTCATGACTATAAGGGATGTTGAATCCTTGAATGTGCTTTTAGATCAGCCCATGTGGATTCTAATATCTATGTGCAAATGTAAGTAAAGGAGAACTCTAGTGTATTACACCTAATTTTTCAAGATGTTTACTCATTATATATGACATCATGTTAATAGCTATAATATGACCAAAATACAAGGCCTTCTTCTACCTTGATAAATCATCTTCAATGCTCTTCCATAATTAGAAGGTAATTTATTGTTTAGCTAGCTTATCTGACACAAGATTTAGGAGACACAAGGGGATAACCTTGTTTCTCCAAACCATGATAACAATGAAATTTGGGTAAAGGAAATAATCCCCTTTCTTATCCAAATTATTCACTATATTTTATCCAATTTGAGGCATGGGCAAACCATGAATGGCTTGCCAAACTTGAGGATAGACATCCTCAAAAATCCTCACGATATGCTTGGTATATCAATAAACATTCATGAAATGGTAATGATCACACATTATATTCTTCTCATAGTTTGTGTATAGATCTCATAATTCACCAAGGTCCTTATAACACATACCCATGTCTGTATCCAACAAGTAAGACATCATGTAGAAATTTTTAGAGGGCATGGGATGCTTGTCCTTATGAATAATTTTCTCCCTTCATTCAAGGATTATTATTTTGCTAAGGGTGTATGTGTCATCATGTGTAGTCATCATATATAGTAATGGTACCCAATCTAAATTAACAAAGTGAATGTTGGGTATACCATATAGTCAATTGAGTAGAACTATACGAATGTGGATCCCCATCCTAAATTTGTCAATTGGAATTACTCCTTTCATCCTCCTTTCTTTCCATGTGATGGTCTGGTCTAGGAGTATCCATGGTGGTAATACCTTATCCACTAAAGTATATATGTTAAACTACACCAATATGTGATTGTTGAAGTAGGCATCATGTATACTCAAATATTATAATATCCAAAAATCCACTTCCAAAATGCACGTGACTATTGTATTGTTATTAAAATGATGTAGGAAAGCATCTTGTGATATCTTCCTTGAAAAGAATAGGTCCCTTAGGATTTGAATGCATGGCATTACTTCTAGCTTAGTTGCATCAAAGTGAAATCTTTGGCATTTGAATGAAAACAATTCCTTAACAAATAATTTGTCTACTAGTGTCATAACATCTTTGAGTGAAAACACATCCACTGAATCAATGACATCCCATAATGCTAAATAATTCTAGTATTTGTCTCCAAAAATTATGGCATTAAAAATTGTATCCATGAATTTTTTGGAGTCCTTAATCAAATATGGGGATGGTGAATTTTTACCTTAGAACATCTTAGATGTAGATTTCATTGATGCATACTATGTGCTACTTCTTTTATGTGCTATGTATGCTTGTGTAAATAACTCAGTTCTGTCTTAGTTGATGTTTTACCTATGGTACTCTTGAAGTGGAAATGAGGGTTCTTTATCACTTTAATAAATTAAAAGATTTCAAATGTAAGTTAAAATGAATTTAATGATAAATTTTCAATCATGATGTATCACCTATATAGAATCTTGCACTGAATATCAATTTGTACAACATAAATGTGAAATGTTCACTTGGCTTTTATTTCCCTTTATAATTCAAAATTATTACCTCAAGTTGGTGGGGGACTTTTAAAGTATTGATAGGAAATATTTTTAATTTTATTTTGGCTAAGTATGGTGAGACTAGTAGTACTATTAATAATAAGGAACTTAGGGTCTACATTAGAAAAATGATTTTGGGTAAATGTCCATAGACTAATTCCTTCAAGGGGATTATTTCGAACAAAATTTACAAAATAATTCCCTTGAAGAATTCATCTAGGCAAAAGTCTTGAGACAATTATCCTAAAGGTCTATTCGAAGGTCTGGAGGGTGTTTCAATTTATCTAAAGGGTAATTTTGATCCAAAGGGACCATTTTGTAGGGAATTTTGTCCATGAAAAAAGTCATAAAGGATCTACTTCATAGGGGCCAAATGGCACTTCTGATTTCCTTCAAGGGTACTTTTGTATAGCTAATCATTTCAAAATTCTGAAAGGGTAGGTTAAACAAAACCCAAATGGTATGTGTCTTAGGTATGAAGGATCTTTTGGTGGAATAGAGGGGCTATGATGATTATTTTCAAGGGTAAGTGGCCACTTTGAAAAAAGGGTCAAAGACTTGGGATAGAAATCCTGAAGGGTATGCTCATGTTAAAGGATAAAAAACATAAAGCCTAAAGGGCACTTTTCATAGGACAAAGGGGTTAAAAATGATATCCCAAAGGATAAGTCCCTAAGGGTAAAGGGTTTGGGATAAAAGTCTCGAAGGGTTGTTTACACAAAACCCAAAGGGTATGTGCCTTAAAAGATCTGGTCAAAAATAGTAAAGTGGTTGATTTGGGAAAGGTCAAAGGGCTAAAGGACAAAGGACGTTTTCAAAAAGGTTGAAGGAATAGTTCAAAAGTCTTGAAGAGTATGTGGAAAGGATTTGAAGGGTCTAATTCATGGCAAAACTTACCCAAAGTGTCTACTTCGTAAAGGATAAAGGGCACTTTTGATTTCCTTGAAGGGTACTTTCATATAGATAAGGGTCATTTCAAGAGTCCTAAAAGGTAAGTTTGGTAGGGTTGATGGGATAATCCATCAGGGATTTGTTTCAGGCAAAATGTTTGTAGTCCAAAATTCTATGAGGTAAAGAGCCTGTAGGCCAAATTCCTTTAGGGGATTGTTTTAGATAAAATGTCTGAAATAATTTCCCTGACAAAATAAGGCTTTCCAAATAATAAGCCTAAAATAAAATAGGCCCAAGAACACCCAAAACATAAAACATGAAAGTATAAATTGCATAAGGGTTGAAATATTTATATTGAAAATATAAACTGAAGAATAGTCTCTGTAGAACAAAAATTAGTCTTATAAAACACAATGATAATCTCATCCAATCAAAAGTGAAAAAGAGGGGCTCAATATTAAGACCAAATTCTAAAAAAAGTGGGTCCCCATTTCTCCTTAAATAAAAGGGGGATATAGGGTACAATAGAACTAGTTCCCACCATTAAAGAACTAAAAAGACCTTCAAAAGAGCCCTAACATTCACTAAATCCCTAATTCAACCATGTATTGATCATAATCAATCCTAAGAGAGTTTATTTATCATATGTGCAAGAAGAATTCAATTAAGAATTGAAGTGTAGACCAATAGTGAGAAATTTGAACAAATTAATAACCACTATGGCAAATTGCATAAAGTTCCTACTCTACACCATCTTTGGGTAATAAAAAAGTCTATCAACATCATTGTGCATAAAGAGTTTAAGACTTGGATTATTACTCCATAAAAATAAGAGGATAAAATAATGGATACCATAGGAGCATCAAGTGGAGCACAACTAGAAACCCCAGTTCCAAAAGTGACTCAATCATCAATGGGAGTTCAATTTAATCTAGAGACCACAAGCTTGGAAAGAATATAGAAAAGAAGGCCATGATTGCTGGAGAGGAATTCACTTTTCAAAAAATATAACCATTTATTGGTTTGAATCCAGTGGAAGGATAGATGCCTAGTGAAGTTCATATCTTTAAAAAGGACCCATTTAAGCTGTAGACACCTAAAAATGGCCGTTGATAACCTCCAACCAAGCTTTTGACCAGTTTCCATCTAAAACACATAATTTGGCCTAAAAACACTAAAACATTTTAAATGGTGTGAAACTAAGATATTCAAGTAGTGATTTTGGCCAGGGTATCCTTAAATATGGCAATGAAATTTATGGGCTAGCTACTCTTATCAATTCATTTTAAGTCAAAATGCCAATTTTGCACTCATGTGCTATGGACTACTCTTTCCTATCAAATCTTTTGCACAAGAATTGTGCCTTTGCTATTTTTGTTGCCAACATTCTAAACATTAATATGCATCCAATTCATCTAATTTCAAATTCCAATTTAAATCTAATCAAATTTAGGGCCAATAATAGGTCATTCTAATCAATTTAAGTAATTTGTGCATAAAATGCTTAATCATGTTTAAGAGCTAATTAACCCAAATTAAGGCCTAATTAATAATTCCATGGAAACTTGTTGAATAATTTATTTCATAAATGAATATTCAATATCTTCATCATCAAGTGACTTCATTTCTTGGGAAGATATTCCTAGGCCATAAATGCCACAAATATTAGGATTCATGCCCTCCATGCCTCTTAATTTCCCCTTCTTCCACTGCCATGATGAGGATAATTACAAACTTAATTCAAAAAATTGAAATAATCCTCAACCACACATCTCAATCTTGAGATGGATGGTTAAGGTTAATTTTGATCAAATCCAAAAATCTATAAAATAAGAGGCCTTACAACATCATTTTAAAGCTTAATTTATGCAAATTTATAATGTAGGATTGGTTTCAAAAGCTTCAAGAAACTAGTGTTATAATTCCAAATTGATTCCAAGCCAAGCCAAGCCACAAGATAAAGGTTCTAAGGAGATATGGAGGTTTTCAAGCTTCCATTGCCAAGGACTTCATGAGCACAAGCTGAGAAAGCCACCACAACAAGCATTTTAGAGCATCCAAGAAAGGTAAAAGAGTTTTCTTTTGAATTTTAGTTGTGTGTTTCATTCATGATTATTAACTAAGCTCTCCCTAGTGTGTAGGCATATATATTTTATGATTTAGTACATTTATTTCATCTTGTTTTCATTTTTGAACTAACACCATACTAACCATCCTCTCTTAAGTTAAATTTGTAGATCACATATGGCACACTCGGTGGGAAAAGACCCGTATTACACCTCAAAAAGATTATTTTTCAACTCTAAAATATCCATTTGGACCTTTAAAACTCTTAAAAATTGATTTTCTAACTTTATTTTGCCATTTTTGTTGCCACAATGCTACATAGTAACTAACATTAACAGGAAATACCAACATCAGTTAGAAGAACTGACATTGGTTATATCTCAATTGGAAATTATTGACATTAGTGGTATATAATTGATGTTGATCATTATGTTTTATTAAAGCACAACCTTGAGAGCTATTCTAAAATGCTTGGTTTGGGGTCATGTGGACTCCATTTTGGATGATTTTTTTAAACCACGTGTTTTCTCCTAAATTTTTAGAATTTGGCATTAGTTTAGCTTCAAGTTTCATAGATGTTCTACAAAATTTGGAAAATCTATTTAAATTTTTTATAATTTAACATATTTTTTTTGGGGTGATGCCTTAAGGGTAGATAGGTAACTAATAGATTTCAAGTTTGATAAATCATGTTTTAGAACATATTTTGCATGCTTTAAAATGAATTAAGAACATTATTTTGGTTCTTAAAGTAAAATTTGGGGTGATTAAATAAGTGTTTTTAGAATTAGTTTTTAAATTTACAACTAAGATCAAGGGGTCAAATAAACACCACTCAATCTTTCAAATTTGGTGCTTAAAAATGAACTCATCTTTGTAAAAGGTTTTTATCCTCAATAGTTGTTTGATATAATTTTGTTTAGAAAAGAGAGGGGTGTTGCATGTATGCTCTTCCATTTGTCCCTTTTAGGGAACCCTTGGAATCAAAATTACCATTCCTATTACAAAAATCCTAGTCCAAGGCTTACAAATAATGTCATGTAAAGCACTCCCCAAAAACTCATCAAAGTTTGGGTGACCTTGAAAATGAACCTAAAGTCTTTCTATTTCATGTTTTCTTTATTTTACACATCTTATCTTGTGAGGGGGATGTCATTACCTCCTATGAGTTCTTTAGGTAAGATTTAACATGGGGTTTCATCTCCTGGCATTGACTTCACTTACTCTTTTTGAGTTTCACATGGGACGTAGTGGTACTTTAGACATCACACTACACTAAGTGAGTAGTAGGATATAGTGGTTGCAAAAAGGACTAGATATTTTTACAACAAGCCAAGTGATATGGACCCAAAATACATGCTTTTATTTTGCATTATTTTTCATGAAATTCATTATGCAATTGATTCCCCTAGTGACATTCAAAACTTGATAGTTTAGTCAACCCCACATGCCATACCCTTGTTGGGATTTAGATGATTATACTTAGTGTATTTTGTTCATTTATCTTACTTGGTGTTTTTAAGACTAAAACTTGTTTGTTTGTGTGTAAACCATGTCAAAACCATTTTTTATATACATCACTCTTTTATCTAAAGATGTGTTATGCTAGCCATTTTTACACCACACTTGTGCCTTGAAAATTTTGCTAAACTTGTTTGTGTGTGTGTCATTTGAGTTACAGAGGGTAGCATTATGTTGCCCAAATAATGTCAAAACATTTTGATCCTTTTATGTCTTTTGAAACATAGAATTGATCACATCATTTAAGCATGCTTGTGCCATTATGTATCTTGATTTGTTTCAATATTTGTTTACCTTGCACCAAAAAACCATTATTTCAAACCATTTTGTGTATATCATTTAGACCTCTGTCTTGTGCCGTCATGCTATCCAATCTTATCTAGCTTATTTGGTCAAATTTTAGTTTTCAATTTTGAGTTTTCAATTAACCTTGTCAAGTTTGGATCCAAACATTGATTCATTTCTATTTAAGCCTCTATTCATGGGGTTGATACATAGATCTTTATCTTTTGGGTTGCATAACTTTGGTTAATAGATTTACCCAAATTTGAAAACTATTTATGGTTTATTTATTTAAAGCCTATCCTCATAATTGTTTGTGCCTTTATTTGAGATAACACATCCTTTCTCAAAGAGCCTTTTGTCTTATGTAATATGCTAACTGATCATGTTTATGTTTGATTTTGTGTGTTGGTTCTATGTCAAAGCTGTTTCCAAACTTGTTAGATTAAATCAAATCACATTAGCCTTTGTTTCAAGTCTAGATTTTGATGTTTTCTGGCCAAAAGTCCTAACATGCCTATTTTTATGAGCCTAGATTTTGACTCTGTATTTGGACAAAAGACCTAGCAACTCAAATTTTCCCTTTCCTAGTTTAGACCTTGTTTAGAACACTTTGACCTAGACCTTTGACATGATGATTTTTATTCAGACACTTGACATTTTGTGCATATGAAATTTGATATTAGACATTTGATGTTAGACTATTTGATGCCAAGTCTTAGCACAAATCATTTTGGAGATAAATATTCACCCCTTTAACCAAGTTAGAACAAGTTTGAAACATTTGTCCTTTGGACATTTTTAGAGTTTGTATAACTCTAAGTATTTTTGTTTTTGGAAATTTCATCGTTTATACAGACATGTCTCACTACACTTATGGTGGAGTTTCTTACAATCCAACTTATCATAGAATGGCCACACAAAATGACTTTTATGGCTTTTTTAAAGACCCCAATGATGTTAATATGGTTTGTGAGATAGATTTTTATCCACCTCATATTAATAATTCATGGGAGCAAAGGCATGAACTATATCATGATCCAAATTGAGACTTGGATTGGTATGAGGAGGCTTCTGAGGAGGAATTTGAAGATCTAAATACATATAATTTTGTTTGGGATATAGATTCATAAGCCAACTCACAATTAGGATGATATGGTTTATGAGGAAGACTTGGATGCTTTTGTTTATGCAAGTAATCAGGCTCCCCCACATCATACCATTTCTATTCCATGACCACAAAATTATACTATTCCCATACCAAGACCTCATCCTTTGGTTTGTGTGAGAAACCAAGCTCCATAATGCCCAACCATTTTTATATTAGGACCTTATCCTTTGGTTTGTGAGAAAAATCAAGCTCCATATTTACCCTTCATCATTCCAAGACCTAGTCCTTTGTCTTGTGCAAGCAATCATACTCCACACCACCCTATAGTTACCATCTCAATACTTTGTCTTTTGGCTAATGGGATAAATCATGCTCCCCAAGGCCCTAACTTTATCCAACCACAATTCATTCCTCATCGAATGCCAATCCCAACCAAACCTCAATCGATCCAATCATTTAAAGACTAAGATATGTTCAAAAGTGGTATTTTCTAACTCATTATAAACCAAGGCCAAGTAAACCAACCAATCTAAGATGTTTCTATTGAATCAACCATTTGTGATAAGTCAACCTATGATAAATTGCCTATTGATCCTATACTAGTTGTTGAGGAGTCTCACTCTGATGAGCTAGTCTTTGTTGAGTCACTTTTTAATGATTATAACCACCTTTAGGCAAATAATTACCTTGACCATGTGTCTATTTTTCAAGAGCCTCATATTAACAAACTAGTCTCTAAGGAGTTGTCTCTTAACCTTTTTTCCATCTTAGAGGAGTCTCACTTTAACAAACCAGTTTTTGGGGAGCCCACTATGCCATCATAGGCTATTACTTATCCAAAACCAAGAATTTAATAAGACATCATTGTAATAGAGTACCCATTAGATAAATAATCAAAATTAGAGTCAAATTCTATTCTTTAACTAACATTAGATTTAATATCAGAATCAAAATCAACATCAGATTTAGAGTTCTTTAAGTTAGAATTATATTTAGAAGAAGAATATGTTCATGAATATTAAAAAATTGGTTACACATGCCTCATAAATCAATTTGAATAAATTTGTGATCCTTCTACAATTTTTGAGGATGAGCACTTCAGCTTTGACACAAGTTATCTGAGGATTTTTCAACCTCTCCCCATTCCATTACCATTCCACAAGCCATCACCATAAACCAAAATAGCCATATTATTAACATTCCATCTCTCACAAGTGTTGATTAGGACCGATAGACTCACACTTTGTTAAACTACATCCATGGTGACATAATAGTTGAAGAAGAGCAAGGAAGCCAAGACAACATTCATATATTAGAAGAACACTCTCATATAGGAACCTTTTTGAAGGTGAAAGGGGATAAGCAAAGATCAAACTTAGCCTCTTTTAGTGACACTTTTTGGAAGAGCTAGAAGACAATCAAACTCAAAATCCAATTTTTAATAGTGAAACCTTCTCAAAGGTGTTATGGGACAATCAAGACAACTTCATTGGTGAAAACCTCATTGAGGCACCAATAGTTGAGCACAAAAGTTCTTCACTATTTATTGAAGACAAAATCAAAGATCAAATCAAAATAGCTTTCAATCTATAGCCTAATAAAATGGTAGCTACTCTCAGGCCTAAACAACAAAAATATCTGATGGTCCTATTGAAAGAACAAGTCTTCATCCCCACCACAACCAAAGTTATGTTGAATCTAAGATCATCAACATTACATGTGACTTAAAGTTCTGATCTTCATTTATTTCCCCACCATCATACATTCCATTATTATTTTCCATTCCATTTAAAAATCAAATCTACCATCCATTATTTGTTCCTATTTACCATCCATGGTTGCACTTTCCTTTGTAGAGGATATAAAGATACAATATGTCGACACTTGTAGGAATCAAAATCAATGACTAATGAAGATCACGAAAGCATTCTTGGAAACCAAATTTGCATGCCATTTTTGACAAAGTAGTTATTTTGATGATGTGTGGGCTAGAAATTAACATGATCAAGTATTTTTTTCTATCATTTTTTTATTAGGATATGTATCTCCATCTCAATAAGAACAATAGAATCAAAAACCACACCCAGACAAAAAACATGTACCATATCATTTCACATTGCCATGCCATTACCATTGTTATATATCCATTTTCCATTGTAAAATATTCCTACCATTTACCCCATCACTTGGGGGAAATATTATTACCATTTTATCTAATCTATCTAGACCATCATTATCTATCAAAGACCATACCATCCTATCATTCTATTCCTATCTAGACCAAAGCCTATATTTAATCATCCTACCCAATCATGTTTTGATCTTGGTTACTTTGGTTCTTCCCACACCTTTTGTGAGAGGATTCCAATCAAGTTTTAACAATCAATAAAATCCATGTTTACAATTATACTATATGAAAGTAGTGTGACAGTTGATTTGGAAAGATATATTTCATCCTATCCATGTTTGTTTCTATGAGCTTGATTATAACCGCTTATGGGCAAATTAGTGTCTCACTAGTCTTGCAACTAATTATAACTACCTATGGGTAGATTAGTATCATTGACCTATGTAATTTTTTCTTAGTTATAATAACCTATGGGAAAACTAGCGGCAACACTTGTTTATCATGTATTGTCGCATCACCTTGCCTTCATTATTTTCATTTGACTAGCCATTTTTTAGATTTGAGAACTTGTTGAGACCTAGTTATTTTTTCCTCACCTTTTGTGTGGATGGAATTACTATGACTTGAGGTCATTTCAGGACTATGTGGGTCATTCTCAATTCATGTTGAGGTCACCTTAGTCCCCCTTTCCATACGCTCTCACCATTTTATGAGAAACCTAAGCCAAATGATCTAACCATTTTGTGAGAAGGTATCTTTTCATTCTCTAATGAGTTAAGATACCCTAAAAATTACAAAAACATTCATAACATTTCAAAAATCCAAAAACATTTGTCTTGTCTAAGCCTAGTTAGTTGTCCTTGATTTGCCTTATTAGGGCATTATCATTGTTAGGATGATTTCTTTTGCTTTTATTTTTAGGCTTTCTATTTGTTTTTTATTTTAAGATTTTTTTTTTTTTTTTTGTTTATTTATTTACTTTCTTATTTGTTTACTTTTAGCATTGCTTCTTCGACTCAGTCTATATGTGTTCAATGGGTGATTCCTTACACATATTATTCTTGATTATATCCATATTCATTTGTCAGCATTGTCATCATGGTTTCTATCATTGATGCATTATTTTTTGAGTGTTTATTGGATCAAGAGTTAGTCCGTATGCATATTTTGGGATAGTCTTCATGGTGTTTTATCATGAAGCCTACCATCACATGCTACAACAAAAATCAGCTTCAATAATATCTACAATCAATGGAGCCATAGAAGTTTCTCCTTGGCACGTTACCAAATCCTTCCATCCCACCCTTGATCAATATAACTCATTTGACCATTCTATTTTTATCATTTTTAATCAGGATGAGCATCTCCTCATTGACAAGTATAACTAAATCATTTTATTGATCAATATCATTATTCTATCCATCTCTTTCATAATTTTATACCCACTCATATTTAATATATATTCCAAGTTATATCCTTGAGTTATGCTTGTTAATCATCCTCAACTAGGGCACCATCAGTTTTAGCCAATCTAGGTCTGCTTAATGATTATAACTGCTTATGGGTAAATCATTATTTTGAATTTTATTCCTAATTATAACTACCTTTGGGAAAATCAGCATCCTTTTTACATCAATGCATGCAATAATTTTCTCATTTGGATTAATCTCAACCATGGGTTAATTCCACCTTTCTTCTTGCTTCTTTTCAAGTTACCATCCATCAATAATTTTGATAGCTACTCCCTCAAGGGGGCATCATCATAGGCTTCCCAAAACCATTTGGAGCTTTGTTCTTTAGCCATCATCTTCTTTTTTGCATACGTAACATCTCTTATTATTTAAAAAGACATTACTTTGCCTATAGTTTGAAACATCTTCCCAAATAGGGGCAAATTGTAGACACCTAAAATTGGCCACCAATAGCCTCCAACCAAGCTTTTGACTAGTTTCCATTTAAAATGCAAAATTTGGCCTAGAAATATTCAAACATGATAATGATGTGAAACTAACATATTCAAGTGATTATTTTGGCCAAGGTATCCTTAAATGGGGCAATGCAATTTATGGGCTAGCTAACTTTGATCAGTTTATTTTGAGTCAAAATGCTAATTTTGCACCCACGTGCTCTGGACTGCTCTTTCCTATCAAATCTTTTGCACAAGACTTATGCCTTTGTTATTTATTCTTGGTAACATTATAAATGTGATTACACATCTATCATATTTGAAATGGACTTCCAATTCAAACCTATTCAAATTTAGGACCAATAATAGGACATTCTAATCAATTTGAGTAATTTGTGCATAAAGTACTTAATCATGTTTAAGAGTTAATCAACCCAAATTAAGGCCTAATTAATAATTTCATGGAAACTTGTTGAATACTTTGTTTTAGAAATGAATATTGAAAATCTTCATCATCAAGTGACCTCATTTCTTGGGAAGACATCCCTAGGCCATAAATGCAATAGATATCAGGATTCATGCCCTCCATGCCTCATCAATGCCTTCCATGATGCCCTCCATGCCTCTTAATTTCCCCTTCTTCAAATTCCATGATGAGGATAATTACAAAATTAATTCAAAAAATTGAAATAATTCTAAACCACAAATCTCAATCTTGAGATGGATGGTTGAGGTTGATTTTGGTCAAATCCAAAAATCTATAAATAGGAGGCCTTACAACATCATTTTAAAGATTAATTTGTGCAAAGTTATAATGAAAGATTGGTTTAAAAATATTCAAAAAAATAGTGTTATAATGCTAAATTGATTCCAAGCCAAGACAAGCCACAAGCTAAATGTACCAAGGAGATATGGAGGTTACCAAGCTTTCATTTCCAAGGACTTCATGAGCACAAGCTGAGCAAGCACCACAATAGGCATTTTAGAGCATCCAAGGAAGGTAAAATATTTTTATTTTGCATTTTAGTTGTGTGTTTCATTCATTATTGTTAACTAAGCTCTCCCTAGTGTCTAGGCCTAGAGATGTTATGATATTAGTGTGTTTATTTCATCTTGTTTTCATTTTGGAACTAACACCATACTAACCATCCTCTCTTGATTCAAATTCATAGATCACAAAAGCTACCTCAAGCATAATCTAATCAATTATAGACTATCATCAAAATCATGATGCAATAGTAAAATAATTTAGAAGAGTGTCATCTTATCAATCTAAGAATATAGATTCAATATATTTGAGGACACCATGATTGAATTATTAAATCCCTTAAAGTCTATCAAAACCAAACAAGAGGATTCAAGTAAGAAAAATTCCATGACTTCAAGCCAAGTTGGCCAATGGTAGGCTTCAAGCTATCAAGTGAAATAATTGGTCAAATCCTTTACTAAGAATCAAGTCCTTGAATTTAAGATAGTTATCCCGACCCATTTAAATATGGCTATGGCTATATTGGTGGACAAAAATCAAAGCCCTGAGTAGTTGGTCCAAGTAGATGGAGGACATTTCCAAGGACCTAAAATAGTAGGAAGATAAAATGCCACACATGTTGAACATCATAATCAAAGATACCACCTCACATAGTCCTTTGAGACTTATCGCTGATGAGGATTTCAAGAATAAAAATTCTTAATTGATGCAGGAGGTGACGAACCAAGGTCAAGGGAAGACAAGGGATGATAATAAGAAGATCATGGGCCTATTGTTGTCATATGAGGAAAAGATAGGAAATTCTAGGAGCATCAAGTAGGCCTTGAAAAGAGCTAAAAAGGACCTCAATAACATGGGAGATCAATAAAAATAGTTGTTCATGACACCCATTATTGACCTCCACCTAATCAATGAGCAACATTATAAGCTACATATCTTGCAAGGAAGGTAGAAGGCTGCAATAGCACCAAGGTCCCAAGGTTAGATGGATTAGGAATATTCTTTTTTAAATAGCCTTGTATATTTTGGAAAAAGAATATGATTTTTGTCAAGGCATGTACAACTTGTAAAGTAAATTACCTATAGGTCAGTATATTAGAAAAGGTCATTTTTTCTAGAATGTAATAGAAAGGACAACTATCCTAGACACATGTAAAAATGTAATTTGACATTATTGACTTGCATACCTCGTAAATGGTTTATATAAATAGGTATTTCCAATTGTAAAATGGAGAGAGTTTTTAAATCCAAAAAATTATTTGTAACTTTTGAGTAATTAATATAAGGAAGGAATTTTGCAAAGTTTGTCCACATTTTCTTGTGTGAATTTCTATCATGGTTTCTCTCTCATTTTTTGATCTTATCTTTATATTTGAATGGTTGGTGTAAATTATAGATGTGCATGTTCAAATGTAGATTGGCTAATTTGTGTTAATACTGGACTAGTTGAATGTTCTTACGTTTAATTCACTTTCTTTTCTCTTCTTGTATATGGGTTAATGCTATTTTCTTGTAAGTGTAAAATTATTAAAGTAAATCTAGTTCTTATTTGCATCATTTCATACTTTCCTTATATGTTTGCCTAATGTGTGGTAGGATTTGAGCTTATCCTACTTCATGTTTCCCATTGCTTAAATGCATGTTCAGATAAAATTAGAACTTTTTCATAATGTTTGAAATAAAGTTCAACAACACCTCTCTTTTCTAACCTACCTTTTATTTTACTCCTTTTTTATCAATTCACCTTAGATCAGTGTCATTGTGAATATTTATATTAGTTTATATTTATACTTAGTTTTGAGTATACTTCACTTTAAATAGAATAGATCATTTTCAAAATCAAAGATTAATTATTAATCCACGGTGGTTCTTAACCATGAACTAATATAAATTTTTGAAACAATCAACTTGTTCTACCTCTATTCCACCAAGGATACCAAGATTATCACAACTAATAACTCATGTAATGGATTCTTTGAATCCAAAAATGAGAAGTGTTTCTTGAACACTATATGTTGACCTAATTATACACATTTAGGCATCAAAAAATTGGTTCTAAAAGGAGGGTGAGTTAAATATTTGAAAATTTGCAACATCTTTGCCAATTTTGGTGAATTCTATTCAAATATTGATGTATTATTTTCATATTTATGTTTCTTTTAGCATATTTGTGTAAAGATCATTGATCTTAATGGTCTAAGACAAGTCTTTATGCTTATTTAGACAAATTTACATACTATTTGGAGATATATGAGTAATTATGGTAAATATAACTTAATATTTGTGAATCCAAAGTGTTTGAGGTTAGTAAAAGGTATTTTTTTTCAAATATTGATTGAATCTCTACAAATTTGAGTTTATTTGAGCTTGAAATGTGTAAATATCATTCATATTTACATGTTTGGACACATATTTGATCTAATTTAGTTAAATATTGATGTCATTTGTCATTATTTATACATATTTGTGTAAAATTTGCTTAATATACAAATTTGATCATCATTCTTCATAAAGATAAGACTTACACATTATATTTTAAAATAGGTTTCAAAGCTCACAAGCTAGAATTGTCATGGATAAGGACTAGGTCATGTTCAGAGACAAGGGTTCCCCTTATTTCATTAGAAGTCCATAAGGGAACTAGTTTAGATAAAGGTAAGCATAGAATTTAAAATTCTCAACCAACTTAACCAATTTAGGGTGCTCCCATGTTTAATCCCTATCAAGGTATGGCTTGGCTATGTGGTTCTTCAATCAATGTGCCAGGTATGGATAGGACCTTCCTCATAATCCTAAAACTTATTTATGTGATTTTAGTTCTAATGGTGTTATAAATACTAAATAACACATTAAATCATTTAAAGCTACTTCAAGACTTTTGAATGTTGTTCATGAAGATGTGGCATGTAGAATGTTTCCATTTACTTTCTAAGATGCTACATATGAATGGTTCATTCACCTTATTGAAAAATACATAGCTATTTGGAGTTATTTTAATAATTAATTCATTGATCAATTTGGAAAAATAATTAGTTAATGTGTCCTATACCAATGGTTTTCCATAATCAAAAGAGACTCAAATGAGCCCATAAAAGCTTTTAATGCTAGATTCTATAAAATGTTTAGCAAAACCATATGTCCTTATAGAACTAATGAGGATTTAGCCTTATATATCTATAAGGATGCCTTACATCCCATGACTTTTATGTTTGTCAAAATATTTGCTCAGGTCATTAATACATTAGCCTTAGCTTATGCTGAAATTGTGATCATTAATGACCAAATGCAACCACAGGGCCAAATGGCCTATAGTATTCCCAACATTAATCCAAATTTTCCTATTATAAATATCATTCCTAATTACAATAAAAATATTCCCACCTTAAATCAATTTCCATCTCTAAATCAATTACCTTTAAACCATGCACATCCAAGCCAAAACATAGGATTATTAAACAACTCTGTAAATGGGTCTCCTCCACAAGATAATATATCTTTAATGCATGTAGCTAGTAACAATACTCAAGTTCATAATTATGAGGCACCCAAAAATTATAATGATTCTATCTTGAAGATGGTTCAAAATATAAGCATTGATTTCATTTAGCTACAAAAGCAAGTTGACAATATTAGAGAAAGCTCTAACAAGAACTTCTCTTTCCAAAGGTCTAACAGGCCTTCAAACATATTTGAAAATAACAACAACAAAAATCACAATAATGAGTGATCCTCTAATAATAATGTTCCTAGTATAAATATTTGATATGTAACTTTGCTTGATTATTCTAAAGTTCATTCTAATTCAAGGCATGGTGAATTAGACTATTTAGAGTTTTCCAATGCTTTTGAACATTTTAAAGAAGAATTGAATGCTTTTGAAGTTATACCTAATAAATATAATGGTGTAGGTTCCTCAGGTTCTTCAAGGTCATCTAAATCTACTAATTTAATTCTCATGGTGGAAACATTTGAGTTCCCATTCCAAGAAGAGAATGAGCCTAATGATATCCCTAAAGAGATTCATATTTTTTAGCAATATTTGAAGAAGACCTATCTTTTGATGAATAGGGAATATAAATAACCTTTGACTACCACAACTCCACCAAATAATTTTAACACTCTTCCTGATACTACATTAGATAATAATCCAGAGCCTCTTAAGAGATCTACCTCTAAACCTAATGTTGATGAATCTAATTCATCCAATAGGATTGGATATAATATATTAGAGGACATAAAAAATATCAAATATAGCATTACCTTGCATGAATTGACTCAGATTATAAAACAAAGGGATTTATTATTGGAATATTTGTCTAAGAAGCCTAGTAAGTCATAAAATGTTGCACATGCTAACATTGTAATACACAAAAATAAGGTATATGTTCCACCTTTCTTGCTCACAATCAAGATATTTGGTAGTAATTTACACAATTTCTTGGTAGATTTAGGTGCATCTAAAAACATCATGCCTAAGGGTATTTGTGAACAATTAGGTTTGAATCCAATTAAATTTGATAGGGTTGTAACTCAATTAGATAAATCAAGAGTCAAAGTGATTGGTGAATTTTTAAATTTTCACATGTAGATTGCTTTTGAGCCAAGGATCCAATAATTAATTAACATCTAAGTGGTGGATATTCTTGATGCATATGGAATGATGCTAAGTAGGGACTAGACCAAATCTCTAAATGGTTATATGTTAATTGACTATTCACACATGTGGTTACCTTAGAAAGGAGTTCCAAATCAGATTAGGATAGAGAGGGAGCCTAAAATGAAGCATATGATCACCGATTATATTGTAACCATTTAGAGGATCAACATGGTTAACTTAGATCTGGTTGTTTACATTCTTGACACCACAAAGTTATGTAACTCCAAAACTTTCCATGTTATTCCTAGATTATGGAAGCTATATTTTGATGGTGATAAATGAAAATTAGGTTTTGAAGTAGGAGTGGTATTAATCAATCCTATTAGGAAATAATATAATGCCTCTTAAAAAATCCAATTCCCATGTACTAATAATCTTGTAGAGTATGAAGCACTTGTTCTTAGATTATAGTTTGAAATTAAACACAAGGTCAAAGAATTTTTTGTTTGTGATTCAAAATTGGTAATTAATCAGGTCAAAAGTAAATACCAATGAAATTTGTCATACGTTAAGAAATACAAATTTAAAGTGTGGGACATAATTGAATGTTTTGATGCTTTCAACATTGTGTCAATACCAAGGGAAGAAAATAAGACTACTAATGAACTTTATTTAGCTATATCCAATCTTATGCCCAATCAAAATTATAAGTTATAAAACCTTACCATTGAAATAGTCCCCTATCCCTCGATGCCATATAATGTCAATAATTTTCAAGTATTCAGTGATGATCAGTAGATCATAGACTTCATGACTAGCTCAAGAGTATTTGAGGCTCACATCATTGATGAAGCTAGTGAAATCACCCTTGATGATGACAAATTTGAAGGCAAAATAGATGAAAAGATCATTTAGTTTAGTGATAATAAGATCCCTAAAGGGATGATATCCTTAGAGATATTATTTGAATTAGAAAAACTAGCTGAGACTGTCAGGATTCCCAAAGTAGATGGGAAGGATTAAAATTCAATAAACTTAGGTTCCCTAGGTAAACCTCAACTAGTGAACATTGGTACAGCCTATAAAAGAATTAAAACCAAGAGAACCAAACATTTTCTGACCAAGTATAAGGATGTGATATAATGGTCCTATGATGAATTAAAAATCTTTCATCTTAGGGTCATAACCCACACCCGACCTCTAAAGGAAGCATACAAGCCATTTAGACAAAATGAAGGCCAGTTAACCCTATCCTAGAATTAATGATATATAAAGAGGTCAAGAATGTAATAGATGCTAAGATAATGTTTCCTATTAGACACTCCACTTGGGTAGATAACCTAGTACCTATTAGTAATAAAAATGGTGAAATTATATTGTGCATTGATTTTATAAATTTGAATAAACATTTAAAAAGGATAATTACCCCTACCTTCTCTTAATGAAGAAATCAAAATTGTTTTTGGTTATGTTATGATGTCCTTTCTTGATGTATTTTATGGGTATAATCAGGTGCTAGTGACCAAATAAGACATAATGAGAACTTCATTTAATAATAAGTGGGGAACTTTTGCCTACAAGAGAATGCCCTTTGGATTGATAAATGCATATGCAACCTTTCAAAGAGCAATGGATCATGCTTTCCAAGGCCTTATAGGTAAGTGCATTATTATTTGAGTGGATGACTTGATTGTCTTTTCAAATAATAGGGAAGATCACATCATGCACTTGTAATAAGTATTTAAAAGGTGTAGAAGGTATATAATTTTTCTCAACCTAAAGAAGAGCATTTTTTATGTAAATGAAGGAAATTTTTTTGGACACGTGATAACTAAGGAGGGGATCTCTATAAACCTAGATAGAGTAAATGAAATATCAAAGATAGAACCTCCTAATAATAGGAATGAACTAAAGTCTTTGTTTGGTAAAATAAAATTTGTGAGAAATTTTAGTTCTTGTTTTGTAGAAATAGTGAGAACTTTGAATGAAATGTTGAAGGAATATGTTAAGATCACTTGGAATGAAGAGACCAAGAAGTCCTTCAAGTAAATCAAATAAGTAATTATACAAGCTCCTATGCTAATAAATCCAAACTTTACTAAAGACTTCTATTGATTTCATGAGTACTAATTTTGACCATACAATTGCAATTGTCCTAGCTCAAAAGATAGATGGATGTGATCATCTCATTGATTTCATGAGTACTAATTTTGAAAATGTTGAATTGAATTATTCTCTTATTAACAAACAAACATGTGCTCTATTCAAGATAGTAAATAACTTTAGGAATTATATCCTTAGAAATAATGTACATGCAATACTACTAAACCCTACCACTAAGCTCATGCTTAGTCAATGTGTACTTGGAGAAAGGAGAGGTAAGTGGATGTCTGTTCTCCAATAATATGATCTAGAGATGAAGAATGTAAAGTTGGTAAGATTTCAAGGTTTAATTTAGTTGATTGCCAATACTAATCCCAAATTGAGCATCATGTAGGTAAAACAACAAAATTTTCATCCCAATGATTGGTATGATCCTATTATTCATTTTATAATCAATGGATATTATCCTATAGGATTAATTAGAGAACAAAAGAGATCTTTAAGGCTCAAGGTATCTCATTTTTTGATTAGGGATGGAGTTTTGTATTGGAAGAAATTTGAAGGCACTTACCTAAGGTATGTTTCTAAGGAAGAGGTGGTTGATATATTCAGTACTTTCCATGAAAATATAGGAAGTGGACATCCATTTGTAAGGACTACAGTCCACAAGATTCCTAGGGCTGGTTACTACTGGCCCACTATCTTCAAATATGATCACAAGCATGTGATAAAATGCCACTCATGTTAAATATTCAAAATTAAATAGGCCAAGGTAGACATTTCATTAAATACAATAATTATTGATAAACCCTTTTCCCAATGGGGACTATATTTTATGGGGTTCATTAACCCCAATTCATCAAATGATCACAAGTATGTTCTAATTGCTACTAACTATTACACAAGATGGACTAAAGTAGTGGCAACCAAGTAGTTCAAGGCTAAGTAAGTGATCATATTCTTAGAAGAAAACATATGTACAAGGTTTATAATGCTAGTTTATCTAGTCTATGATAATGGAGATACCTTTATATCTATTGAGATGGTGGAATGGGCATATGAAAACAACATGGTTCTCAAGTTCTCATCAAAACATTAACCTCAAGTCAATGAGGTGTCTGAATCAAAAAATAAGAACTTCATGAAAGACAATAAGAATTTTATAGATGATAAACCAATAAAATGGGACAATCTATTCAAGTATACCCTTTGGGTAGATTGAACAAGAATCAAACAATCTCCTAAGGCATCACCATTCTTGTTAGTATATGGTCAAGAACCTATATTTCCCATAACACTCAAGTTTCCAACCTATAGGTTCATGCAAGAATATATGAAGGAGGATCAATAATTTTCAATTTCAAGGATATTTGACATCATATAGATGGAAGATGAAAGAGAGAAGTATTTTTCCAATTCTAGCACACACCAAACCATAGTCAAGAGGTGGTTTGACAAATGTTCAAAGATAAAGGTGTTTAGATAAGGAGACTTAGTTATTCTTTGGGATAAGGCCTTAGAACCAAAAAAAATCATGGGAAGTTCAAACCTTTGTGGATTGGATCATATCATATTACTGAGACCCTAGGGGATACACATTCAAACTAAAAGAATTGTAAGGAGTAGAGTTTACATTGTCGAAGAATGGGAAATACCTCAAGCACTATTTATTTACTATCCCACCTAGATTTTTCATGGAGTAATATATAAGACTAGTTAGAGTTAGTGTAGTTAGGTCTTAGTTTAGTTTCCTTCTTGTTTCTTCCCTTATTTTCCTTTGATTGTACATAGTACATGTATATATTTTTTGCTTATTTCCTTTGCTTTCTATTTGATGTGATTAAGTTTATCTACCTTGCCCCTTGCTTTAAATAAGTCTATTCAAAATATCCCTCAACTCAATATTCATATGATTTATCAAAGTAACCTCATATTTCAAGAATGTAGGTATGGTCCCTTAGCATTGGTTGATCATAGATTAATGAAATATGAACTTGAAGTTATAGTTTAGAGAAACTAGTGAAGACTAATAAATAGGTTAATTATTCCTTGAGATTATAAACCTTGTTCTCATCTAAGTTTGGTTCTAAGAAGGATTTAACATATAAGGTGAAATATTAAATTATTAGTACAAATCCATGTTTACACTTAAAAAACATTAATTACCTAGGAAAAAGTTTACAACCAAGGATGATTGTAAATAAAACATGTGACCAAATCTTAAAACATGTTTAATATAGTTCCCAACCTTTGTTAGAAAGTCATAATATCTAAAAATACAAAAAGAAGAGCTTTATTTCAAAAAATTAAAAGCCTTTCTAGGTAGAGGTGATTTTGGTAATCTCTAACAGGGTTATGGATGTCTATTTGGTAGGGAAATAATGCCTTGAGTGGAGCCAAAGGTATATCTATCAGGGTTATGGATACCTGGCTCGTAGCAGATCAATGCCCACACATTTCCTGAGCTAAATCATGATTCTTAATGAACATCCAAATATGTTGTAAGTCAATGTTAGTGGTTAATGTCATGGATCTAGAAGTTGTTCTATAAATCCTATAGCAATCGGTAAGTGGAATCAAATCACACACACATCGTGTCTATGTCTTGATGTTTGATCCTAATTTTGCATGTACAAGATTTGTTTTAACCATGAACTAATCTTAATAATGGCATTTGATCAAGTGGAATAAGTAACCTAGTATTTAGTCTAAACCAGAGTCTCTAAATTCTAACATATTGCTATGTTCTCCCATAAGTCACCATTTATTGAGGTCAACATACCCCCTTTTCTAAAAAATGGGGAACCTTATTTCAAATTGTGAAAATTTGTACCTTAAAATTGGAAAATCACTTGATCAGAGTACTAATAGAATTTTTGCACATTATCTTTATTTGAAGATCATTCACACCTAATTTGGTTGGCATATTTTTTCATAATTCTATTTAATCTTGCCTAAGGTTGCTAAAATTAGATATTTATGTTTTAGGTTGTAGCTCCAACAAATTCCATTTGGAATGGGAAATGCTTGGGTTTCATGATTTTTATATCAATTTAGCCTTTTACTAGCCTTTGGTTTGTTGAAAATCAAACTGAAATCATCTTGAAACCCTCATTGAAATTACCTTAGCTCAGGTCCCTTTGAATCAAATTTAAATTTGGTGGGAATAGTTTACGTAGGAATGATTTATCATGCCATAGACTTAGTTCAATTTTTATACTAAGGTTTAGTTGTGTTTATTAACATGACCAAACCTTAGTCTAGCTTTTGTATATTGGGTCCCTTTATGTCCTAATCCCCCTTAGTCCCTTTTATTTCCACATGGTCTAGCTAACTTTTGGGTCCTTTTTTTATTTCTTAGTCTTTAACTAAAAGCCTTTTCCTAAGACTTTATGCCAAGTATTTTATTATGTGTGGGGTCCCCTTTATCATGCTTAACACTTAACTTAAAAATTTTATCCTAAGGTCTTATCCATGTTTATTGAAATGAAATAAAACCAGTCTAAAAACTTTATGTTGAGTTCATTATTTTCCCAAGATTGACTTAAATATCATTTTCATGTTTAGGATCAATAATACACATTTTTTTGGGTGATCCAGATCTAATGGTGTGAGATTAAAGATAAAGCCTTGGCCCTAAGATAAATTTTGAACATATTTCAAGGATAAATAGTACACATTTTCTTAGGAAATATTGATTTAATAGTGCATGCCAAATCAAAGATTCAATGGATCCCTAAGACAAGCAAGAAGGTAACAGGTGTCACAATCTTAGTAAAATAATATTGAATAGCCAATATCATTCCACCCCTCAGATCAAGATCTGATGGTACACATTTGATCAAGTAAGATTGATTTGATGGTGTGTAATGAAGGTTGAAAGTCAAAATCCCTAGGAATGAATGTAGATATGACATGTGGCATGGTCATGCCATAAACTAAAGCTTCATAATATTTTAAATATTAATGGTATGAGAATGAGTGTATACATTATAACTAATGTTCTATGGAGTAAGAGAAATAATTAATTAGATAAATATCTATAGATCATGATTGATCATTGTAAATGAGATAAATGGTGTGAGATCAACATTGAAATTTTAACAAAGCTTAGAGTAAATTCAAAAGTGACAAGTGTGATAACCACAGGGAACATAGAAATCAGCTAATAGCATTCGAGTTCTCATACCAAGATCAATGAACCACATTGATCCAATAAAATAGATCTAATGGTACAAGATTAGGGTGTAATTTTAAAAAGAGAATAGTCACTTTTTAAATATTAATGAGCAAAGTGTCATTAAAATGCCAGAGGGATGCCATAAAGCTCACCATTTAAACTGCTTGTTACCATTAAAGCATTAATAAGACCTTCAAAAAATCCCTAGCATGCACTAAATCCCTAATTCAACATTGTATTGATCATAATCAAGACTAAGAGAGTTAAATTATCATTTGTGCAAGAAGAATTCAATCCAAAACTGAAGTTTAAGCCATTAGTGAGTAATTTGAACAAATTTATAACCACTATGGCAAACTATAAAAAGTCCTTAATCTGCACTATATTTGGGTAATAAAAAATTATATCAACATGATTTTGCCTAAAGAGATTAATCCATGGATTGCGACTCTATAAAAGGAAGAAGAGAAAAGAATGGCTACCTCAAGAGCATCACGGGGAGCATAAATAAAAATAATAGCTCTAAATGTGACTCAATCATCAATGGGAGTTCAATTTAATCTAGAGATCACCAAATTAGAAAGAGTGATAGAAAAGAAGGACATGATTTCTAGAGAGGAATTCACATTTCCAAAAGTGGAACCATTCACTAATTTGACTCTAATGGAAGGATAAATGCTTGGTGAGGTTCTTATCTTTAAATAGGACCCATTCAAGATACCTCAAGTAAAATTTGATCAATTGTAAATTATCATCAAAGGCATGATGCAACAACAAAAGAATTTAAATAAGACCTCCATCTTGTTAATCCAATAATATATATTTATTTTATTTGAGGACACCATGATTGAATTACTCAATCCTTTAAATTTAGTCAGAACCAAACAAGAGGTAATAAGTAAGAAAAATTCCATGGCTACAAAACAAGTTATCCAATGGTACGTTTCAAGATGTCAATTGAAATACTTGATCAAAGCCTTAACCAAGAATTAAGTCCTTGAATTAAAGACATTCATCCCAACCCAATGAAATATGGATATGTCTATATTGGTGGACAAAAATCAAATCCCTAAGTAGTTGGTCCAAGTATATGGAGGACATTTCCAAGGATCTAAAATAGTAGTAAGATAAAATGCCACACATGTTGGATAGATTAATCAAATATCCCACCTCACTTAGTCCTTTGGGCCTTCTTATTGATGAGGATTTCAAGCATAAAATTCTCAATTGATGCAGGAGGTGAAGAACCAAGGTTAAGGGAAGATAGGGGTTGATAATAAGAAGATCATGGGCCTACTATTGTCATCTGAGGAAAAGATAAGAAATTATATGAGCATTAAGAAGGCCTTGGAAAGAGTTGAAAAATACCTCAATAATCCAGAAGATCAATAAATATATCTATTCATAAGATCCATTGGTGACCTCTAGATGATCAATGAGCAACATTATAGAATTAATATCCTACAAGGAAGGTAGAAGGCTACAGTAGAAATAAGGTCCCAAGGTTAGATGGATTAGGAATATTATTTTTTAAATAGCCTTGTATATTTTGGAAAAGGAATTTTTTTTGTAAAGGAATGTACAGCTTGTAAAGTACATTACCTATAGGTCAGTATATTAGAAAATATCATTTGCTCTATAATGTAACAGAAAGAATAGTTATCCTAGACATATGTACAAATCTAATTTGACATTACTAATTGACATACCTCATGAATGGTATATATAAAGAGGTAGTGCCAATTTTAAAAGGGAAAGAGTTTTGAGAGACAAAAACTATTTGTAACTTTTGAGAAAATTAATATAAGAAAGGTGTTCTACAAAGTTTGTCCACATTTTCTTGTGTGGATTACTATCATGGTTTCTCTCTCATTTGTTTGATCTTATCTTAAAATTTGAATGGTTCTTATGAATTCTAGATTTTCATCTTTAAATATAGAGTTGTTAATTTATAATAATGTTGTATTAGTTGAAAGTTCTTAGGTTTAATTCACTTTGTTTACTCTTGTTACATCTGGGCTAATGTTATTTGCTTGCAGGGGTAAAATTCTTAAAGTAAATTTGGTTCTTATTTGAATTTTTTCATACTTTCCTTAGATGTTCACATAATTTGTGGTAGGATTTGATTTTATGCTACTTCATGTTATACATTGGTTAAATGGATGTTTACATGAAATTGGAACTTTGTCATACTATTTGAAACAAAGATCAACAAAACCTCTCTTCTCTACCTTGCCCTTCATTTTACTCCTTTTTTTTATCAATTCACCTTAGATTAGTTTCATTGTCAAAATTCATCTTAGTTTATCTTTAGACTTAGTTTTGAGCATAGTTAACTTTAAATATCATATATCATCTTCAAAATCAAAGATTAACTATTAAGCCATGATAGCTCCCAACCATCAAATAATATAAATTTATGAAACAGTCAACCTATTCTACCTATATTCTACTAAGGGTAATATGATTATCACAACCAAAAAATCATGCAATGGATTATTTGAATCTATAAATGAGAAGTGTTTCCTGAACAATATATGTTGACCTAATGATACACATTTAGGCATCAACAGGTATATAATGATTTTTATTTTATTTTTTACGAGATATTGATGTGTTTTTGGGTGTGTAGTGGCTACATTGTCTTGGAGAGTAATCTAAAAATCATGGGACTATGGATTTCAAGTTCAAAACTAAAGGGAAGGAGGTGTTTCTAAAAGGAATTACCAATGGAGCCCGACAAGTGGTTATTGCTACAAGGATGTAAATTATATTTCATAAAATCCATGTCTCATGGGATGTTATTTGATATAAAATGGCATAAGATCATTCAAATGGTAAAAATGTTTTAATGCATGTTGGCATACAAAAGTTTTTGAATAAACATAGTATGGCTTTTAGTGATAAGCCTCCAGGACTACCTCTCAAGTGGGGATTTTAACATATCATAGAGATGGAACCATGATCAAGGCTTATCATGACTACACCATACCACCATCAAAGAGTGTATAAGGAGGATATTTAGAAGGAAATAAAGGAACTGTTACATATGTGGTACATCAAACCTAGTTCTATTCCTTTTACATCTTTTTTAGTATTGGTGAATAAGAAATATGGTACTATGTGGATATGAATAGATTAAAAAACCCTAAATAAGAAAAATATCAAGAATAGATACTCCATACCTAGGATCAATGAGTAATATATAATATACATGGTCTTTTATATTTATCAAAGACTAATTTGAGAATAGGGTATCATCATATATACATGAGAGAAGAAGATTTTTGAAAGACAACCTTTTGGTCTCACTATGGGCACTTTGATTTTTTGGTTGTGTTATTTGAGATTATCAATGCACTAGAAACATTCCAATCATATATTAATAAGGTATTTTTTAATAATTTAATGAATTTTGTTTTAGTCTTCTTTGATGACATTTTGATTTACAGTAAAAGTTGGGAAAAACATCTTAAGAATTTGGATACAATTTTTGGTATTCTTGAAGAACAATTATTATTTTCTAAAATGTTCAAATGTGATTTTTTATTGAATAAAATCATATGTTTAGATCATTCAATTAATTATAAGGGGGTTTAAATGGATCATAACAAGTTTCAAGCTATCTTGGATTGGCCACCTCCTACAAGTCTAACACCACTCTGAGGTTTCATTGGTTTGTGAAGTTATGATAGGAAGTTTGTTAAAATTATTTCTTAGATTAGAGTTGTTTTTAATGAGTTGAAAAAATGGATAATTTGAGTATATAGAGAAAGCAAGAGCTACTTTTCAGGAGTTAAAGGAAGTAATAAGTTCATGTCTAGTTCTAGCTATTCTAGACATTTCAATTCCTTTTTTTAGAGTGTGATGATTTAGGTGTTGGAGTTGGGGATTTTATATCTCAAAGAAGACATATCATAGCCTTAAATAGCATAAAATAAAGGATAATAAGATAGGTATACATATACATGATAAATAAATGTTGGCTATACTACATGATTTGGTGAAATTCAGACAATATTTGGTATGTGAGAAGTTTTTTGATCATAATAGTTTGAAATTATTTCTAAGCCAACAAAATTTGAATGACATACAACATAAGTGGGTAGGTAAGCTATAGGCATATGATTTTCAAATTGAATATAATAATAATGTCGTATATGATGCACTCTCTAGAATACCCACTCTTTTCCATATTTCTAATATTTCTACTGATTGGAAAATTTCTATCTTAGATGAGTATTCTAAGAATGCATTTATTACTAACATTATTGATTAATTATAGAAAGATTATAGGTACATAATGAAAGAAGGGTTGATATTATTAAATAAAAAATGTTTAGTTTTTCTGAATCTAAGATGAAAAGGAAAATACTATAAGTATTTCATGATGCACCACTGGTAGGATATCTAGGTTTCTTCAAAACATACAAATATATTAGAGAGAAATTGTATTAGAAGGGTCTTAAGGAGGATGTTCATGTGCATATCAAGGAATGCTTAACTTTCTAGTAAAATAAGAGAGAATTTTTTTTTTTGGTGGGTCTTCTATAACCACTTCTCATCCCAATATAAAAATCAAAAAGTATTTCCATGGACTTCATTATGGGACTACCCAAGGTATAAGGGAAAAATTTCATTTTTTTAATAGTAGATAGATTGACTAGATATGCACATTTCCTTGCTATCTATACTAATTACAAAGCACTCCAAGTTTTTTATTTGTTTCTAAACGAAGTCTTCAGATTACATGGGTTACCCCAAAACATAATTAGTGATAGAGATAGTAGATTCATCAATTCATTTTGGTAGAAACTATTTCAATTGATAGGTACCAAGATTACTCATAGCACAAAATACCATCCACAAATGGATGGACAAATCAAAATTTTCAACAAGTGGGTAGAATTATATTTGAGAATTATTTCTCAAACAAAAAGACAACTTGGATCAAGTGGCTTCATATGGGGGAATATTATTACAACACAACTCTTCACATGTCTATTGGTATGTATCCATTTAAAGCATTATTTGGTTATGATGCATTAAAATTTCCTTATTTGATATTATTAAAGAGTAGAGTACCTATCACAAGTGACTTGATTAACCAAAGCCAATATATCTTGACATCTTTGAAGGAAAAATTATAATAAAGATAGAAGCAATAGAATATATATGCAAATAGGAAGAGGATATAAAGGACACTTGAGGTGGGTGATATGGTATAATTGAGATTGAATCCATATAAACAATCTTCTATCCAAATTAGTGGGAAGGATAAATTGAAACCTAGATTCTATTATCCATACATGATTATCAAGAAAGTAGGTGAGGTAGATTATGAGTTGTAACTTCCTAAAAATTATATAATACATAATGTATTCCATGTTTCTTATTTGAATAAAGTTATTGGATTGCATATAATACCTTCCATTTATTTACCCACACTAGATGATGAAGAAAAGATAATTTTGATTATAGAATTTATGCTTGATATAGTGGTGAATAAATTTAGAAACAAAGGCATAAAAAAAATATATCATCTAGTGGAAAAATGTCCCAACTGAGAATGCTACTTGGGAAGGTCCTTAAATTTTAGAGCATCTAAATTTATAATTTCTAGTGGGCAAACAATTTTGGAAGGGGAGGACTATCACATCCCCTTCTTCTAAATGAGACATGTATAGATGACCCTTACCCTATTTCATTCCCATAGGCTCAATTAGGTAATTTAAGGGAATAATAGTGTGGGATCACTATTCACTAGTTACTATTCACCATTACTATTCACAAAATCAATATTCATTGTCAATATTCATGGTGACATGGTAAGTGTTAAAGGGGGTGATGTAGTAGTGAGGTGGCTTGTGCATGAGTTGGCATGTCCCATAAGATAATCTAATATGGGATATAAAACATGCTCTTAGAGTGGGGTGTACCACTCCAATTGGGAGACAAAGTAGATTTCCTTTATTTGACCATAAGGGTTGTCCTTGGTGGAAAAAGGGTAAAATGAGAGGTTGATGCATTTATATGAAGCTTCATGATGGAAGTGTGTGAAGTGGTCAAAAGTGAGTTGGTTGGAAAAGGAGAGTTTGGTTCATTTCTATGTGGCTACATGTTGGACGTATGTGAAGAAGTCAAACGTGGGTTGTTGAGGAGATCTTTGAAGCATGTGAGCACATGGGTGAATAGTGATTTAGTATCCATCATTTGATTATCTTCCCATGGAGAGGGAGGCATAATTATGAAGGCATGGGATGAAGTAATGATTATTATCTTTGGCACATGGTGAAGTCTTGTAATATTTGAAAATTTTCCCCCCCCCATGTGTATTGTTACATACCATCACATCTCTCCTCATTATTCTTCCATTTGTCTTCACTCTTTGTAATTTATTTTAGTATGAATTTTATTTGATTGTCATCCATCTTTTTTCATTAAAAATTTTACTCTATAGATTGATTCACTTATGCTTCAACTTCAGGATTCAAGGGTGAAACCCCTTGGGTATTTTTAGAATCAAAGGATGAAAACCTTGTGGTTCATGGAGGTGATCTCATTCAGATAATACAACTTAATTTCAAGGAGATTATAGATTTAGTGTGGTTTGTAGTAATATCTCTCTATGTGTGTGAGAGATTATTATTTTATGTATCATGATGTTACTTTCATAAGTAATAAAATATATCATATTAGTGTTGTTTCTCATATATGTTTCAAGGATTTCATTCCATAAGTGTCTTCATATTCATCTCAATGTGTTCATTTTGAAGTTGTTGAATTTTGTTTTTTATAATTTTAGTATGTTTGCATAAAATATACATTTGGGTTATTACACTATATAATGATCATGAATAAGTGTAGTAACCATATTTGTATAATGATTGTATATATTATGTCTTAGTTCAAAATATTTGTTCATTGAATTATTTACAATTTGATGATAACAAAAATAGTATGTTTGACATAGTTTCTTGGTCTAGGGATGTTCTAATTGAGTTCTTATGGAGGAAGAAGTGTGATAAGGTTTCACTTTGGTAACTTTTGTAGTAGAATAAGAAGAGGTGATGGTAATATTGAAAACTACTTCTTTAGTGGAGTTATTAGTTATAATTGGATAATGGGTTGAGACATTTCATTGATTTTAATCTTCACCTCATTCTTGTTATCATTTGGTTTGAAATTATAAATTGGTTTTCTTTTAAAATTCATTTTTTAAGTATAAATGAGATTTGATGTATACTTGATTTTTTTTAGAGATATCAACATGACTTATCTATCCCTCAATGTATGGAATAACTCATTAAATAATTTGAATCTCTTAAACATAATTTAATTATGGAGCTATGCTATCAGTATTTTCCTAAATATATCTTATAATTATTAGTTATCCATGACATTGGTCATCTTGGCTAGCATAGTCTTGGACCAAAGCACACAATTTTTTTATTAGATAGGGTTAAAAGATGGGTTCAGGGTCCTATGCCCTTTACAAAAAGAATCCAAAATATATTTAGGAAAAAAAAATGAGACAAAAAGAAATAGAACTTAAAAACCAATAATAATTATTTAATTTAACCAAAAAGATGCCAAAACACTAGTAAAAATATGAGAAAAAACCTAGACACCAGATGATAGCTAGTTTGAATATTTGAACTCCAAATAGAGGACCAATTTGTTGGTCCCCATGTTCTCAGTTTTCTTTTCCTAGACTCTATTTTAGTTGCCTATTCCTAGCATAGATTCCATGATGGGCCTCTTCTTCTTTAGCTTTGAAAACTTAAATTCCTTCTTCCCCTATTCAGTATCCATCCTGGCTTCATCTCCTCCTTTATTGTAGTTATTTATTACTCCTTGGGGGATTTTCCTAGAATCTACTTCTTCTTCCTTATCCTATTGAAAATCACCCTTACTTGAGGAGAAATAACTAGGGACCAACAAACTTTTTAGATCCTCAAACTCATCAAAAATTTCCATGCTTAGTAGCTTCTGAATTTCCACCTTAGTTTGTAGTTTTTCAATACACTATTCAATCTCCTCTTTCATTGGACCAAAGTACATAATTGATAACTAGTTTAATGGATATTTGTTTAAGCTTATGAATTTATGTATAATACAAATTTTCATTGATTTTGATGGAAAATTTCACTAGGAATTGGTCCAAAAAGGGGTGGAATATCTTATTTTTGGAGTGGAAAACATATAACCATTATAATTCTTAGTCATTAAGACTTATTATAAATAATTTGGTCAATATACTATCATTGTATGCATAGTCTAACCATGCTACATGTAATTATCTAAGGTGTTTCTTATTTTAGCTTCATATAATGGATGGTTGGGAGAACAAAAAAACTTTTGGTGAGGGATAGTCAACTATTTCAAGGGTTAATGATTTATGAAGGAAAGCATAAGAATCCATGAAATGACTATATCGCACCACACCTTGCTCTAGATGAAGTATCTTAGTGTGTAGATATGTAATAGTATGTTCAATGAAACATGTATTAGGTGAGGTTGATGATAGATCTTACACAATCATCATGGGGAGAAACCATTTCCTACATAGAATATGTATCAAAATCTATTGGATTTTTCATGTTCCCCCAAACTTTGGGTGGATGCCACATGCCATTGGAGATATAGAAAAATTGATAGTACCAATAATAGAGGCATTAATATCTAATTTAAAATTTTCAATGAAATTATTATGTTAGTATCTTTCTATATATGAAATTATGTCAATTCAATGTGGTTTCATTCTTAGATATTAAGTGAACTATTTATCATCCTTAACATCTAATTCATATTTAGTAGTTGCATTATCAGCCTCAAAATTCATGATAAAAGGGTGGATTATGTGTCATGTATAATCCATAGTAGAAAGAGAAAATGAGGCCATACTTTCCATTTATTTTCTACTAATAATAATATGAATCTTATATTGAATGTTATAACATTATTATGTGGGGAAAACATAATATTATCCATTGGTAATTATAGCCTTACTAGTGAATTTTGATTTGATCTTTGGTACCCATTTTCTTACATAATTTATCTAAATAAGATACACTATCCATATAAAACAATATTAAAATAGTGAATACATTACTTACATTAACCAATAAAGTTCACTCAACATGGTCATGATTAATGTGTATTTTTAAGGAATAATCATAAATTAGGTCTAAAAATAAAACCCTAACACTAAAACATGAAACCCTAATAAAGATTTAGAGATAAATTTCAATTGATATTTTATGTATGGAAATTAAAAATAAAATAATGAAATCCTATAAAAAAACTTGAGAAATTTGTTTTTGTGTAAGGATATAAGAAATGAAATTTGAAACAATAAGACACAAATATGAAACCTTAGAATGATGAAACCCTAAGGAAAACCTAGGTTTTTTCACTATTTTATGTGTACACATTCACCAATATATATTAACTTATTTTTATTAATATGATTTACTTAATATAATTAAAATACAATAATGTAACGTAATTCAAATATTAATATATGGAATTCAATAATACATCTCAATGTAAATACTTAGATTGATTGCATTGATTTGAAAGGTGAAATATACTAAATAAATTAATTACAAAAAGGGGAAGAGTACTTAAATTTTATAAGTTAATCTCTAATTATTATTATATTTTGGAAGTGAAAATCAAGATAATGTAGGCCTATGATTCATTAGGTTCTAGAACTGATTCTCTATTTGCATAGTGTTGGTTTTACCAAATTAGGTGAATATCATTAGTTTATACATAATTGGGTTAGTTAGTATTACAATATGATTAAATGAGGAATAATTAATATAAAATCATAAACATTTATCACTAATTATCTATATTCATGGTCTTAAACTAAGATTATGTGCATAAATCATGAATTGTTTTTCCTTTGCTTCAAAAATATAAGTGTGTTGTTGAGGAACAGAAACCTAAAAAACTTGGAAAGTGTAATGGGTTGAGTTTACCTAGGTCCCTTTTTTATGATTGACTATTACCCATGTATATGATATTGTCATGAATTATCAAGTTGCATGTATTTATCACATATAGTGTGATAATATAATCATGCTCCTTCACTATTTGTATCCAGTTAATTATTTTTAGGTCTATAACATAAAATTCTAGAGATTTATATGTAGGATATCTATCAAGTGTGAAATATACAATGAGATATTTTAAGGTATATAACATAAAATCAAAGGGTTGACTCATAATATAACATCAAAAAGTGATTGTTTTTAGTGCTCAAATCATACATGGTAAATGTGTTGTAAAACTTATCATTTCCAAGTACTGAAAACCAAATTTTGGTATCTAAAAAATATCATAATGTATATTTTCATGACATTAATACATGAAATTAGCCTATATACGGATTCCATGTGATATTTTCTCTCTATATTATCTTTAACCTTGGGTATCTAATCGGATATCTCATAAAATATCCTTGATCATATTTCCTAACTTTAGATCAGTGTCATGAAATATGTCAAGGTGTTCCAGTTAGACTATACATAGGGAACCACTCATAGATCCATGTATAAAAAAGTATGATTAACCTAATCACTAGGTGATATCGTGATAGGATGCTAACATAAGCTACACCTACTTATGCACATATATTTTTTAGATCATTCCATACTCTAATACTACCTAACACATCATAGTAAACAAAAAATAGGAACCAATCCATCAAACTTATGACATAATACCCATGTCGCTATAGGTCCAAAATAACAATCAATATATATTGAATAGGTACTCAACTACATCTCATAGTCATACAGTGTAATCATGTGGATAGATTGATTTTATCTAATAACCCATTAGAATAGTGATTTCCCCTTTGCCACTATATCTATAATATCAAAAAACATGGGGGTATCCTTAATCATTAAACCCATATCATTGACATTCTCCAAGAATATCCCAACCTCCATAGTTTCCCCATACACCACCCACTATAATGTGTTTATGTGTGTCTCCCATAGATTAATGAACATAAAACATAAATCTACATCAATTGACACCCAACACATCTCCATTATCCATTAAAACCAATACTATTGAATATTTATTTATATACTTTAGATAGTTTGGAAAGTAACTTAGGTACCATAAAGTTTTTATATTCCACCATAGCTAGACCCGTCTCCACTCTTAAAAAATTCTAATAAATATAACCTAATATATCTCCCATATACAATAATAAAATAATATAAATCAAAAGTGAAAAAAATACACTATCATACAGGTGTACAATTACATCAACTAATTTTATACTACATCATAAGTCATGTACAAAATATGTATATCATCAACCATGTACTAAAAATTTACATCATTAACCATGTGAGAATATGTCATTGTTGATTTTTAGCCTATTCTACTACATCACCCATGATCAATTGTATAGTTTATCGCCCATGTATATTTTTATATTTCATTGTCCATGTTTGGTAGTACTACATCAACCATTTTTGTAAATATACTTCATTGGCCATTTGACATAATGTCACTAGTTATGATATGATTTTTTTCATCTCAAAACCATGATTGGCCATGAAATTGATGTTATGTAGGAACATAACCAAAATAAATACTCTTAAATGTTTTATTGCTTTAGAATCTCATTTTGACCAAAACCCATTAACCCTCTCATTTTTATTTATGTTTTGATTCCCAATAGGGAAAATTATATGAGACAAATTTATAAAGACAATTAATTTTATTAGTCTATCCTAACCACCCTTCCCATAACTAAATGTAAAACCTACCTTAACCATCATCATTATGGGTCCAATATTCCATCTTATAAGTTTTACTATCATCATATTACCATTCTCTCTTTGTGACATAAATGATTTTCTTAGAGATATAAATTATTTAAATATGTAAATAAAAATGAGATAAATTAATGAATTTATATTCTATTTATATATATAAATTCAAATTGTAAAAAAATATCTCAATCTATATATTGGCCATGTATTTGTTTCCATATATCTTGTTGATGAACCATACGAATTACCAAAATACTAGAATTGCAAGGAAATTTATGGTACTAATGACTCATTTTTTAAAAATAATTAAAAAATAAAATAAAATTATAGTATTTACAGACCCATCTCAATATCACTTTATCAACTTACACCTTCATGTTCTGCATCATACTATTAGATCTATCTCAACATTGCTTTGGCACCATACACAATTATTATTGTAATAACTTGCCATGAATATGAAGGTATGCATGTTTATTTAATTTATTTAATTTATCTCATATCTAACATCAGTTAATATAGTTTTTTTTTTTTTTTTACCTTTGGTATTATATTATTTTCCCAAAATACCATCCCACATAAACTATTGTGACACATGATAAACTTTGGATTGGGTATATGTATACACCTTATATATTTATATTACTAAAATTTTATATCTATAGGTCTCATAAACACATTAATATATGTGAGCATCCATCCTAAATATAAAATCAAGAATACATTGAGCTAGTTCATGGTGCATTATAATATTTTCCTAGTCATAATTATCTTCTATTAGTATATTATTTATTCATGTAATGACATCAACATTATTTTCATCTAATAGCTCCCATTACTCATTTCCACTCTAATTATTCTTATTTTTGCACATTTTATTGATTTTATTTACGTATCTAATGAATTATTTACATGCAACCCTCATTGGCTGACATGATTGGCCATGCCAGTGATATTTAATATATATTAGACACCTTTATAGACCATCATCCATACCAATGACATCAATCATGTTTGAGTTGTGACTTTTAGGTTTTTGATATGTATCTATATGGTTCCCCTTTGTGATTTCATAAATATGAAATACATCCAATCCTCTCTATTCATGCAGGAAAATCCACCTTATTAAGAAGAAGAATAATTATGACTAAAGATCTTAAACTTGAAAAAGGCTAATTTATACAAAGACTTTAATATTTCAATAAGAGAATCTAAACCTATAAGGTACACCTAGTCTTTGTAGTTCCCAATGGAATAGACTAAGGTATTATTCTTTCAATATTGAATTCACATACAACCATCTATCATAAATTGTATATTTAGCCAAGGTGGAGATTAATTCACCTAGTAGTTAACCCAAGGAAAGTATCATATCCATATACTCTTTATTTTAATACTTTAATGGTCACATTATATTGATATTTTTTTCTTCCATGCTTATATTAGATTATAAATATACAACCACAATATTTTATAAGATAGAGAGTGTATTAAGGGTATAGTCTAATCAATGTGTGATAGATATGCTCAAATTTCATGATTGGAGATGATATCTTATGAAATGAATTAGGGTATGCATGTATATATAGACATATTTGAATTAAAAATGGGATACGTTCACATGTAGTATAACCGTGAAAAATTTTAAATTTAAAAATCAAAAGATAGGTAAACATGTAAAAATAGCACAAACGACCCAAAAATAATGTGATCTATTTTTTACTATTTGATAGAGGTCAAGCCCATTTTCAGACTATTCAAAATAAAGTCAAGTAAAAATCTTATTAAATTTTAAAAAAATAAAATGCACAAAAATTATATGGATCTTGATGTACAAAAACTATAAATATCATGTTTTACATGAGAAAATGAGGATAAATAGAGTATGAAGTGTCTAATGTGAAGGTAAGGTTTTTATTTTATCTTTCCCCTTTAGATTTATGGGAGGTTATATCATATATAGGGGCATAGATTTCCCAATATAGATAGGGGACCATGACTAATATATAATTAGAGAGGGTCTATCTTTATATTTGATCTACTAGTTGAGAGCATAAATACCCTACCCTAGATTTCACCATTGAAATATATAACGGGACATAGATAAGGTCATTCATCAAGTGGAAATAAACCCCCTATACATAGATCTGTTAGGCCCCCACCAATAATAACCAAACGTAATAAAATGAATAAAAATTATGAAATTATGAGAAAATATATGAAAATACAAGAACTTTACCAAAAGTATGTGTCTACATAATTCCCCACTTTGATGTGTGTGTATGAATACATATCAAAGTATATAAACAACTGCATAGTTCAAATATTTGAAAAAAAAACAAACATTATGCTCCCTAATTTTGGCATGAATTTTCCTCGTATGTTACATAATGGGTATCTACAAACAAATGTGATTTTTACAAGTACACTAATATCTTTTTAAATTGATAAAATGGAATAAAATAAAACAAGTGAAAAACTAAAAAAATAAAGAAAATAAATTCATACACCTATTAGTATGTGAACCATGTCGCCATCTCTAAAAAAAATGAAGTTTTTACGGGTCTCAATTTCTCTAACAAAGTAGATAAAAAACCAAAAAATATCTCATGCCTTAATTTCATATTCCATGTGAAAAAAATATGCTTCTTTACCATAGAAGAGAATATATGTCACCTCTCTATAACCTCTTGATATATGTAACTTATTAACATATTAAATCTACTTGAAATTCATAATTGAAAATGGAATAAGATAAATTTATTCACCCTTTTAAGGTCATGGATATCCATGTATATCAGTTATCTCAAAAGAAAGATATTAAAAAAACCATGTGTAACATAGATAGAAAATAAAATATTTAATAATATTGAAATAAAATTTTAAAATACAAATAATAATATATATGTGGTCATAAATGCTTGTTGATAACCCAATACTAATATGTTGAAGGAAAATAAATAAAAGTATGGGTTTATAAAGGGATGATAAATTTATATTCCTAATAGAATATTGAAAATATAGGCATAAGTAATATTTCCCACTCTAACAAGAACATCAAGATAAGTGATATTTCCTACTATAACAATATTCTCTTGGAAGGAAAAAAATATATAAATAAAATATACAATATTAACATTACCTAATATATGCATGGTAACAACTATGGAGACATATGAACCAAATATGATATATCATAATTAATAGAATTTATGATATAGATCATGGAACCAAATATAGTATCACATAGTATAGTCGACCAATGTAAATATACGCAATCATGTAACTATGTAAAACTGATTTGTTATTTTTGGGAATAATGGATTTTTATTCCTATTTAATAAACAAGTATGAGTAGGAGAAATCAGTGAATAATATTCCTAATTAAAGATACTAATTTTTGAAATTAAATTGTAATTAGACCTTTTCTAAAAATAGTACTAAGAGAGAGAAAATTAAACTTAGCTTATTTTGGATAGTTCTGAATGAGACAAAGTATAGAAATTTATTTGTAGGACTGGGACACTGTCATAAATAGTATCCTTGACTTCATTTTCTAATTGGATAGGAGTGTCGAAACTAGACACTTAGGGCTCTGATGCTATAGTCCTTCTGTGTTTTTTCTGAGGATTTAATCTTTTTGGGTTTTATTCACCTACTCAGTGTGAGCCTATGTACCAATTTTAGGTCCTCACTATCAATGGAGCTCCCTTTAGAGTTGATTCCTCATGTACCTTATCTTTTATGCAATTGAAAGAAACTTTGGAAAATAGGAAAAAGGGGTTAGTGTGTGTAAGATTCACTATATTTGTTTTACACCTCATGTGTGGGTACATTACCTACATACCAATACTCTAAAGAGGGATCAAGCCATATGTAGTTGTCCATTTAGGAGTACTTGGTGCAATAGTGAATGAAATAGAAGAAATGCTAAAATTGGGTATGCTTGAGATGACTAGGGACTGGTTTAAGGACTTGAATTGGCTTGAAAGTGCATAGGTTGGTTGTATGCAAAGAATAGGGAAGATTGCCTTAGTGGTCTTCCTTGTATTCTTGCTTGCTTGAATGATATTTTCTAACCTTTCAAAATGATCTTTGAATGAGATTTTATAAGGATATATTGGTCATGGGTTAGATGAAACTAGACTAGGCTGACATACTAAACAAGAGGAATTAGGGAAAATGGTAATCTAGGATCAAATTGTGATTGGATAGGACCACTAAAAAAGGGATACCCTAGGGTCTAGTTCTATAGTCCAACTTTGGCACTACTGTCTTAAGAATATGAGACCTAGGGGGATGGATTAGTCATGAAGAGAGGTTTTTAACTCAGTTGGGGTCAAGTATAGAAGGCCATAGATGATTGGGAATTAGTGAAAATAAACTTAAGAGGGTTATGAGAGAAAGTGAAAAGGACCTAAGGATTGGGTGTCTTTATCCATGCTCAAGTTACCAATTTTTGCATTTTATATGACTACGTTTCCCCTCCTTTATTCTAGTGATATAACAAAGTGAAATAATAGGATACAGGAAAATAGAAATCATACCTGAACTTACCTATGAAGGTAAAGCCCATGAAGCTTATGATGCTGAGTAATGTTAGATAGTGAATAAAGATCATGTTGTGTAAGTGTGAATATGTGAAAGGAAAAAAAAGAGTAGATAAATTCTTATTATGTGTAATATAAAATAAGAATATACAAAGTTGGGTAAGAGAGAGGAAAAGAAAATAATGAATCCACCTCACTGGGTATGTGAACCAATAAAAAAACTTGTTGTAATACTAAGTAAGGTTGAGTAATGTTGGATGTGCTAGATGATCTTGTACCAAAAGTTATATCATAAATGGAGATGAGTGCTCAGTTCCCTAGAAAGTGGCTCAAGAATGTAAAGGCTAGCCCTTTATCTCCATCATCACCCACTAAGTGAAGATATGTAATCATGTATATGATAATTAGTGTTTGGACAATGTGTCCAATCACTTTGAATATGTGGCTCAAGAATATAAACGTTGACCCTTTGGCTCCATCATTGCCTCATGAAGCGAAGCTAAGAAATAATACTAGTATGTATGAATGTGTATGTCATATGAGATGGCCTCTTGAAGCTCATGAATTCTTTGGAAATATGAAAATGTGGTATGGATAACCAAATGTGTAATGAAATATAAGCCAATGTTGGCCAACTTAGAAAAGATGGAGATTAGGCTTATATAAAAGCCACTCTAAAACTAAAAATTTGGCTTATGTGGAAGCCACTCAAGAACTCAAGTACTTGAGAATGTGGAGGTTAGGATTGTATGAAATCCACTTCAAAATGATGCCAAACACTTGAAAATATAATAAGGCACTCAAATATTGAGAATTATTGGGTAATGCTAAAAATTGAAAGAAAAGAAGCAAAAGTGTTGTGCAATCTACCCTAATCACTAGTGTCTAAAACATGGATTTTGATCTAAAAGTTATACCAAATGCCATATCTAAAACTATAAGTGAGAACCAATCATGCCATACATTATTCCCCCTATATCTATATTATCTAATAAAATTTTACTAAAAACTACTGATCTGAATTGGTATGATTGAGAAAAACTATAACTAAACCTACTTTTTTGCCTACTTTTGGAAAACCTAGTTCTTCTGCTATTTGGATAAGATCACCAAAAATAGACACCTTGGTATTTGGTGTTGTAGTACAGCCTCAGTGATATTTCTTGGACTAAACTTGATCACTATTCTAAAATCCTAACTACCTGCTTGGTCTACTCTAAGTGGTTTGATGACTGGTTTCTATTCTAGTTGTTCTAAAACTAAAATTTTTGGTTGATAAGAGCTCTAATCTCTATATTAAAAACCCCTTTTTGTTTCCCCCTCTTTTGACGATAGGAATAGGTATCCTACAATGAATACCCTTAGAAGAAGAAACCCTACAAGTCTATTAAACTAGAAATATACATGATATGGCAATGATAATTGATAAGATATCTCAAGATATAACATGGTTTGATTTGAAAGATTTTTAGATTAACAAGGATATGCCTAGATAGATATAATAATGTAATACCATGTGCAATGTACTGAACTATAATTGAAAGTGTTATTTTTTAGTTTTTTAGTTGTTAGTTTCTAGTTGGAGGGATGAAGTATGATGTCCATCATGCCATCTACAAAAATAAGAAAATGCATGATATGGATCATGGCATTGCAACAATAAAGCAACAAGAACATAAATCAAGAATAAATAATCATGCAAGGGTGGCCAAGGGGCCATGTAAGAAAGGGACATGGGCACATGTCACTCAAATTAGAAAGTAAACATATAAGCCATTTTCAAATGCCACATACATATTCAAGTGAAAAAAGCAATGTTGGCATGAAAGCCATAATCACATAGAAGAGTACAGGTAAGAGACATTGGAAAATGTCCAAATTAACACACATGAATATAAGCAAAGGACATTATAAAATGTCTTAAGGCACATACAGGAGATAAGTAAGAACTAGAAATATAATCCAACAAGCTACGCTAAGCAAGAAGAGAAAGCATGTAATAACTAGAAAGATAGAATCACATCTAAAAAATCAAAGAAAGAGTGAAATTATGCAAGACATGTTTGGTAGAAGAATTGGTATATGCTAAGAGATACACAAGTGCTAGATGCAAGTGAAATATCAATATATTAATCTATGTAATCTAGTAGGTAATGTACATCAGCATGATAACAAGAGTGCGTAGTGTAGGAATGAATTAACTTGGATAGTGTATTCATGTAGAAGATGTCCCCAGTGGGTATGTATATAAATGTGTGATTCGAATGTATAAGTAAGATGCCCCCTCAATGGGTTGAGTGAAGCAATCAAGTAGCTAGATGTCACTACACACACTCAATAAAGATCAAGTGAAAGATATTGATGTAGATAAATCGACATAAAATAACATGAAATAACAAATGTAAGTACTACCATGATAGTAGCAATGTAAAGCATGGATGATGCATAGAATCAAAATATTTTTGGTGTTTCAATATATTTGAATATTTTTGGATTTTTGAAATGTTATATTATTTTTTGTATTTTGTAATTTAAAATATGTACAATCAAGCATACAAAATTATGTACAAGCAAGGCTGAGAAGAGATGATACTAATAGATGAGTCTCATGGGAGACTCCCTATCATGTTGTCTTGTATCAAGGAGCAAAATCATGCATGATCATGAAGCATAATGAAAATGCTAAAACTATGACTCTAAAAGATATATATGTTGTAAATGTTCTAAAATATATGAAATATAAACTACGGGGTCCCTCTATAACTCTAAGAAGTGGATACAACTTTAGGGCTCTTAGGGACCCATATGGAAGTAGGATATCTCTAAACATGTGCTCTATGTGTAGATGCACGAGATTGCAATGAGACTGTTCTAAGTGTGAACGATATAAATGGAAGTTATCTACAATCTTGAAGCTATGGAGGTATATGAACTCTCTGTGTTGTTGATGAAGGTCTTGAATATGGCTAAATTTGGATTGGAGGAAGAACTGTAATAGGTAGAGGAGCTAAAATTAGATGGGAAGGGGTGTTAACTTGAGTGAAAAATGGAAGTTATCTACAATATTGGAGTTATGGAGGTGTATGAACTCTCTGTGTTGGTGATGAATGTCTTGACTATGGCTAAATTTGGATTGGAGGAATAATTGTAATAGGTGGAAGGGATAAAACTAGATAGGGAGGGGTGTTAACCTGAGTGACAAAGCTATAACCATGGGTGTAATCAACCTACCTATCTTTGTAAACTTGGGTGATAACATGTACCACATAATCTACTATAGGCATATAGCAAGTAGTAGGTACAAGATAAAAGCTATATGAACCAAGTTTGAACAGAGGAGGGATAAATATAACCACTAGTGTTTACTTGTGTCTATTAGTGATAGGGAGATACCTAAAAGTAGCCAAAGAGTTAGATACATCTAAGTAGAAACCATGTATATAAATATGATTATAAATACCATTCCACATGATAGATAGCAAACAAGGGATAAAGAGAATGGAATTGTGCATTAATGCATAGAAAACTTTGACTTGAATCATGACATTTCTAATGTATTTATCATGATAAACTTGAAAAAAATTCATCACAAGAGAGAGAAATTATGTAATAGAGAGCATGACATTATGTACAAATACATTTTGAACTTTGATATGTGATATGGAATTTTTAATGTGTTTAGCATGACAAACTTGAAATTTTTTCCATATGAGAGATAGAGAGCAAAGGGTAGAGAGCATGAAATTATGCATGAATGTATAGAAAATTTTAACATGAATCTTAACATTTCTAACATGTTTATCATGATAATCTTGAAAACATTTCCACATGAGAAATAGAAAGTAAAGGGTAGAGATCATGATTTTTTGCATAAAGGCATATAACACTTTAAAATGTAACATAATATCTCAAATGCCTTTAGCAAAATGGAGTTGGTAATGATTTTGTATGACCAAAATACAATATGCAAAAGCAATTTTGAAATTTTATTCATTTTTGGTGATGAATTTTGTAATATCATCCTATATAATGAAACATAAGCATGAAATGCAAAGGATGAAGCTTTATACTAGCATATGATAGACTTCGTCATTCATGTACATAATAAGGCCCATTATAGTTTCCTTGTTATTTTAAAGAAATGTAAGAAAAAATTGTACATAAGTGAGAATAATTTTTTCAATTTGATTATGGATGTAAAGGGATACCTGAAGAATCAAATAAGAGCTATTACATGCAACTAGGGATTTGACAAAAATATTTTTATAAAATATTATGAATTTTTGAAATTGAAATTGAATTTTTGAGTTAAGTATTCAAGAATTTTTTTAGAAATTTGTGGAAAAATGCTTGATTTAATGGGACCTAGTAGATGCAACTAGGGTTTTGAGAAAAATAAATTTGTGAAAATTACTATGAATTTTTGAAATTTGAAGTGATTTTTTGAATTTAATATGCAACTAAAGATTTAGAAAATGATTTAAAAATTAATGGAAAATTACTTGGATTTAGTTGATGCAACTAAGGTTTTAAATAAATTTATTTTAAAATTTACTATAAAATTTTAAAATTTGAGATAAATTTATGATTTAAATGTGCAAGAAAAAAATTAGGAAATTATTGGATTAATGTTGGAAAGTTACTGGGACCTAGTATATTCAACTAGAGTTTAAAATAAAATTATTTTAAAATTTACTACAAAATTTTAAAATTTGAGAGGAATTTTTTATTTTAATATTCAAGAAAATTTATAGAAATTAGTGGGAAAATCAACTGAGAATTTACCCTAGGATTTCTAGGGTTTTATGCAAAATTCAAAGTAAGTCAGGTTCACCAAATGATTTGTTATTTTTGGGAATAATGGAGTTTTATTATTATTTAATAAACAATTATGAGTAAGATAATTATTAAATAATATTCCTAATTAAAGATACTAATTTATGAATCTAAATTATAATTAGACCTTTTCTAGAAATAGAAGTGAGAGAGAGAAAATTAAACTTAGCTTATTATTGACTATTTTGACTGAGACAAGGTCTATAAATTTGTGTGAAATACTATTACACTTTCATAAACAAGATCCTATACTTCATTTTCTAATTGGATAGGAGCACAATAACTAGACACTATATGCTCTAATGTTATAGTCTTTCTCTGATTTTGTTATTCTAAAGATTTAAGCTTTCTAGGTTTTATTTGCTTGCTCAGTGTGAGCTTGTGTACTAATTTTCATATCCTCTCTATCAATGGATCTCCCTATAGAGATGATTATTTTTTTACTTTTATCTTCTATGCAATTGAAAGAAACTTTGGAAAATAGGAAAAAAGGGGTTATTGTGTGTAAGATGCACTGGATGTGGTTCACACCCCATGTGTGCGCACATTGCCTACATACCAATACTTTGAAGAGGGATAAATCTATATGTAGTTATCCCTTTAAGATTTATTGGTGCAATAGTCAATAAAATGCAATAAATACTAAAACTAGGTATGCTTGAGATGACTACGGACTAGTGTAAGGACTTGAATTGGCTTGAAAGTGCATAGGCTGGCTATATGCAAATAATAAGTAAGATTTCTTGAGTGGCATTTCTTTTATTCTTGTTTGATTTAATTATATTTTCCAACCCTTTCCAAATTATCTTTGAATGGGATTTTATAGGGATCTATTGGTCATAGGTTAGATGAAACTAGGATAAGCCGATACAATGAACAAGAGGAATAGAGGAAAAATGGTAATCTGGGCTTGAATTGTGATTGAATAAGAGAATTTAAAATGGGAAAGCCTAGGGTCTAGTGCTATAGTCCAACTTTTATTCTATTGTTCTAAGCAAATGAGACCTAGGGGGATGGATTAGTCATGAAGAGAGGGTCAAGTCTGGAAGGCCACAGATGACTAGGAATTAGTAAAAATAATCTTAAGAGGTTCATGAGATAAAAAAAAGAGGGACATAAGGATTGGGTGTCTTTATCCATGCTCAAGTTACAAATTTTTGCATTTTATATGACTACAAGAATAATTAAACCATCGATTGAAGTAAGGTGATGAGATAAAAACAATAATTCAATCACACAAAAGGAACCAGATTAAAAAATTAAGGATCCTATATAAACAACACAAGAAAATACATGATAAGAAACATGCATAATAACATAAAATATAAAGCATGCACATGTAATAAATTTGAATAATAATAAGAAAAAATAGAGAACATGCAATGTAATAATCATATGAAGCAACACCATTTATCTATGTAATAAAACATATATTATATATGATAGATCAAGATATATATAATAAACTATATAAACAATTGTTAGTGTAGGATATTGTTTTCCATATATTTACTTATTATGTATAATTCTTACACATGTAGTTTCCCTATAATTGTGAAGTTAGCTTACTTATGTGTACTTTTCATAGAAAGTTACACTTGACCATCATCATTATCTATGGGGAGTTGTATTCCATTCATAGATATTTGACCAATTTTTAAGGAAAATTTACACATTCACTCTCCTATTTTTACATATTCATTTTTGAGGTATTGCAATTGAGTGTGTTGGATGGATTGATCCTAATTTTTCATCATTCTCCTTTGTTATTTACTCATAGATATTGTATAAATTTTCTTGACTCTTGATCAAACTAAGTGCATTTTATTGATCTAGTGATCTTGGTGAACACTTTGATAATATTTATATGATAATGGAAAGTAGTAATGATATAACTTATCACTCAATGAAAAAATCCAAAATTATAGTCATTCTCCTAATGTAAATGTTATATAGGGTGTGGAAATAATGAAAATTCAAATAAACTATAAATCCATGATAATATATAACCCATATATCCTACATTTTATTCATATCATACCATGATAAAAACTCATGTCAATAATTTTTAAGTAAACCTCTAAAAATATGTTGATCAACAAGAACATGTAACAATGTGTAATCATGTAACTAACAAATATAATGGGAAAGAAAATGTATTCATGTTTTATCATTTTTATAAGAATGGAACTAAGAAAGAATCTATCTAAGAGACACAAAAGCAAAGGGATAATATAATTAAATATGGAGAAAAAGGATAAGTCAATAAATTACAATCCAATGGGTGCAAAGAAAATAAATCAAATAGAGAATCAAATAGACTAAATCAATTTGAATAAATAGGATAAAGATCATGAAAAACACAAGACAAGTGGAAAAAGTGAGAAGAAGCAAGAATATTAGGATCAAGAAAGACATAAGCTAAAGGGATAAAGAAATAAGAATAAAAAATAGGAGGCTACATACTAACATAACCTTCTTTAGAAACTATTGTACACTAGGGATAAAGGCCTCATTATTGTCATTTGGAAAAAAAATCATGATTTTGGGATGGGAGAAGAAAAAAGTAAATAGCTAAATAAATAATGTGATTAACATAAAACAAGGGGATACAATTATGACATAACAAATTAAATAAATTAAATAAATGATATAAATGTCAAGCATAGAAGTATGAAGAAATAAGTATTAGAAGAGAGAATATTAATAAAAAACTAAAGTGAATCATCATGAACCCAAAATCCATACATGATGATAGACAAAGAAAGTAATGGAGAGATAGAAAATATATAATAATGATAGAAAAATAATTTATTTATAATAGATTATTTTATTGAAGAACATGATCTATGATAAAAACATAAAATATAATCCAATCTAAAATTCCATCATATGTGTAGTATGCTGCCCACTCTTCTTCATGATCAAGATCTGATGATCTCAAGGACAATAAAGATAATAAGTTAGATTTTAAATAGTAATATCATAAATTTAATCATGAGATGTATATAAAATTAAATCATCAACCATAATAATGTAATAATGTCATGTTAATTATATGTAATAGATATTTTACCCTCTTGAAAATTTAAACTTTTTTTTGGATCATGTATTTGAAACCTTACTATGTGTTTTATCCAAAAACTAATCAAATTGTTGTGATAATACTACCATAGTTCTTGTATTAGTAGGTACTTTTAACACTATATGTTTCATCTTAGTTTTTATGGTTTTTTGCTTAGGTATAGCTTTTGATAATACTTAATTTTGGTGTATAGGTGACTCATAAGATGTGCCTAAAATTATATTGAATTTGTTATCATAGAGTAACTTTAAACATTAATGTAATGTGGATGGGATAAATATTATTTGATTAATCCAAGGGCATCTAAGTAAGACTTTATATGTCATGTTATCTAACCATACATGTAAAAACATAAGAAAGGTCTTAGGAGCTACGACAAAAGGTAATGTGAGATCATAAATAAGTGTGTATACAATACCATCATAAATTTTAATAATAGTGGCTATAAAAAGTAAATATTTTTTAGTGTACCATCTACTAGTAATAAAATTCATTGTACATAAGGTTAAGCTTGAGCCATTATCAACTATAATGCCATTAGTTAATTTAAAATGTGAAACATTATTATTTTTTTCATTTTTAGAATCATATACAATAATTTTATGGCCATATAAAGTAATATAAAGAGTGTATTTAAAATAATTTATAACCACACATATGAAACCATATAAGATATGAGCATTTAAAATTAGTGTTTGTAATTTAAGTGCTACCATGTGAAAATTATATTTATTTTTAGTATCATGATTATGAAGTGGATTAGTAAATACATTTAAATGTATATTGGGGGGATAAATATATTAATTAAATGTAATATTTTTATACATCTAATTATCACCACTACCATGTTAAAATTTCAAGTCTGAATGACTTCCCATAATAATATAGAAACTAGAACAAATGTCATTAGAATGTCTAATTTGTATACACATGTCACATGAAATTTACTATTCACATTAATATATCCCTAATTAGTGTATTAACTTTTACATAATCATCATATTACTCCAATTCATCTCCATTCAAGTTGTGACCTAGAAAATTGGTGTTTTTGACCAATAGTGCAAGATAACTTATTGAATTCCAAAAATTTCAAAATGGTTAATCAGAATCACTTAAATAAGAAAATACAATCAAATGATCAAGTGAAAAATCCATGAAAAATTAATGATATCTAATTTTTAAAAATAAAAATTCAAATATTTGGGCCATGACATCCCCCATGACACCATAAAAAGGTTCTCATGCACCAAGTATTTATGGAGATAAATATATGAATTATGACAAGCCATGCCTTATTAATGTTCCCTCTTTCCAAAATATTAATTTATTTTCTAACCAAAATTAAACTAATTTGTGACCACTAATCTCATTCTTGATACAAAAGCCATAAATACTTTGAGAAATCTATAAATATCAAGGCCACCATGGACCAATATCAAGCTTTTTAGTGCAAAGATATAATGTAGAATTTTTTCTAAAGCTTCAACCATTTATTCCATTTTCATTCACAAACCAAACCAAATGGTGTATAAGGAAATGTTGGATGAATTTTTCCAATAACATTTTTAAATATCTTGAGCTCCATATATAGGCATAATCACACTTGTAGACCATCCTTGAAGAGAAGTCACATAGGGAAGGTATAATCGTATTGTTATGCTTCTTGTTAGTTTATTAAATTAATTTACCTTGCCCAAATGAGAGAGTAAGCTTATTATGTTTGTTCTTTGTTTTTATTTAATTTATCTACTAAATAATGAACTAACCTATTTTCAATCCTATTGCACATTTAACACATTTGGTGGGACTACACACCCCACATAACTCCTTGGAAACCTTACTAGTCGTCTAATTATTATATTTTATTGTTATTTGGAATTAGCTGCTCATTTTTTCTTCTCATTTTCTCATGTTCCCATTACTAGTTATCGGTGAGGTCACTCATACAATCATTAAAGTCAACCTATGAATTGGTGTAAGTGTTTTTATCACTCTTTGTCTTCTCTATGTGTTGTAACATATCAATGAACTCATCTACTAAATGGTGAACTCAACCTACATATCAATGAGGCTGATATAAAAATGGCTAAGTCAGTACTATATATTTCCCTATGTTTTTTTGAAAATAATGGATTTCAATTATGAATCAACTAATTTAACCTATAATTGGTGAGGTCGATAGATAAATGGCAAAATCACTAAAAATGAAAACTATGTTTTTTATTATTCTTTAATAAAAATGGAAAATCATCTTATAAAATGATGAGGTCATCTTGGTAATCAGTCAATTCTCCAAATTTGTGTTTTTGACTATATACATATCAGTGAACTCACCCTAATAAATGATGAACTCATGCTAATAAATGATGAAGTCAACCTATGTGGAATTTCTTGAGACCTTAAAACTATTAAAATCAATTTCCTTGGGTGGATAGAACTATTTTTTTAATTCCTATTTATCTTTATTATAGGTTTTTACATATTTTTAAATTTATTTTTAAAATAAAAAAGGAAAACTTCAATCATATTTTATATTTGGTGCTTAATAACGAATAATCACTTTTAACTTGGCTCTTAAGAGTGCATGCATTTCATTTTTAGCTTAAGTGATTTTTTACTTACACTCTTGTTTTTGTAAACCATTCTATATATTCTCTCCCATTTCCCCTTTTAGGGATTTTGTGTGATAAAAAACCACATACATTTACTTTCTTGTTTCTCTACCCAAAAAACTTTTTCAATATATGCCCTTCTCTTACCCATCCTTGGGGTCCTGAGAATAAAAAACAAAGTATGCTTTCCCCTTTTTATTTTTTGACTTCATTGGGTGGAGTTCATCACCTTACCACTAGTATTTATGGGTGATTTTACCTAGGAATTGAAATCCTAACATCATACCAACACCATTATTTAATGGGGTATATAAATTAGGGTTATGCTAACATTAACTTAGCTATAAATGTTCTTTAGAGCCTAATTTTAATGGTAGCACTTCATTGATACCCTTATAGTCAAAGTGGCCACAAAGGGACTAGACCCTTTGGTGAATTACCTACAAAATATCACATCTAATAGATGGATTATTCTAAAGTACTCATATATTGTAAGGTATATTAGGAGCATCTATAAAATCTAACAAAAATTAAGATAGAAATCACATTTTCTATGACATTCTAATTGATGTAGGGGTGCAAAGGTATTCACCCTCAAAGATCACCTTTTAGTACAAACCTTTGAGTGAAGGGGGGATTATAAACCCTACCAATAATTTTAATAGTTATTTAATGAACCCTTAAATTTCATCCACTCAAATGTGAGTATATAAAAAGGAATTGATGACATGACGTAGACCCATGTTAGTTTCTAAATTCATGTGCATGATTACTTGAGTACTTTCTTGAAACTAGTGTTGTGTTTATAACCACCTTCAAAATAAATACACCAAGTTATAAAAATAAATAATTTAAAACACATCCTTACACATTTACACACTAAGTTGTTATGATACCCAACTATTTCAAACCATCTTTATTAATTTTTTGGTGTTTCATGTTCTAAATTGAAATAAAATCCTTGTTTCATTTGGTACCATTACACAACCCATTCTATTATTGTTCTCAAACTAGCATTTCCTTGTGTCACAATTAAAAATATAAGGTACAATTTTAGGTTCTAGGTTTAGGTCCAAAACCATTTGTTCTAATTATAAATTTCAAAAAATATATATCAAAAACCTTCTGAGGATAAAATCATTCTCTATTTTAAAATATAATTGAGACATGCATAGTTGGGATTATTATAGTCCTAAATTTGAGTAAATAACTATGATACAGTGGGATACCTTAAAAATTATGAATAAAATGATTATATTGAGGACCATCCTATAGTCTTTGAAAACCTCCTTCCCATTATTTTAACTAGTCAAGGTTAGTTCAAACAATAAACCATATAAGATAAAGATCAACAACTCCTAAGACTATTAGAATCTGGATCCAATATCAATTAACTTCCCCATAAAATAATTATGAATTCTTTTTCACATATAATAATTACCTCAAAAAGTGACTTTTACCCAAAGTCATCCCCTTATTCAAAGTACAAAACCAACCATTATATCATATAGAAAAGGGAATGGATAACTTGTTGACCCATCCAAACATAAAAAAATAATTGCTTCTATAATAAAAAAATATCCAATGACATTTTTATCAATTGGTAATTGATTTAAATAGTTATTTAATGGTAATTATGTTCAACAATACCATTTTCATATAGAAAAACCAATTTCTTGAGCAACCATAACAACCCATAGACAATGATACATCTAATGCATACCCTTTGGCTCCATCTAAACATGGAATTTCAATGAATGTTACACAATAAGTTCTATTTGTCATGAAATATACCTTTTTAACCACTAATAAATACTTTCCAATGTGCAACAAGTGTAAAGAAATGTGAAAAAAGTGCCAAATAATACACAATAAATGCCAAAAATACACAAGTGGCTAAAAATTCACAATAACAAGTTGATAAAAATCCACCACCACAATAAGGATTGGGAAGTTACCAACACACATTGCCTACTTATTCTAATTTATAACAATAAAACATTCTTGTGAACCAATAACAAGTTCCTCAGAACCAATAACTATTTCCTCCAAACCAACAACATCTACCCTATAATCAACAATAATATATCCCTTACAATTTGCTATAATAGTTTACTCTAAACCAATAGTGTATTACCTATTCCAACCCAAATATGAACCAATAAAAAATCCCTCATCATAATCAAAATATATATTAAATAATGAATATCTCTTAGAAACTATGAAAAGAGGAACCATTCATACTTATGCTACTATCAATAAAGGCCATCAAACACAATAATATACCTTCCCTTCATCACAAAATTCTCCTAGCATCCAAGAGTGGAATGCAATGAAGAAAATTATCTTTGGACTTCAAGAAGGTAACCAACCACCCAAGAACTATAAATTCAATGAAATTTTCCCTTATTCTTTTGACCTTAGCTTTCTCCAAGTACCTTTCCCCCTAGTTTTGAACTATCAAATTTTGATAAATACAAATAGAAATGTGAACTATGAAAACATTTATAGGTATTATTCAATGTGTGCCAAGAAGTAGCTTACATCGGTATATATTTGTCTCGCTTGTTTCCATGACTTTTATGTAGACAAGATTTGGAGTGGGTTCTCAAATTTCCAAAAGTATTGGTAACCACTTTTAATGATTTATCATAAAAACATTTCAACCACTTATCATACAACATAGAGCATAATCTTATGGTAGTATATTTGTACAATGCCAAGGAATAAGGAGGAAAAGATTATCAAAAAATTTACAAGGGTGAGATCCCTAGATATTTTTTTCACATAATTTGCCAGATAAATAGTTATAAGGTATTTTTCATACAAAACCTAAATGTTGAACTTGCACACAATCTAAGAATTCATTATGCAAACACATTTGAAGAAATAATTAACAAATGAGTTCAAATTTAAAAAGAAATAATTAATAAATGTCTTTTAAATATATGATCTCAAGCCTAAGTGCCAAACCAAAACCAAGTGCCAAACCAAAATCAAGTACCAAATCAAGGGCAATGCAACATAAAGTCTAAAAAACTTCATACAAAATAAGAACATTATCAGAAATGGGTTCATAGAGGTGAGACATATAAAAATGGTACATTTGTTGCCTACCCAAAATACCCTGCCTAACCCTCAAATCACATTACAAAGAGATCCCCACAATGAGGACACTACTAAGATAGAGTTTTCAGTAACCTCAGGGAACCCATTATGGTTATGTTCCAAAAGTTAATAGAAGATAGTATGATTGTTTACCATATACCAAAAACCTTTCTAAAATGTCAACCCAAGCTGATATGGTATCAATATAATGAGTATTGTGATCACTATCATGTGTTCAACCATGACATTTATATATGAATGTAATTAAGGCATGTAATTGATGATTTGCTTGAAAATGGGGAAATTGAGATAGATAAAAGATCACACCAACCAAGAGATGGGAATTTAAAAGAACCCCTTTCCCAAGCATAACAATTAGTAGTAAAGAAATAATCAAAATCAAGGGTAAGTCCATAATCAAAACCAAGGACATGGTCATAATCAATAATAAGGATAAGGCTAAAATAAAAACCAATAATTTCATAATTAGGAATATGACACCCAAACTAACTAAGTTGGCTATCAAAGTGTACCATATGATTATGGATATGTCTTAGGGAATTTTAAAAATAACCATGTCACTAATATCAAAGTCATGCTTCATACATCACCTAACACTCACCATCATGTTATCCCTTTTATCTTGGGATTTTCCCATTTGATTATAGGTAACTCCAACATAGGTTAGATAAATTCCATTATGCCTTAACTGTTAAGAATTATTATTCCTAGATCACTACCTAAGTCATCTAATTCAAGTAACTCTTTCCTAACTCAAAATTACTTAGTTACAGCTAGACATCCCAGAGTCACCTTCAAGGTCATTTTCCACCTTCTAATTCCAATATCAATTATAATTATGACACTACAACACTAAAAGCCAAAGCACCTCTCCTTTCTACTTAGAAACCATATAATATTGATGAACAACTCAATAAAACACCTTCATATGTTTTTATCCTAGATCTATTACATACTTCTAAAGTTCATAGAATAATATTAAATGACTTTCTCCAATAATCCAAGGCACTCAATGAAATTTATCCACCCTAATTCCAATAACTTATTGGTCATTGGTCCCTAGGTCAATAACTCACATTTGATCAAAGTGATATGTCATCCCCTGGTCTCCTCCATAATAATACCTTGTAAATTAAAGCCATCAATGACTACCATAAATTCAAGTGGGTTCTCATAGATAATGGTTCATGATTAAACATAGTTTGATTGAAGTTGGTCCAAAATTTGGGATACATATCAATAGACATGAAATCATATACTATTACAATAAATGATTATGACAATGTAAAGATAGAATCTTTGGGCACCATTTATTTACCTATCATTATTGGTCTTATCACCCATGATACCCTTTTTCATGCCAATGATATATACCTACCATTTATTAAACTTTTTAGTTATCCTTAGATCCATGAAGTACAAGTAGTCCCTTCCACCTTACCCCAATACATTAAATTCCCCCATTCAAGCTTATAGATCACTATTCCTAGTAATTTACAACCATACTTATATTATAAAAACCTAGAGGCTAAATATGGGAACTAGAATTATTGTCCTAGCACTGAGTATGTAGGCAATAAGAATAAAGGAATTTTTTTTGAATCACCAAAGTCTAATTCCATTGACCCTAGTGATGTCACGTCCATATCCTCTAATCCACCTTTTGAATTATTTTTTGCTTAGTTTACCATTGAAGAGGTTGGTATAGATACATATTGAATTTAATTTGATTTTCATGTTGTAAAATTTACCAAATTCCCTAAATACTATGGAAGTCCAAAGCCTATCCTTGGTAGGGCCAACATGATATGGAAAAATAAGTCCACATCTTTTCTATAACAAATACTCATGTTTATAAAAGATACATCACCAAATCAAGATCATCCCACTAGTTTTGAAGGAGATTAGTTGTATGGTTATGACTTTACTAATTTATATCAAAACACTATGTACCCCATTCCCAATAGGATTATGGATAATTAGGACTATAAGGGAAAAGGTCAAAGGGAAAAATCATAAGGAAATCTTGAACCTATGATTGTGGAAACACATGTATAAAATCAAGGTCATAGATTCACACTACTTGGGGATAACCACATAGATTTTATGATTGATAATACCTCATCAAATGATGAAGATATTTATGTCAGTAACTCACCATCCCATTATAGTACCTATTATGAGCTAGCCCATACCAATTTATTATATACCAACTCCATTCTTACCATTATAACTCATTACCCTCTTTCTCTCTACCATCCTAGCCTAATCAATTATGACAAACACGATTTGGTTTTACTATTGGATAAAATATAGAACAAATATCCCATCACTAAATTCATGGGCCTAAGAGATGTATTGCTATCTAATGATCATAAACAAGACTTTAATTTTACATTGGACCCTACCACCTACTTTGGAGAGTTGTAAAACTCCTTCGTCATAAAAAATTAAAACATTGAGATCCTCTAGTGAAATCCTTTTTTTGGTTCTTTTGGATCAGGGAAAAGGTAAAGAGAAAGACACATCCATGGGTGAAAAATTATTTTAGGTGCCTTTGGATGGGAAAGTCACTCATTTCCTTAGAAAGCTTAGTGTCCTCCAAGTCCAATCATTTTAGATGGTTCTAACATCAGTGAATAAGAGCATAATTTTTTTTCATGATTGGTACAATAACTTTTAGAGTAAATATTCAATTGGCCACTACCAAACATGGTTTATTCTAATTTTTATTACATGGGTGAGCCTTGTAAATCAAAAGAAACTAGGGAAGACTAGTTTCCATCCTTGACTAATATTATTGAATATGGTTATATAATCCTTATAGAATATACCATGGAAGTGAACATTGGCACCTATGATGACCCCAGAATAATTTACCTAGATGAATCCATCACTATCAAGGACCACAAGTTTATTATTATTATCTTAAGGACTTAATCGACATCTTCTCCTAGTCTTATTCAGATATGCTAGGTTTAGACCCATCTCTTACGGTACATTGACTTATTATACATCCAAATGCCAAGCTAGTCAAATAGAAGATATGGAAAATGCATCCATGCATAGATATCTTGGTTAATAAAGTGATAGATAAATTATTAAGTGCAAGATTCATCCAACCATTGTATTACTTAGAATGGATCTTAAACATTATTCTAGTCGATAAAAAGCCTTAGGAAATTCATTTTTGTAATGATTTCAATGATATTGGCAAATCATGCCCTAAGTATGGCTTTCATTTATCAAACATCAACATGATATTATTTTCAACATCATGTTACAAGATGTTATCTCTCATGGATGGCTTCTCAAGATATTACTAGATCAAGTTTACACCTGAAGATGATCATAAGATAAAGTTCAACACTCTATATGGGACATTTTTTTATCAAGTCATGCCATTTGGCTTGAAGAATGTTAGGGAAACATATCAATGTGCCATGATTATCATCTTCTATGACATGATGCATGATATTATTGAAGACCATGTATAAAAAATCCTTTCTAAATCTAAGACACATGAATGACACCCTAAAGTTATATGAAGAATATTTGATAGGCTTCATGAATATAAAGTACACTTTAATCCTAAGAAGTGCATATTTGGCATCACTTTAGGAAAATTAATAGGATTTACTATGTCATGATTAGGCATTAAAGTTTATATTACTAATGTTAAGTCCATTATGGAAATTCCTCATCCTTCTACTCTAAAATAGATACATAACCTCTAGGGAAAAGTGCAATCCATTCACTAGTTCATTTCAAAATTGGTAGATATATGCCATCCTTTTACTCACCTTTTGAATTAAGGTGTAACATTTTAGTTGGATAATAGTTTTCATCAATATTTTGAAAAATTTAATAATTACTTGGTCAACCCTCCAATATTGAGGCCACCCACACTAGGAAAGCTATTACTATTTTACATCTATAAAATAGAGCATGCCCTAGGGGAACTTTTGGCTTAGCATGATGAGTGGGTTAAATAACATATAGACTATTATTTGAGAAAGACACCTATAACATATGAGAACAAATACATGCTAATTCAAAATGCTTTTCTATAAATGGTGTTTAATTCCCATAAGTTGGATCACTACATGATAAATAACAAGACCATTTTTATTTCCAAGATTGATCTGATCAAATATTTATTATCTAAGGTAGTTGTGATGTTGCATGGAAAAATTGGTAATTTTATTGAGTGAATTTGATGTTGAATTTCATAACCAAAAATACATTAAGTGACAATTTATTATAGATTAACTTGTTAAATCACCTATATTATATACTTAACCACTCATTTGATTTATTAGATGAGTTAATTCTAACTTTTGAAGAAACAACTATTGATTCCAAATAGTGAAAATTATACTTTGATGGCTCATTCACATCCTATGGATCTAAGGTTGATTTGTTTTTCATCACACCACAGGGAGATATCATTCCCAAGGTATTACACATTGGTTTTCACTATACTAATAGTGTGCCTAAGTATGAACACTCATTGCATGACTTTGTATCATAATTAAATGGAATATTTAGTAGTTAATGGTATATGGGGATTCTTAGTCAATCATTGATTAGGCTACAGACTAGTACCAAAATAGAGATGATAGGCTAATACCTTACAAGAGTATGGTTGATAAACTCAACCCTTATTTTGATAGTATTTAGTTTGAACAAATACTCAGAGTCAATAATTGATTAACAATGCCATAGTGACAATTGGGCCTATATTAATAGTGGATAGCAATGTCATATAGTACCAATATCTTATTAAAAACCTTCCTCAACCAGCTTATGTACACCCAAATTCTGAGATGGTATGTGATGTTGTTGGTCATAATATCCCTTAACAATAAGACCTATACACCCAAATCCATGACCAAAATTTTCCTCCAAACCTATCACAAGTGTAACAAAAATCCTTCATTCATAAAGATACTTGATGTACCTTACTCAAAAATATGTTCTATCATAAGGGCTATGATGGAATGTTACTTCATTATTTAACTTTAGGAGAATATACATTAGCATTGAATGATGTACATGAATGAATTAGTGAGGGCCACACCAACATCATGGTCCTTACCAAGAAAATCCTTTGAAATAGATATTAATGGACAATAATGGAGATAAACACTTGTTAACATGTTAGGAATCCTGATGCTTGTTAGTGACATAGTGATTTCATCTATAATCCTTATTTACCACTCTAATTGATCACTAAACCATGGCCATTTTCTACTTGGTAACTTTATTTCCTAGGTAAAACTAACCCCACTTCCTCTTATGGCCACAAACATATTGTAACTATGACAAAATATTTGACTAAGTGGATACATTACATGCCCCTCACTTATATAAGTGATAAGGAGATATCCAAGTTCATTTACTATCACTTCATCTATCACTATGGAATTCCCTCCACAATTATATCTAATAATGGTGACCCATTCAAAAAATAAATATATCAAATTCCTATATACTAAATTCCAAATCAATCATAAAAGATCCATGACCTTTTATCTACAAATTAATGTCCAAGCTAAGGAATCAAACAAAACCATTATTAAGATTCTAAAAAATATATTCAATATGTTGGCTAAAATTAGCATTTATAATTATTCCTAGCCATATGGGCTTACTGTACCAGTACTTACATGCCTTTAGGAGACACACCTTACTCTTTAATCTTTAGATCTGAGGCATTATCCCTATCAAGATTGTGTTTCCCTCTCTATGCATTTCTCTATAGAATATAATTGATGATGAGGAATATAGAGTGTCCATATTTCAATAGATAGACATCTTGGATTATAAATAACAAGAAGCATTGCACCATTTACAAGCCTACCAAAATTGGTTGTGTCATAGATAAAACCAGAATATTCTCCTTAGAGAATTTGAAATTGGTGATTTGGTGCTCAAAAAACAATAAAAATAACACAAATGTTGAGTGTAATAAGAAAGGAAACTTTAAGGCCACTTAACTTGGTCCCTTTGTTTTAACTAAAATTTATGGTTTTACGGCATACAAACTGGCTAACCCATACGAATAAGAGATTAAGAACCTTAAAATATCATACATCTCAAATGTTACTACTTAATTGATTTTAACCATTGATTATGAGATCCCTCACTTGGGGGAACCCATTTCACATTCATCCTTTTATTATACCATTCATTGGACCAGTCTTATTCATTTCCAATATTTTCCTAGTACCATCATGATCTTGATTACAAACAATAGGTGTTACATGCATATTCAATGAATATTATTCAAAAGGCACTCCAAAGTGATCAAAATTAGTATCTTCTTTATAGACAAGTGTTTTGGGGTATATTAGTAATGGTTTTACTTTCTTGATGGTTCTTTACAACTTCCTCTAATTGCTTCTACTCATATTATTTCCCTATCATGTGTTATTTATGTTACCATATTGCTATTATGTGGTATCTCATAGTGCCTTGAGTAATGTTATTAGTTAACGGTAATCACCGTTAAAGTTGGTTTAGCTACTATTTGAACCTCTACCTACGGGCAATGGTCCTTCACTAGATAATTCATTGTATATTTTTGCATATTACTTTTCTTTCCTTATTCCAAAAAAAACCCAAAAACATTGAAAAAACCATAAAAATAAAAAAATAATGAAAATTGGATTATAATTTCCATGAGAGACATAAAACCTCAAAATTTTCTTGAAGGAAACCTATTATCTAGATCGATTCATGTTAGGTCCTCATTGCCATACCATTCATTATCCTCCCATTTTTGGGAGAAATACATTTTCCTGAGGTCCACATAGACTATGTAGGTAGTAATTGGATGTATAGGGCATCTTGGGTTAGCTCAACCACTCATAATTCACTTTTCATTTCTATTTCCATTTCCATATTCCACCATTTTCCTAATTATCTTACCATTTTGTGATAAATAACTATCTAACACTCTCACCATTTTATGAGAAATCATTATCATCAACACTCTCACCATTTATGATTATACCTTTCCTATTTCTCCTCTTACATCACATACCTAATTATAATCACTTGTATTATATACTCAATCCTAGGAGAACTACTTTTGGACTAAATTCCATAGGACTATGTAGGCAATGCCCACTTGTATTAGGGAATTTGGATTCAGTTTGGCTACCCCTTCCTTATTACTCTATTCCCCCTATTTCTACAACCAAACCCATTCTCCCCTTATCCTAGGGGCATATTATTAAATCATATCACCTTATTCACTACACATTCATAATTGTTAGTAACTTAATTGATTTTTCATTTTATTGCATTATGTTTTTAGTTTGTGCCATTTATTTGTTAGTTTACTAGTTTGTCTGGGTGTTTTTTATATTTATTATTTGATGTTTGTTATTTTTTAGTACATTTTGTTTGTGCTTAAGTATTTATGTTTCATATCATGATTTTAAGATTATTTACATTTTGTATCTAAGCTATTTTATTATTTACTCATGTTTGATATATTTTATTTACACTTAAGTATTGATATTTCATATATTATATTTAAGTTGTTTAAATATTATATTTTAACTCTTTTATTTTCAATTTTGTGTTCAAATGTGTTATGTTTTCAACTTAGGTTTTGATATTCTATCATTATCATGAGTTGTAAATATTTACATTTGAACTAATCCATGTGAAATCGACATACAATGTTATCATAGGTTATCTATACTCATGATGCATAATCTCATTTTCAAAATAAAAAACCAAGTGCTCAAATCTTACATAGAAATATGATTCCAAAAGACATCTCTGAAAGCACTATTAACTCATCCAACACATGATCACAATGAAATTTCATTTTCCATAAACACATCACATAACACAATTTAAAACCAACATGTTTATATCCATGCTAAGCACATATATCTCATAAAATAAGCATATAACATCTAGTCATATTGCATGTACATACATGAGACAAAAACAAGTGCAAAATTGGATAGCCAAGAACATAACATAATCATGGAAAACAAATATACATCAATATCTATATTTTGATCAAACAATCTACATATAACATCTCAGTAGTACAAAAATAGAAAGTATCATAATAAAATAGTATGAAGAGTCTGAGTATAATATCCATGAATAAAAATTAATGTCATATATATCTTCAAATCAAAACTTTATACATCATGAGAAGATACGCATCTCATATGAAATAAATGTAGAGCTACAAGCATAATCTCAGATTGGGATCACTTTATCCCTAAGGGGACTCTAATAAAAAATTTGGCCTATGCCTAGACATAGTGGTGGTGGACCCATCACTCCCTATTTCATGCCAATTATTCCAGTAATCTCTCTAATGTTTTAGTGTTCCATAATCTAAAATTAAAACTAGTCTTCTAAATCTATGTGCACTCCTTGTAGGAAGGATCCCTACCCTCCACTAGAACCATTAATTCATATATATTATGATAATATGATACTTCATCCTCAACATGAAGGGCATCATCCTTGGCCTGGATCACATCAACTAGTGATCTCATCAATCCCTAAGTTATCAAAATATCCTAAGCCTCAATTAAATCTTAATGAAGCCTTCAAACATCATCTAACTAGTTTAGCATCCTAAAATGTAAGCTACTCCTAGATGTCTATAATTTGATCCATCTTCCACCTATATGTCATACTATATGTATCCTAGGTGGAAAATATTCCTTTCAATCTAGTGGTATCTCCCTAGTGTATCACTATCTCAACTCATAGCCAATATATAGCCTTCTCTAGGCTAGTATTCTCTAATAATCTCACTGTGATCTCATATTGTAGCCTATCAATAATATATTGATCATGTATCAACCTCTAATCTTGAGGTCCTATCCTCCTGTAGACACCGAAATCGTGTTGACTCCCCTGGTCATTCCCCGTCTTATTCTTCTTCGCCTATTGAACCCTTGCCGATCACTTGTTTCACCAACCTTGACCCTGGCAGCATGTAAAAATGAGCACAGAGCTAAAGCTAGACTCTATCCCCATTATACATCTGCCGACGTCGGTCTTTACCCGACCGATGTCGCCGATGTCGGTCACCTATCGGCCGACGTCGGCACTCCTGCCGACGTCGGTCACCTTCCCCTTGTCCGTTACCAGTTATCATTCGGTTTCCCAAAACGGTTGACGAACCGTCTTTGGAACCGTCTCTCGCCTTCATCAACCTCCGCCAACCATTCGAGACAGGATCCCGAACGCTATTCGAAATGCTGATCAACCGAACCCGAGCAACCAACCTGCGAATTCCTCCATCAACCTGTGAACCCCGAGCAATCATCAACACTACGACATCAACACTCTCTGCATTCAATCCGACTCCAACTATGGCTTTCATTGCGTCTTCTGGCAGGTAAGTATTATTCTATTTATTTCATTTCTTTCTCAGTTATTATTTATCAGTTCTGTTATCCCTGCCTCTGTCCTGACTCCCCCATACTCTGTTCAGACCTCGTCCCGACCTTGCCCAGACCCTATCCCGACTCTGTCCAAAACCCCCCAGACTCTCTCAGAACCTGTCCCGACTCTATCCAAAACCCTACCCTGACCTTATCAGACCCTGTCCCGACTCTGTTCAGACCTCGTCCCGACCTTGCCCAGACCCTGTCCTAACTCTCTCAGAACCTGTCCCGACTCTATCCAAAACCCTACCCTGACCTTATCAGACCCTGTTCTGACTCTCCCAGACCCTGTCCCGACTCTCTCAGACCCTGTCCTGAACCTTTTCCCAGAACCTGCCCCTACCGACGCCGGTCACTACCCCGACCGACGACGGCACCTTAACCGACGTCGGCACCTTTCCTAACCGACGCCGGCACCACAGAGACCGACGCCGGTGACTGTGCAGAACAGTGCCGCATATCAGGTACGCATCTTTTATTTTCTGTCATTTATTTCTATTATTTTATCTTTCATTATTATCTACTTTCGTCCAATATTCTGCTCTTTTTTATCAGTGGGTTGATATCCTTCTAGGGAGTCTTCGTACTTCCGGGATCGGGCGTTCGCCTGACAGCCCACCATATCTTTGACTAACATTTTTCTGTGTTTTAGCCTTTTCTTCGCAGGTGTCATTCCTCCACAGCAAAAGAGGAGAATCTTTCAACGTCTGATTTCGGTGCGCACGACTTTATCAGGTACTTCTAGCCTTGACCATCTTTTAGTTTCTTATTTCTTCTTTGAATGTAGAAAGCAATTTTGCATAGAAACATTCTGGCACGCCTGGTGGGACCCTAGGTCCTCCTTGGGTTCTTTCTTTCTTTCATTCATTTAGGTGCATTAGGTTTCTTCCTTTTCGCCTCCTTTCGTCTCTTCTTAAACGACATCATAAGCAGAACTAAAACGAACATTTCTTTCTTTCTTGCACTTCTAGACTAGCTAAAACTCATACTCTTCGACTCTTTCTCCATTCGTCTTCATACGAACAAACATTTCGACTTGGACATTAAAACACTTTGCATTCATCTCTGTTTGCCTGCATCTTTTAGACCACACATAGTAATTAAACCGCATATTGAATTAATCTAGATCACTTGATGTTACACGACCAAACCACCTGCACAAAACAAACATAAAACTTACCTGAGACAAGGCCCGACTGGGATTTCATCCCCCAGCGGATACCTTACCCGTCCCGGTGACCCTACTTGGATTTCATCACCAAGGGGGAAGCCCACTCCGTTCTCTGGCGGAGTCTAAACTCTAGGCGAGGTATATCTTGGCTAAGCGAAACCAGCTAACCACTGGAATCGTGAAGTGAGGGGAGCTTGCTCCTTAGCACCAGGCCACGTACCAGACCCTAACACAGACTTCTTGAGCACCATAACAAAACCCGAAACCATCCATAGACTGCTTCTTCTAGGACCCGACTCACAAAACCAACCTTCCACTACACACATTCTAAGGCATAAGCCACTATAATCCTAAAAATTTACTTCTAGGGTTTTAGGATCTGCTTGTGTCTTCATCTTTTTAGTTCTTATCTGCTTGTTTGAGCTTATGAGGACGTTCTTTCTTGCCTTGAATGGTTCTGACACGTAGTCAAACCAAGGCTCTTCTTGACCACACTAGCCATCAATCGCTTTCACCTACCCCGTCTATAAACAATCATATAATGGAGTTCTACTCGAAGACCGAAAGAATTCCTACTAGACTATCTCCAACTCAGACGCCTATCATCCCAGAAGGGGACCAAGACTTTGCAAGATTCTTGGACCTCAATACCGTAGCCCTCCAAAACTATCTCGCAAGAAAACCAATGCGGGACCTTTCAAACAACGTGGCGACGACATCCACACCGTTCGCCACCCAACCCTTTTCGACTCAACCTTTCACCTCAACCATTAACCCGACCATGGCCTATACACAAAGTTCGGCCTCCTCGTCTATTTTTAGACCAACCTCCACCGGGGTTTCATTACCCCCTCAACCACCTGCAATTCAACCAAGTTCTACATTATACCAGAACTTGATTGTCTCGACCCCTCACACTCTTACGCCCATATATGCAGGAGTGCCTACCTCGCCCTTTGTCAATGCCGTCACACAACCTCCTTTGGCGGTTTCTAGTCAACCTATGCCTTCTACCTTCATAACCCAACCACCCTTAACCTCTACTTCTGCCCCTGCGACTAGTCATCCATACGTTGTACAACCGACTATGTCGCACGCCTCTTCTAACCTCTTTCAAGCGCCTTACAACCTAGGGGGCGCTCAACCCGCCAATCTGTCAGCAGACGTCATCAAGATGCTGATGGATAAAATGTCCAGTCTCAAAGCTTCTATCTCTGGTTCAAGCAATACTTTGTCATATGAACAAGTTTGAAGCGAGCCCATCCACCCTTCTGTCCCTATCCGACCATACCCAAACCATTGGGAGCTTCCTAAATTTACTCGCTTTCAGAGTAAGGAAGACCCACAACAACATCTAAAGGCATTCAGACATGCCTGTTATCTTATTGCCCACGATGATGCGTTACTTTTACGCACGTTTCCTATGTCGCTTTCTGGCCCTGCCCTTGACTGGTATAGTTCTCTTGCCAGACATTCTATCTTTTCATTCATCCAACTCGCCCAACTATTCATTAACCATTTTTCTATCAATATCACTAAACAAGTTTCGATCACAGACCTTTACTCCATCAGGCAATTTGACGACGAATCAATCAGCCGATTTTGTCGCCCATTGGAGAAGCTTGATTAATCAGCTCTCCTTCTCCTTGCCTCAACCTGAGGTCATTGAGCTCTTTTCCCGAGCATGTATCAGTCACATCTTGTCCATCTTGTGGGTTCAGACATTTCACACTTTCGATGAGGCCTTCACCATGGCCCGAAAGCTTGAACTCCGCGCCATTGAAGAAGATAAGGTCAAATTGTGTAACATTAACACAAGAACCAATGATCATTCTTCTTCCAGACCTTCTTCTGCCCACTCTCAATCCAAAGAGTTGGCAAACACTGTCATCTTTAGACCATCATCTTCAACAATAACCAACCGATCATCATCTTCAACATTAGACTACATCAATAAACATTTTCAACGTCAATCCATACAGCGTCAATTCACTCCAATTAGGGAGTCATATGCCTCTATCTTGGATAAACTCGTCAAGCAGGGGGTCCTCAATCTCCCTCCAATCTGACCACATCAATTCGACCCCTCAACACCTATCCCTGCATGGTACAGGGAGAATCACTTTTGCAACTATCACCGTGTCAAAGGCCATGACACGGATCACTATCAAACCTTCAAAAACATCATCCAGGACTTGCTAGACAAGGGGAATCTTATTTTAGATAACCCGAACGCACCGCCCAACCAAAACCTTGACATCTTCAAGCAACCCCTTTCTAATCATTCCACATACTCAAGACAACGTCCAAACCATAACCAATGACCCTCAAGACCATGATATACACACGGTCGACAGTATATTTTCTCTTATCCCTGACCAACCTTTTTCACAGGTGGAAGACCTTTCTTCCCCTATACCTCCTCCACATGGTGAAGGACTTTCTTCTCCCACTTGTCCTCCATCGACTTCTCCCATATTGGAGGACGCTTTGACCACATCAACACCAGCTACCTCGCCTTCATCCTTATTATCATCCATAGACGATCATACCTTTTTGACTCCCCAACCACACACAGAAGCCATGACTACTCCAGAGCTCTTTCCACTTAAAGAGCCCACACCTTCAATCCCTTCTCCATTGAGAGAAAAACCGTCCACATCTAAATCCAAACCCGCGCAGGCGTCCATCATGCCCAAAGAGATTAAACCTCTTGGTGTTCGCCCCACATCTAATCTCGCCTCGCACAAAGGTGGCCCTCAACCCAAACCAAAGAAGGCTACTAAACCACACCGGAGGCCTCCTCCCCCATCTTCGTCATTACCTTCAATCTTGGGCCCACATCCATCTACTTTACTCAGAGTGCTTCTCACTCCCATACTTCACAGAGGTGAGTCACCTCCATTATTCTATCAACCTCGTCAGACTTATACCTCCTTCAAACCATCGACCAACACCTCTTACGCCTCCCAAACCAATGTCACCAACCCTCTCTGCAATAAAACATCCCGACCCGTTAGCAGGTTCATATGCCTTGCTCTTACGGCAATTGTTGCAGTCCTCTCGTCTCAATCTCCCACCTCTTAGACCATATCACTCTCTCGGACCAAAACCACCATGGTTCGATGACACTCACATTTGTGCGTATCATCGCACGCCTGGGCACGACACGGAGCATTGTCATGCCCTCAAGGTCGTCGTTCACCAATGTTTGGAGAATGACACCTCCCTTTTCGACCACGTTATCAACAAACCTTCAACACCATCCCACTCATCAACTCTCAGATCAAGGCCATCTTGGTTCGACAACTCTACATTCTGCCACTATCATCACACTCCGGACATGACACCGAGCGTTGTTGCGCTCTTAAAGCTGTCATTCGTCACCACCGGAAAAAGGATTCCTTTCTTATCAAGGATCCTCTTGACCACCCCTTTGACAAATTATCAACACCGACCCATACCTCTCCAACCTCGTCATCTAAATCGGGATCTCCACACCAGACTAGGGTCCCTTCGCTGCCTTTAACCCCTTTATTCAACATCAACACAGTCCATCTGACCACTAAACCTCAATCAACCTTAACTAATCCGTCAAACATTCTCCCTAGCCACTGGGGGAATTCAACCTTCATCCAAACTTCGACCAATTTTCAACACAGTCTCGACCACATATCAATCACTCTTTCAACTTAACCTCAACCAGACCAGCAACCAAACATTTAACCCGACCTCAACCAAACATTCGACCCAACCAAAGACCAAATACCAACCAATCAACCCTCGACCAACCATTGACCAATTATCAAATGACCAAATCTCAACCAAACATTCGACCCAACCTTTTTATCAAAACATTCAACCTTTTTCAATCAATCAACAACCATATCAACCAACTTCACATCCACTCATCAATCAACACCTGACCAATCTGGAAAGAGGCAAATGGGGCAAGTTTGCTCCTAATTGACTCAGACCTTATCATCACGCACAAGTATACACCAGGGACTTATCAGACCCTGAGCCCTCTTAATGCGTTGCATCTGCGACCGTTCTACTGCTAGTCGAGTATTCGTCCACTTGACACTTAACTTGAGCTCGTCCCTTGAGCAATCCCCGGCCTCTTCATCCTACTTCCTTTCAACCCTATTCCTCTTAACAACTCCTATAACCCTTTTATGATGTATGGATGCTTTGTCTTAATAAAAGGGAGCCCTTGACCTTCTACAGTCTTGTCCATGACTCACACTTCTATAAAAACAAATCAAGATGTCAAAACATATCCATGGTCACTATATCAATATCAAAATCAAACAAACAGACTGCTCCCTCGAAGGACAGCTGTACTATCATTGCTGTAATAAATAGACTGCTCCCTCGAAGGACAGCTATTCAAAAGCCTTTATATTAAACAAAAATCTAGACCACTCCCTCGAAGGATGGCTATGACTAATCTGGCAATAAACAACAACTTATTTTAGAAGCTTCCTGCATTGATCAGCTTCACAAACTGACCACCAAGCAAATGACATCTCTATGCAGGCTTCCCGCATTGATCAGTCTGCGCAAAAAAAAAAAAAAAAAAAAAAAAAAAAAACGAGTCATGGACTTGGCTTGTAGTTGTCTCAGGGTCTCCTATAAAAAGGGGCAAAGTTATCTCTGCTCTTAAAACGGGTTACCCTCTTTCCTCCTCCTATTACCTGCTCAAGGGACTTCGAGCTCACTTTAATGTCTAAGTGATTCGATTACCGCTCTAACATAACTATGGTCAACGACGTCACACATGAATGGGGCTCTTGGTTCTCATAACCCCTATCTATGCTATCTTTTTGGTCCTTGTCAATGAAAGAGCAATATGCTTTTCACTTCTTCTGCACTTTGGTCACATTCACCTTCACCCTTGTCAATCAACTTCGCTCAACTCTCTTTTCAGACCATCAACATGACCTACCCTGTTCACCCTAGTTTCTATGGACACCAATACACATGGAAACTATCGACTCGCCCCAATTTATGTTAAGCATAAACCAATACTTGCTGAAGCATAAATAGACCTCAATTCATTTTTAGCATACATCCATCACGCATATGGAATATTGCTAGGGATGAAAAACCCCTCAACCAATGTTGCAGAATACACCATTTGGAAAAGGCTGCAACATCTTTTTTTTTCCTCACCATCCCTTTGACCCTTCCTCCCTTCTAGGGAGAACTACATCGGCCTGAGGCCCTATCACCAGGGCTATGTAGGCAGCACTCAGTTGACATGGGGTCTTCTGGGGTTAGCTCGGCCGCATCCTTTCGTCCATTCATCCATCCATCGACTGCCAACCATTGGAGATCATGCCTATCTCCTCCGACCTCGACCACTTCTAAGATGTTGTTGCCTTGGTTGTTTTTGCATGTATGCTACCTCATGACTGGTTAGCAGAATTGTGCGCAGACCTTTTGGACCCTCACAAGTATAGGATCGCAAGCTGGTTGATCCACACTACTTGTGACTTTTTCGCATTTCTAGGAGCACTTCCTGAGCCTGGGATACTGGAACGCGACGACCCATTTGGAGCTTCAGCTTAGATTGAGTGACCCGATCAGCAGACGACTAAATGCTGGGGCCCAGTTACTTCAATTTTGGCACTCCTCGACCCTTGACCTGCGACACTTTGGCCTGACCATCTCGAGTAGTGGTATGCGCGCAATCACGACCTTTGCAGCGTTCACCCTCACTCCTTTTTCATCTGCTCTTTATCAAATCAGCACCCAATATCCGGTTCCCTTCCCTCGACTCCTGCTTTGAGGGGGAATACCTCATCCTTACTCGGGGCATTTTGCCTCCTATTTTTGTCTTGCAGTTCATTCGAACAACCAACAAGATGAAATCAACCTTATCCCTCACCTGGGGCAATCCCTCTTATTTTTGTCTTGCAGTTCATTCGAACAACCAACAAGATGAAATCAACCTTATCCCTCACCTTGGGCAATCCCTCCTATTTTTGTCTTGCAGTTCATTCAAACAACCAACAAGACAAAATCAACCTTATCCCTCACCTGGGGCACTCACTCCTATTTTTGTCTTGCAGTTCGTCCAGAACAACCAACAAGACAAAAAGGGGAAAATGTAGACACCGAAATCGTGTCGACTCCCCTGGTCATTCCTCATCTTATTCTTCTTTGCCTATTTAACCCTTGTCGATCACTTGTTTCACCAACCTTGACCCTGGCAGCATGTAAAAATGAGCACAGAGCTAAAACTAGACTCTATCCCCATTATACATCTGCCGACGTCGGTCTTTACCCGACCGATGTCGCCGACGTCGGTCACCTATCGGCCGACGTCGGCACTCCTGCCGACGTCGGTCACCTTGCCGTTATCCGTTACCAGTTACCATTCGGTTTCCCGAAATGGTTGACGAACCGTCTCTAGAACCGTCCCCGTCCCCCGCCTTCATCAAATTCCGCCAACCATTCGAGGCGAAAGACCCCGAACGCTATTCGAAACTGATCTGAGCAACCAACCTGCGAATTCCTCCATCAACCTGCGAACCCCGAGCAATCATCAACACTACGACATCAACACTCTCTGCATTCAATCCGACTCCAATTATGGCTTTCATCGCGTCTTCTGGCAGGTAAGTATTATTCTGTTTATTTCATTTCTTTCTCAGTTATTATTTATCAGTTCTGTTATCCCTGCATCTGTCTTGACTCCCCCAGACTCTGTTCAGACCTCGTCCCGACCTTGCCCAGACCCTGTCCCGACTCTGTCCAAAACCCCCCAGACTCTCTCAGAACCTGTCCCGACTCTATCCAAAACCCTACCCTGACCTTATCAGACCCTGTCCCGACTCTGTTCAGACCTCGTCCCGACCTTGCCCAGACCCTGTCCTGACTCTCTCAGAACCTGTCCCGACTCTATCCAAAACCCTACCCTAACCTTATCAGACCCTGTTCTGAGTCTCCCAGACCCTGTCCCGACTCTCTCAGACCCTGTCCTAAACCTTTTCCCAGAACCTGCCCCTACCGACGCCGGTCACTACCCCGACCGACGACGGCACCTTAACCGACGTCGGCACCTTTCCTAACCGACGCCGGCACCACAGAGACCGACGTCGGTGACTGTGCAGAACAGTGCCGCATATCAGGTACGCATCTTTTATTTTCTATCATTTATTTCTGTCATTTTATCTTTCATTATTATCTACTTTCGTCCAATATTCTGCTTTTTTATCAGTGGGTTGATATCCTTCTAGGGAGTCTTCGTACTTCCGGGATCAGGCGTTCGCCTGACAGCCCACCATATCTTTGACTAACATTTTTCTGTGTTTTAGCCTTTTCTTCGCAGGTGTCATTCCTCCACAGCAAAATAGGAGAATCTTTCAACGTCTAATTTCAGTGCGCACGACTTTATCAGGTACTTCTAACCTTGACCATCTTTTAGTTTCTTATTTCTTCTTTGAATGTAGAAAGCAATTTTGCATAGAAACACCTCCCTTATACATGTACTTGTGCCCTATCCAAAGGCCCCTACATTTATTTTACATATGTCTATACCCTACCCTAAGTCACCATTTGTTTACTCAACCATATCTCTATCTAATGGATGACCATGTCCCCAATATCCATATATTTTATTGTCTCCATATCCATATCCATATCCATCATGTGAAACTAGGAGTTGTAGAACTTGATGTGCCATATGTTGTAATAGAATCTACATAATGAGTTATGTAAGTTGTTTCACTAGCACCTAAAAAATATATAATTAGATTACCTATGGTATCACCTATTATAAAATAACCTATCCTTGTACCTACACCTATCTATAATCATGCCCCTATTCTAGGCCTTGCAACTACCTCACCCTCTTCTAATGTTATCCTTGTTACTAGTGTTGGGGTCTAGTCAATCAAATGGTATTAAAACATGTCCACCATACTAAATAGGTGTCTATCATGAAAAAATCTACCACACAACTTGTATAGGCCCAAACTATGGATTTTACCATCTCAAATATGGTGATCACCTAGGATCGTAGCACTAGTATTCCCCATGATCTAATCTCTCAAGTCACATGCATGAATAAATGTGGTCCATCAAGAACATCCTACTATAAATTAAAAATTTTCTATACTTGATTGGACCTATACCTATCCATAATGTATTCATGTTGACCTATAATGTAACATAGTGTCAACACATACTTGGTGACATGTCCATCCTCCACCTATTTGAACTGAATATCCACATACAACTAATAGATGAAGTCACCATCTACTATCTCATCTATGACCTTATGATAGAAATATAAGTATCCCATGTAGCCTCATATACCTTCTCATATCTAGAACTAACCAAACTTAGATGGGTCCTAGGATCCCCTCTAAAACCTATGACTAATTGGACACTCTATAATAATATGAACCTAGGCCCATATCTCAAATAATACATTGTGCCCAATGTTGTAACCCCTTTGATATGATATCATGTTGAATTCATTATAAAATTGGGTTAGTATCATAGGTACCCATGAAAAAAGTGTGGTGAAATTAATCATATCTTGAATCAATCCTATGATATTGATTTAAAGAACCACCCACTCTTGTTAGGAAATAAGAGCCATTGACAAGATTCATCAGAATCACTACCTCCATAGTTTTTATACTTGTGCTAGTGATGTCACCACTACATCTTGTCCCACTACTACTTCTCTAGGAACAACATATAGAGGCCATAATAGTTCATGTAAGGAATCAACATCAATGTAAAATTAGAAGCATGATGGCTAATAGGGGGGTTGAATTAGGTTTCAAAACATTCATTCAATTTTACTTAACATTAATAATACATTCATATAAACATATAGATAAATCAAAGTACAAGTAAACATACATATGAACATGAAATAAAATAACACATCATATATATGGGAAACCCTCAAGGGAAAAAAACACACTAATATATGAAAATGGAATATAGTATTATAAAACAAAAACCAATTTTATTGAAGCATCAACTCCATATGGAGTACCCACCCCAACTAACCAAGCACCCACTTGACTAGGCTTTAGAAAGCACCCACTTGCAAGGAGATACCAACCCCCTAGATGAGTTAGCACCAAATTATCCACATGATTTATTTGATCACCTTTATAACAATATGTTTCTTAACTAACAAATGATGACCACCTCTTTAACTCTTCATAGTCTTATCCCTCTCAAATTGCCTTCTAGGTCTTTTCACTCAACTAGGTCTCTTCAAGATTGATTAGGTCATATGACCTTGATATTCATATTCAAACCTCTTTTTGGATATTTAATATATTATTTATAATTTTTTTATGATGGTCTATAATACTTTCCAATCAAATATTTTCTATCTCATTTGCTCCTCTGTTCAATTCACTAACATACAAATTTGGCCTAAAAGGCCTTGTTCTTATGCAAAACTCTTGCTCATACACCTCTTGGTTGGACATACAAACTTTCCCACATAGATTGACCAAAATTTATGCCTTATGACGTGTTAAAATTAATAATAAATCATTACATTAGGTTGGTCATTACTCAAATAGACCAAATCCTTCTTTAGGTCTCATGGAGACCTAATTCCATTATGCCTAATTTAGGACATGTTACCTTATGACCCTTTGGAACAATATACACCTATATAAATGGAAAAAAAAATCCATAAAAAATTCAAATAGGTTTTATCAAACACTGGCCAAGTCCCATTATACTTTTTAGGTCCAACCGCCACTTGAAACACTTCATTATCACTATTCACATTAGGCCTTAAAACACACACAAAAGTTTATCCTGAATAAATGAAGATAACACATCATTTATCCACACAAAAATGATAATAAATAAATTATATATAACCTCCATTACCTAAAAAATATCACCATATGCATTATAGACTTCAACTCAGGGCATAGAGCCTCAAAAACACCTTTGCAACTTATTTACTAAGAAATGCTAGTTTTCCTTTTCCTCAAAGACCAGTCATGGTGAATCAAACCTCAAACACATATATAGACACTTTAAAATATTTAAAATTAATTAACATGATCCTCTAACATATATATATCATATTTTAATATAAACAACATATGGTTTAGTGAAAACTATTGGTATTACAAACCAATTTGTTGACCTTACTACACACAGACCTCATTGACTTAAACTAGCCATTGTTGTTTCATCATTTTCACTAATACACATAAATTAAAAACTATATAAAAATCATTAATAATACATAAAAATCTCAAATATTATTTCCATGCACTTGGTTTTAACTTTTTATCATGATAACACTTTCCAATTCATCTTCTCACTGTTTGCACCATTAAGATTGTTAGTGACTAGCTAACTTAGATGATCAGTTTAGCACACTTAAAGGATAAAAACTACTTATAAACCTTCAAAAACATGATATATTATTCCTTACCTTATTCCTTCATCAATTTTATTACTATGTCCAATGCAACTTTTGACTACTATAGCAACTTTTGATTTCTGGCTGATCTGGATGTTTCAAAGGGCCTTCCCGAGGCGATCTGTATTGACTCCCCAAGGGGCACCTGGACACAAATCTTGGACTATGAGGGGATTCCTTTTAGATGCAGGAAGTGTCACCAGATGGGACATATTGCAGCCCATTGTGTAGCAGGGAAATACATTCCCAGACATTCACCTTCTTGGTGGCCAAAGGATTTTTCTGAACATAGTTTAGATAAACTACCTTTGGAAGCAACAATAGAATCCGAGTCTGAGAATGAGGAAAGGATGCAATCAGAATCAGAGGATGAAGAGGACTCACTGGAGAATCAATCAAATGAAGCCTCTGAGGAGGCTGTAGTCAAAGATACAGCTGAGCCTGAGGAGGTAGTGGTGATCTCTACCCCTGTTTCGAATGATCTACCTAAAAGCCAGGCTGTGTTTGACTGTCACCAGGAGCTGATACCTACTGGTGTCCAAAGTTCATTGTCCCCTGAGGCATGGATTGCTGAGGCAGCTAAGGTAGAAGACGGTTGGACAGCTGTCAGAAGAAAGAAGGCTAAGCCCTTGATCCCTCCTCTTGAAATGAATCTTCGGTCAGGCAAAAAGAAAAATCTGAATTGTAAAGATTCACCCAAAGCTCCTTTCTGCTAATTAGTTTTTTGGGGGCAGCAAACTGGTCATATTTTTGGTTTGCTGGTTACGGATCTGGAAGTTTGTGGTCAACTTTCAGATCTGTGTTTTGATTATTGTTTTGTAATGGTCTTTTGGTTGGTTTCAGGTCCCTGTAAAACCTGGTTTTGGTTCTTTTCTATTTTCAGGTTCTCGTGATAACCTGGGTGTGCTTTAATGTTTATCTCTCTCTTTGTACAGGGTTTCGAGGTCCCTTCAAAACCTGTTTTTACCTTAAATCTAAAACTTATTTAGAAATAAACCTATAACTCAATATTTTATCTCTTATTTCTGTAACCAATACCACTTTTAAGTAATTATGAGAGTCAAATATAATATCCAATAGCTTACCTAATAATACCAATACATTATAGGAACTTATGAACACCATCTTCAACATCAGGTCCTTATTAGGGTTATAAGAGAGTTTAAACCTGTTTCCATTCTTAACAATCATTCATAAAGCAAATCCCCTTAATCCAAAAAATAATTCCTATAATTTTTTTATTGGACCCTTACTCATCTACCATGAATTTCATAGTTTCACATTTTAAGGTTTGATGAGATTATGAACACAATAAAATCCTTCTCAGGTTGAGAACCTTTCAATCTAATCACTCAAGAAATCTTTGAATAATGTTTTAGTCCTTGTCCTTCAAAATATAACCTAAAAATGTATGAAAAAACTTGAAACAAACTTCCTCACCTCATAAAATTATTAAATTATCTCAAACACCTTTAAATCTGATCATGACCCCTCATTAGGCCTTTCTCTCTCTCTCTCTCTCTCTTTGTTCTCTTAGACCTTAACCTGCAAACCACATTAGGCGTTAAAATTGACCTTCATGTCAATTTCCATGAAATTTACATATAAATAATATATTCAAGAGATGTATCTCATTATTAAACACTTCCATTCATTCTTCACATTTCTTGACAATAGATCATGATACCTCATTAGGCCAGATAGGGTCTAGGTGAAGACTTGGTCTGAAGGTCCTACCCCTGTATGCCTACCATGAGACTATCATGAGTTCTCAAATGCCTCACATACATGATCAAGAAACCTCATACATCCACTCATTCCTACTTTCACTCATCTCACCAAGCCACCATGTTCTTACCTTCGCATAAGGTCTTTTCATGCCATGACTAGGCTTAGTCTACTCAAAGACCTATACCTTCATAAAACATAAGGCATTAGTTGGATTTTAAATTCTCTCTCATGACAAAATATTTCAATTAAAACACTCCATAAATGACCCTTGTCACATAAACACACTACCAACTTGATGCACTCTCTAAATGACATCAACCTCATGCAAGATGCACCTTTGGCATCAATGATAGTACTCAACAATATACACCTTTGTCATTAATGTTAAACACTCTCAAAAAATTATCTCAAAAATTAAATTCTCCCTCATTATTAGTATTCTCCACCTTTTACATAAATTATAAAGTGATGTCTATAACTTCTTGGATCGTACTCTTTACAAAAAAATACTCAATACACAAGACTATGAGTTTATGAGTCATAATACAAAGATGTTCCCCTATACCCATGTCTACCTTTTTAGAACTAATCACCTATTATTAGAGATAATGAATCACCTAATTATCTCTAGATAATTACTTGGCTTCTTCAATTATTGCTAAGGGAAGTAATTACACCTAATTCCTATCTTAGGTGTTCAAATGTTGCCTTTAAAAGTGGTTTGGTCAAAATGTCTGCAATTTGATCTTATGTAGAAAAATATTAAAGTATAACACTTTGTTGACTTACCTAATATCTTATAAAATGATACTTGATGGGAATGTGCTTATTCCTTGAGTGCATGATAGGCTTATTTAAGATGTTTATAACACTTGTATTGTCATAATAGATAAGGATAGGACCATCATTCTCCACCTTGTAATATTTTAAGGCCTATCTCATCCATAATAATTGAGTATAACATGAATATATTTAAATTTACTTTTCTTCACAAGTGGATAATTATACTTAGGGTTATTGTTTGCTTATCCATGAAACTGGACACCCACCTAAGAAGAAATCTCCCCTATCGATACTCTTCCTATCATCTAGACTTCCTACCTATTTTGCATCTATATAGGCATGAAAATTGAACTCCTTGCACCTTAGATACCAAAACCCAAAATCCATAGTCCCATTAAGATACCTAAGTGTCATTTTGACTAATTGTAGATGATTTTCCTTTGGATCTTCTTGAAACTGATCCACAAGACCTATTGCTTACATGATGTCAGGTCTAGAGGTAGTAGTATATAGAAAAATTCCAATCATTAATCTATATGTCATTTGATTTACCTTTGGAGACTCATCTTACTCTCTCATTTACACCCTATGATCATAGGTGTACTAACTACCTTGTAATTTTACAACTCAAACTTCTTCAACATCTCTCTTATTTACTTGGCTTGTGAAATGAATATACCTTTTTCAGATTGAGTCATTTGCAACCCAAGAAATAATGATAGTTCTTTAGCATGGGCATCTCAAACTATTTCTTCATCAACTCTAAAAATGCCTTGGTCATGTTCTCATTTTTTCCACCAAATATGATATCATCCACATAGACAACAACTATTAATTGATGGACATATTATGTATTTATTTATAGATTACTATCTACAATTCCTATTTTTCATCCTTGATCTAATAGATACCTATCCAACTTGGCATACCAAGCTATAGGATCTTGATTTAGACCATCAAGATATGGTTTTAATCTACAAAAATAGTCCTTATCACCTGATAGTGAGAACCCCTTGAGTTGCTCTATGTACACCTCTTCTTCAAATTTTTCTTTCAAAAGGGCAGATTTGACATCCATTTGTTACACCTTGAACCTTTGAATCTTGTATATGCTATAAAAAATATGATGGCCTCCAATCTTTCCACTGGTGTAAAGGTCTCCTCAAATTTTATCCCTTCAACTTGTGTATATCCCTTGCATAACAATCTAGCATTGTTCCTAGTGACTTCTCCATCTTCATTCAAATTGTTTTTAAACACCCATTTAGAGTCAATGCAATTCTTATCGTTAGGCTTAGAAACTAGTTCCAAAGTCTCATTATTCTCTATTTTGTATCACTCTTCATTCATATAACCTATCTAAAACTTATCTTTACTTACTTCTACAAATTCATTAGGTTCAATCTTGGACAATAGAGCAACATTCTCTTGATTTAAGTTATTTATTAGTCTTTTCCTTGTTTTCATACCTGCATCCTTATTTTCAATGATTTATGTTTCAGGATGATCTCTTTGAATCCATCTTGATGGGAGATTTGAGTCTTGTATTTACTCATCTTCTTCTTCCTCATCAAAATCTATAGTTTCCTCTTCATTATTGAAGCCCAGATTATCCAATGTATCATTTGACTGTGAGTGTGATTTCTTTGTCTCATCAATCATTACATTGGTATTTTCCATTATCTTCTATAACCTCTTGTTATAACATATATAATCTAAGCTCATTGATGAGAGTCCTAAGAATATGCCTTCATAAAATCTAGAATCAAACTTTAATAAGTCTTCATCATCTCTTTTTATGAAACATTTGATCTAAAACACTCTAAAGTGTTTTGCATTAGAAGGTCTACCTTTTCATAGTTCATAAGGAGTCTTATTTCCATTAGTCCTTATCTTTCCTCTATTAAAAATGTAGACTATAGTTCTCACTTCTTATCTCTAATATCAATCAAATAATCCAGACTCATTTATCATAGTTCTTTCCATCTCTTGAACTATCTTATTCTTTCTTTCTAGTACTCCATTTTGTTAAGATGTCCTAGCTAGTGAGAATTATCTCCTTGTTTCATGAACCTCATAGAAGTCATAAAACTCATTAGATGAAAATTATCTTCCTCTATTATATCTTAGGCATTTGATATTTTCATTCCTCTCATTCTCAATAAGAGCCTTGAATTCCTTGAACTTGTATATAGCTTCTAAATTTTATTTTAAAAATGCTACCCAATTCATTCTTGTATAGTCATATATGAGTAATATTAGTAGCTATATCCTTAAATGCTTTGGATTATTGTATGCCCATATATATTAGTGTGTATTAACTCTAAGGGTCTTGGATCATACTATTCTTTGGACTTGAACATTATTCAAATCTGTTTACCATGTTGACATGCATTGCAAAGTTTTTTTGTAGGTTTGGTGATCTTAGGCATGTTATTCACAAACTTATTAGTGTTTATCTTGAATACATTGTCAAATTTTAGGTGACCTAACCTTATATTCCATAGCCAATTTTCATCTATATTTTCCATAAATCATATCTTCTTCTTGAACTAATTTAAGGCATATGGATTGTTCTTAGTCCTCTTCATATTGGCAATTACCCTTCTTGATTTGGCTCTCCTTTATCTCACACCCTTTGTCATAAAAAAATAATGTGTTTCCTTGGTTGAAAATTTTACTTACACTAAGAAGGTTATGTTTCAAACCTTTCACATTAAACACATTTTTTATCTTGGTCTTCCCATTGTCCAAACTCAAGATACTATTACCAACTATATTGGTAGTTGTGTTGTCTCCAAATATCACTTTTCTTACATCATTCTTCTTTATTGAGATGAACTTGTTTTTATCTCTTGTCATGTGCCTTGAGAAACCAACATATATTTACCATTTCATTCCTTCATCTTGAATGTGAAAGGCAATCTAAGCTAGCATATATTCCTCTTTAGTCTTCTATTCCTCCTTATAAAATAATCGATCTTGACTCCTGGGCTCAATATGATCAGTCTTGAATTTATTTGTCTTTCAAACCAATGTTTAAACCTTATCATGCACCTTAGATATTCAATATATCTTATTAAGTACTCTTGAATGATCACTCCTTCTCCCATGGCCCCATGGTAACTCATCCTTGCAGACCCTTTAATTATCACTTGCTCATTAACCAAAGATATGATAAACAAAACACTAACCATTGAAAGAATTGGAATACCTTATTGCATTAGTTTTCTTGGTTAGTATCTTAATTTTGAATATTATTTTGGTTATCTTAGCTTTTTATGGCTTCTTATGCTCTTTCTCAAAATTTCTCATCTTGTTTATGAGTTACTCATGTTTAACCTATAAAGAATCTAGTTTTGACTTCAATTGATAATACTCAACTTATTTTATTCTAAAATTTGTATTGGCACCTTATAAATAAATCATAAGATCCTTAATGATCTTCTCATCCATTTGGATTCTTTAACCTAGTCAATATTCAAGGTAAAAATTTATTCCTTAAGATCCTTGATCATAAATCTCAACTCATGCTTCCTCTTCTTGTGATGCTTCAACTATTCTAGAGAATTTATGAGCTCAGATTTAAGTTCTACTTTAGCTTTTATTTCTTCACTATCATAATATACTCCTTCATCATACATGTTGTCTTCTTTATCATTAAACATCTTGTGCTTCTTAGAATCACCTTGAAGTTGTTAGGCCTGATTCAAAAGAACAAGATCTGATACTAATTGTTGAAATCACAATAATTGAGATGTGAGGATGAATCAATCTTCAAAACATTCATTCAATTCTACTTAAAATTAAAGAGACATTCATACAAATATATAGATCAATCAAAGTAAAAGTAGCCATACATACGAACATGAAATACAAGAGCACCTTACATATGTGGGAAGCCCTCAAGGGGAAGAAAACCCACTGAAATCTAAAAATGGCAAATAGTCCTATAAGAAAAAAACCAATTTTAGGGAAGCACCAACTCTACATAGAACACCAACCCCAACTAGCCAAGTTCCCACTTGATTAGGCTTTATCAAGAAGCCATTTGTAAGGAGGCACTAACCCCTAGATGACTCAGCACCAACTCATCCACCTAATTTCTTTGATAACCTTAAAAACACTACTTTTCTTAACTAACATATGATAACCACCTCTTCATCTCTTCACACTTTTATTCCTCTCAAAATACCTTCTATGTCTCTTTGCTCAACGAGATTTCTTCAAGACTGATTAGGTCATATGACCTTGATATTCATATTCAGACCTCCTATTAAATATTCATGATAGTAACTATATTTTATTATGATTATCTATAAGATCGTGTTCCATTAAAAGATATTTTATCTCTTTCTCTCCTCTATTCAATTCACTTACACATAAACTATGCCAACTTATATTTTATCTCTTTCTCTTCTATATTTTATTATATAATACTCTTGATCATACACCTGTTTGTCATCCATACACACTTTCCAACTTATATTGGCCACATAAGAGGCCTTAGTACATGTTACAAGTAAGAATTAATGATTACATTAGGTCAGCCATTATTTAAATATACCAAATCCTCCGTTAGGTCTCATAAATACCTAATTCCATTAGGCCTAATTTAGGACATGTTACCTTATGACCCCTTGAAACACTCTAAACCTCTATACACAACACAAAATTTCCATACAACATTCAAATAGGTCTTATCTAACATCCTCCAAGTACCATGACACTTTTTAGATCCAAACACCACTTGAAATACTTCATTAGCACTACTCACATTAGGCCTTTAAATACATACAAAAGTATATCTTGAAAAACTAAAGATAAAACATCCTTTATTCACACAAAAATGATAATAAATAGCTTATACATAACTTACATGACCTAAAAAATGTCACCATATGCATTAGACACTTCCACTTAGGGCATAGAGCCTTGAAAACACCTCTACAACTTACTTAGAAATGCCAATTTTCCTCAAAGACCAGTCATGGTGACTCAAAACTATAACACCTATATTGACATCCCTAGTCCATGTTAAAATAAAAACATCATATGGTCTAGTGTAAACTATTGGTCTTATAGACTAATTTGTTGACATCACTACACACAAACATCACTGAGTCAGATAAGCCATTTTGGCTTAATCATTTTCATCACTATAACTAACTTAAAATATTTATACCAAGCATTAATAAGACATAATAATATCAAAAACATCTCCATGTACTTGGTTTCAACATTTTATCACGATAACACATTCTAATTCATCTTCTCACTATTGACTAGTTTTCTCACTATTTGGACCATTAAGACTATTAGTGATATATAAATTGGATGACCACTTTATCACACTTTAGGGATAGAATATATATATAAAGATTCATATAAAATACACGAGTCTCTACCTTCTTCCTCCATCCATTTTCTTACTATGTCCAATGCAACTGTTTACTTTTACAATAACTTATTCAGAAACAAGCCTGTAACTCAACATTTTCTCTCTCCTCTCTCTAACCAATACCACTTTGAGGTCTTGGGAGAGTATAGTACAATATAAAATATCTTAAATGAGTATACCAATCCATTATAGTTACTTTTGATCAACATATTCAACATTAGGTCCTTATTAGGGTTATAAAAGGGTTTAAACATGTTTCCACTCTTAATGATAGTTCATAAATCATAGCCCCTAAATCCAAAAACTAATGCTTTAAATTTTGATCTAAGACCCTTCCCCATCTACCATGAACTTATTAGGTTCCCATGAAATTTTTTGATCGGATGATGAACACAAAAAAATCCTTCTTAGGTTGAGACCCCTTCATTCTAAGCATTCGAGAGACCTCCAAACAACTTTTTAAGCCTTTTACTTCAAAATAGAACCTCAAAATACATGAAAAACCTTAAATCGACATTCCTCACCTATTAAAATTCTTACATGAACTCAAACACCTTGAAATCTTATCATGACCACTCATTAGACCACCCTCTCTCTTTGTTCTCTTAGACCTTGACCTATAAACCACATTAGGCCTTAAAACTAAGTTTCATATCTATTTACATGCACTCTCCATCTCACTAACACACTAAATCAAACTATCTCATGATTAAAAATTACCATACATTCTTCACATGCCTTCACAATAGATCATGATACCTCATTAGGCTATACATGGTTTATGAGTGGTCTAGGTTAAGACTTGGTCTAAAGGTCCTACCCCTATAGGCTCACCTTGAGAATCTCATGAGTTATCCAATGCCTCAAACATATGCTTAATAAATTTCATACAACCTCTCATGCCTATGTGAACTCATATCACCAAGCCACCATGCTCATACCTTCTCATAAGGTCACTTCATGCCATGACTAGGCTTAGGATACTCAAAGACCTGTACCTTCATGTAACCATAATGCATTATTTTCCTTCAAATTTTCTCTCATGATAAAGTATTTCAATGAAAACACTCCATCAATTCCCCTTATCATATCAACACACTGCCAACTAGACACACTCTCTCAATGACATCAACCTCATATGAGATGCACTTTTGACATCAATGACAATACTCAACATAGACCCCTATGTAACTGTAATAGCTATCATCTTGATCAGGTCCTCAAACATGATTCACCTACCCTAAAACATATAATAAATCCTCTAATCCTAAGTAGGTACTTTTAGGATCCACCATACATCCTCCAACATTTTTCTAGCCTTACCTAAGAATAAATGGAAGGTCGACATCTCAAAATACTAGCCTTAATTAGCACTAAAAAATAGGCTCAGTATACTTGTATAAATGGCATCTAGATTATGTTCCATAAGTCTACTTTCTTCAATACTCTTACAACCTCATTAGTCATGATACCTAGATAGTGTAATACTTATCATCATTGCTTATATGTCATCACAACACCTAATCACTCTTATAAATCACAAATCAAAACTAAACCAAGTCAATCACTTATCTATTTTCCTTTGGTTGATCATTTTACCACTTTATTCTAATTTTGGCCTTTGAATTCTATTCTTGTATCTTTTTTGTGTTTTATTCTATTCATATTTCCATTTGTGGTGATCTCATTATTCTGCAAGGCATTTTTGCCACGCTACAAGTCTTTCTCACCATTTTCCTCACTGGTCTACGATCTTGCCATTTCATAGTTCATTCCTTCTAATTAGGAAGATGACTTTACTATTACTGGTGAGTTCACCATTTATGGGCATTTTCATCATTTGATTTGGGATTTTATTTATTGATTAGCATTTTCTCCATTTTATCAATTATACTTTCATTTATGTGATTTAGATCCAAAAGGGTGATATCACCATTTTGGTGGTTTTCATAGACTTTGGTGATATCATCATTTTTATTTCAAGTTCACCATTAGGGTGGCTATCTCATCATTTTTAAAGGCAAATTTTCCATTTTAAAATTTTTGAAAATGGTGAACACACTAATTTGTGGTTTTCTAAACCTTAATAAATTCCACAAATGTAAAATCCAAACAAAAAGGTACCTGTTAAATCCCCACTCCCTGATGGTCATTGATATTCTCTCACATTCTTGCCTAGGTGCCTATGGTGAGAGATATTCACCATTTTATCCACTTTGTTATACACAAAAACTATTTATCTATATTTCAATAGAGGAGGGTTAAAATTAATTATTTTCAGCCCTAGTTGTCAATTTATAGCATAAGTTTTGAATTTTCCTTTGACCCTATTTGTGATCCATTTTTCTTCCTAGGAGGTTCATTTTTACCTTGTTTATCTATTTTCTAATCTATTTTCTTCTAATTAATCCATTTTAGCCTCTTTTATTGAAACACAACCTCTTTATTCTATTTGAGGGCTCACTTATCAATATTAATTTTTTTCCTACCCTTGAGGGGGCATCATGGGTCTCCCAAATAATGTTTGGGGTATTTTCATGAATCCCCCTTTTTTGTAAATCAATTAAAATCAATGAAAATGATAACAAAATTATTTATTATAATTTTTATAATTTTAAGTGACCTTTTTATTCTTTGAAAATTCATTAATTTGACCAAATGTCTCTCCATGCCCTTCTAAATATTGTAAACAATTAGACATCTAATTCTCACCACTACCATGTCAAAATTACAAGTCTGAATGACTTACCATAATACCACATAAACTACACCAAATGCCATTATAATTATTTTATTCATCCATGAACATTATGTGTAATTTCCTATTCACATAAATATATCCCTAATTAAGTTATTACACTATACATAATCATCATCTTCTTCTAATTCATATCTAGTCAAGTTACAACCTAACAAATTAGAATTTTTGATGAATTGTGCAAGACAACTTATTAAATTCCAAAAACTCCAAAATGGTTAATTAAAATCATATAACTAAGCAAACCCAATAAAATGATTAAGTGAAAAAACCATGACAAATTAATGAATATCTAATTTTGGAAAATAAAACTTCAAATATTTCGGCCATGATATCACCCATGACATCATCAAAAGGTTATCATGCACCACATATTTATGGAGATAAATATCTAAATTAAGGCAAGTCATGCCTTATTAATACTCCCTCTTTAAAAAAGATTAATTACTTTTCCCTCCAAAATTTAACTCATTTGTGACCAATCATCTCTTTCTTGATCTAAAGGCCATAACTGATTTTAAAAACCTATAAATATCAAGGCAACCTTGGACCAATAGCATGACTTCAACCATTTATTATATTTTCATTAAAAAACTAGTATAAATGGTGTATGAAGAGATGTTATAGGTGCATGCCCAACCTCTTTTTTAAATATATTGAGCTCCATATCTGGGCACAATCATGTTTGTGGACCATCTGTTATCACTTTAGAGTGCACCCAACTTGAAGATTTGAAAAAAACACCCTCCCTCCATCTGATAAAATTGGATCTTCTCAAATTTTGGGTGACTCTATGATGAGAATAACCTCTAGAGAGGGTTGGTTCCCTTAAGATTTATCTCTAAAAACTAAACTATTTTAATTTTTGGGATGAAAAGGGAAAGGGAAAACTAAAATGGGAAATCTTATCTAATGAGGTGATGCACCTAAATGACTTGTATTATTTGAAATATTTTTTGAAACTGAGTAAGGCAAACATATTAATCAAAATAAATTTTTTAGTAAATACTAAACATAAGTATTTCAAAAGAAGGCCTGAAAGAAGCTTGCAAAGCAAATTCTATTTCTAGCTCTTCAAATGACCTGTAGAGGATGAGATTTTCATAGTAGGTGAGGAAAGGACATAAAAAAAGGAGATATATATCTCACTTATATTCTGGTACACAATAAAAAATACACTCTATTCTACTAAAAAAACTTATATGCAAAAGATTTCCTTTATTGATAAATGATGCCAATTACAATTTTTGTTATGCTTTCAAAATTCTCTAAAAATGGCTTCAAAAAGACAATATATAAGTCTAAAAACTTAAATAAATACAAAGTGGCATGTAAAATATAATTATTAGTCTTATTTGAGTTAAATCAAGACTTAAATCCTTTTACAATATTAAATAAATCTTTTAAAATCTTCCAAGAATTCAAAAATTGCATGTTCTTCATTTTTGGCATAGAATTGAGAAGTGGTGGGCCCATATTGAGTTTTAAACCTTAATTTCATGAAAATAATTCCATAAATTAGAATATAAATCCATATTTAAAGTTATTTTAATTTATTTAAAGTCTTTATCTTGCATGAAAAGCACGGAAGATGCATGAAACTAGTCAAACTAGTCAACTAAAGAGATTTGACCCTTAAGGACTAGTTAACTCAGCTTGATCTCAAATTGCATGAATTTAAACTTGTGGATTGAATTTAAAATGATATATCCACTTTAAAAACATATATTCCATGTTTTAACTCCAAAATTAATTCATTTGATAGATTTTCAATGCCATTTTTTACCTACTTGATTGACCAATTAAGCCTATTAGGCTAATTAGGCATAATAGCCTGTCTTCTAGTATTTGTAGTCCATTAAATCTGTAAAAATATGACATTAAACCTGAAAAAATAATTAAATATACCTGTAAAAACTTTTTCCATTGTAATATATATGATTTTGATCAGAAAACACTCATCATTCAGTCAACAGGGTTGACTAGGCCTATTTTGCTCTATTTTATTGCAAATTGGCCATTTTGATTGACCTAGTTGGGACACTTATAGGATTATTTATAAAAAAATTAAAATTTTAAGATGAATGAATAGTCTTAGGATTTTATCTCCATTGATTAGATTTTATTGAAGTGTCTTGTACTTCATTTTACATGATTTTTTACACAAAAACATGATTTATGCCCTCATCCATACATCTCCATGTATAAAAATGACATTTATGTAATAATATATGAGTTTAATTGACATTTTAAAGTTTATTCAAGATTATTTGATGGCAATAAAATCAATTTTTTGTAAAACTATTTTCTTGAGGGTTTAGGTGAGCTTTGAAGCTGAATTTTAAAAATGATGGTTCATGAAGTATAGACCTCAAAATATATATTTTTTAAATTTATGTATAAAAAAAATAACCCCCCAAACATCATTTAAAATATTGGGTTCCCATTCAAGTATATAAAAATTTACCATGTCGAAAAATCTATGGGGTTTTGACTGTATTTTGAGTTGCCTACACTCTTAATGATTGTTCATATAAAAAAACCATTAAAATGGTATAAATTTTTCATGAATTATAACTAAATTGGATTATTAAAAACATACTAATATATTTCATCCAAATTCTACACATGGTGAAGGATATGAGCATCTGAACATGAGGCTAGGAATGGTGTCTAGAACTGAAAAATGAAAATTTCACCAAAATGAAAATAACTCTTCACATTGTTCTCAATGCCTAAAAATATAATCATGGGATTTGTACATAAAAACATTTTGAAAGCAAATTTTGCTTGAAAATTCAAAAAAACCCTTTTTGGCCTTTATCCTTATTTGCTTGCAAAAGCCTATATGAGCATGGTTTGCTTAAAATTTAGAGTTTTTAAACTCTTTAAAGGTATAATTATGATGTAAAAACATCATCCCATGCTATTAAAACTTTTATCTAGACTTAGAAACCTTTTTTTCACTCCAAAATGATGCCTACTCCAATAGTGATCTCCAACGGACATGCTAAGGATTGTTACAAAACACTGAGAATATTCACTTTTCCAATGGCCATGAAACTTTTTAAGAATATTATCCAACTCATAATGACCTTGTGCACAAAATTTGATGTTCTAAAACCACCTTTTTCTCCTATAATGTTAGATTTTATCTCAAAATTGATCCTTGTACATGGATTGTCTACATATTTGAACTTAACAATGCTCTTTTGAAATGATAAAAACCCATTTACAATCTATTTTTGACATTTTTAAACCAAAATTAGTGGTTTTTAGGCCAAAATTCCTTGGTTTGACCAAATTTAAAATGCTATGACCAATTTGAGGAAAGTTTTGTATGATAGGAGTAGTGATTTGCCCTTGATAGGTCAAATTACTAATAATTCTGGTGACTTTCGGGGGTTGATCAGCCTGTTGGTCAAAAAAATTAGAAAATATAACAAGGATAGACTTAGATATACACTAAATATTGGAAGATCTTTGGAAAATAAATACATAACAAGATAATTGACACAAACAACAACAAACACGTACATGTATGCACTTAGAGGAATGGACAAACACAACTTGGAAAGGGAAAAACATCACTAAAAGCATGTAAAAATATGCACTTAGAGAAAAAACAAAATGTATTTTTTTATGTACAAATTAACCTCCACCTTTCTGGTCCTCTCGGATCAAATGGAAAGCTATTTGATGTATTATGAAACTTTGAACTATATTTGCTTTCTTTTGATAACTCTCTTTCACAAATGAGAGCATGTATGTGTTCATGTGTTACAAATGATGAAACTAGGCCTAAAAATTCCATTCTTAGGTGTATGGATTAAATATATGGATCTAAGATCCAATCATATTCCTCTTATATTCTTCTTTGTTTCATCAAGACTACTATTTCTACCTCATTCATAGGCTGAACATTCTCATTCAATAATTATATTGGCAAATCAACTGGTATGTTTGGATTGGTATCTTCATTATGATCCATTTGATGTAGTGGCTCACTGAGATCTTCAACCTCTTGGTATGGATTTAAACATGACTAAAATATTTCATTAATTTTTTCTTGATGAATAGCTGAAACAATACTCTTTACAAAACATTCTTGAATCTCCATATGGATTGGAGGTGGACTATCAAAATTTGCAAAAAACTCTCCAAATCATCCCAAAAGGCCTCTTCATCATGATTAATTGAAAGGATATGAAATTAATTTTCAATATTAGAATTTGAAACATTTTGATAACATATTTCTACCTTTTGGATGGATTCATATGAAGGTTCTTGATCTACTATACTTCATCTTCATCTTCTACAGAGAATGGCATCTCATCTATCCACTCAAGCTCCAGCTTATTCATTTTTGTATATCTAGAATAACATTTATTTCTTAAATATCCAAAACATTGGTGGAATCCTCAAATGAATCATCAACCTATTGTTTTATCTCATCATCAAAATTTGTTATCTTAAGATTTTCAATTTGATTCAAGAAATCATGGTATAATTGTTGACAATGATCTTCTTCTTGATCACTCAAGTCAACTTTATTTTATATCTCTTTGGATACATATTATTAATTTACCTCACAAATAAGAGGTTATTTCTCCAAAAGTGGCATGGTAGATCCTTGAAAGTGTTAAAAAAGATGAGAAAAATCTACAGAAGTAACCATAGATACTTGGTTTTGCTCATGAGGCTGCTCTTCCTAGATCACCTTGACCTCATCTTTCCACACTTTTTATTAAATGGAATTCCATGGAGGAAATGATTTAGGATTTTTAGGAGGAAGGGATGAATGTTGAATGATCTCTTTCTTAAATTCAACATCATGAATGGTGCTTGATTGTTCCTCTTTCTTGCTTAATCCATGATTTGGTTTCAATATGGGAAAGATAAAGGCTATTTTTTGACCTTTTGATTTTGGTTTTCCTCCTCTTTCCTTGTCTTCAAATCCAACTCTCTGATCCACTTATCAATATTCTCTTATAATATCTTCTCTTTAAAGTGGTCAATTATTTAAATAGCAGGTTATCCTATAACAATCTCTTCCTTTCTTTGACAATTCTCTTGGATTCATCTCCAAGAAGGGAAGGTCTGAGAAATATATGAAGAACTTGGAAAACTCAAATGGGATCTTTCAATGGTCTCATGAGGAGTAATGGATGGCATATAATAAGGATATGATTTAACTTGATATTCCTTGAGGCCTTTTAGTTTATCCTCAATACTTTGAATGTAACCATGTACATCCATCATCTAACTAGTGAGATTGACCCAATTTTCTCTCTCAATAGGTGTCCATTGATCTTTTATTTGAATAAATGAATCTCTTAGATGATTAATCTAGTGAGTATGGGTATCTTGACCATAATATCGCTATGAATATAACTCTAGTGCATGTTTTTTAAGTCTCACTAAAGTTTGCTTAAGTGCTGATATGGTATGGGTAGATGCATAATGGTTATGATTAGGTTGGTAAGTGGAAATATTATGATGGATTGGTTGTTCATATGGAGGGTCTGAGTAGTAGTCCTACATATATGCCTAATATAGATCCTCAAACTCCTAGTGAGGATCAAATTATGGTTGGTCATAGTGATCAAAGTGAGGATAATATGAATTTGTACTGAAAAAAACTATTGGAGACCATTAGTAAGCCAAATACTAAAATTAATCAATATTGAAAAGATACCTAATGTTTAAAACCAACATTTGGTGCTTAAAATTTTCACTAATTTTCTAAATGCCTCCAAAGGCTAGTGTGTATAATGATGTCCCATCGGGCATGCTAGAAACTATTATCACTGTGGAGTGCATTTGGCTTGAAGATGTGTAAAACCCACCCTCCCTCCAATTGATATAATTGGATATTCTCAAAGTGTGGGTGACTCTATGATGAGAATAACCTCTAGATAGGGTTGTTTCCCTTAATATGTATCTCTAAAAATTAGACTATTTTGATTTTTGATATGAAAAGGGAAAGGGGAAATTGAAATGGGAAATCCTATCTAATGGGGTGATGCACTTGAATTATTGGTATTATCTGAAATATTTTTCAAAATTGAGTAAGGCACACATATTAATCATAATAAATTCTTTAGTAAATCTTAAACATAACTGTTTTAAAAGAAGGTCTGAAAGAAGCTTGGAAACAAACTCTATTCCTAGCTCTTTAAATGACCTGTAGAGGATGAGATTTTCACAATAGGTGAGGAAAGGACCTAAAAAAATGGGATATATATCTCACTTATATGTTGGTACATAATCAAAAATACACTCTATTATATTAAAAATAACTCATATGTAAAATATTTTCTTTATTGATAAATAATTCCAATTACAATTTCTGTTTTGCTTCCATAATTACACAAAAATGGCTTCAAAAAGCCAATATATAAGTCTAAAACCTTAAATAAATCCAAATTGGCATGTAAAATAGAATTATTAGTCTTATTTTATTTAAAATAAGACTAAAATCCTTTTACAATATTAAATAAAGGCTTTAAAATCTTTGAAGTCTTCAAAAATTGCATGTTCTTTTTTGGCATAGAATTGAGAAGTGGTGGGCCCATGTTGACTTGTCAAAATTCATTGCATGAAAATAATTCCATAAATTATAATATAAATCTATATTTAAATTGATTTTAATTTATTTAAAGTATTTATCTTGCATGAAAAGCATGGGAGATGTATGAAACTAGTCAAACTAGTCAACCGAAGAGATTTGCCCCTTAAGGACTAGCTAACTCAACTTGAGCTAAAATTGCATGAATTTAAAATTTTGAGTTTACTTGAGAATTATATATTAAATTAAAAAACATATATTCCATTTTTTAACTCCAAAATTATTTAATTCGATAGATTTCCAACACCATTCTTTACCTACTTGATTGACTAATTAAGCTTATTATGCCAATTAGGCCTAATAGCCTATCTTATGGAATTTGGACTAAATTAAAATTAAAAAAATATGACATTAAACATAAAAAAAATATTTAAATATACTTATAAAAAAAAATTCATCATAAGACATTTTATTTTGATGAGAAAACACTCGTCATTCAATCAATAGGGTTGACTAGGCCTATTTAGCTCCATTTTCCTACAGACTGGCCATTTTGATTGAGATTATTGTGAAAATTATGGGATTATTTATGACCAAATTAAAATTTTAGGATGAATAAAAAGTATCATTATTTTATCTCCATTTATTGTATTTCATTCAAGTGTCCTGTACTTCATTTTACATGCTTTTTTACATAAAACATGAATTATGCCTTCATCTGTACATCTCCATGTATAAAATTGACATTTTTGGAATCCTATATAAGTTTAATTGAAATTTTAAAAGTTTTTATGTTTATTCAAGATTATTTTATGGAAATAAAATAAACTTTTTTCAAAACTAGTTTTTTGAGGGTTTAGACGGGCTTTGAAGTTAAATTTTCAAAATTATGGTTCATGAATTATAGACCTCCAAATCAATTTTTTTTATATTTATGTGTATAAAACTAAACCACCCAACACCCCTTAAAATATTGGATTCCCATTCAAAATATATAAAAATTTACCATGTGGAAAAATATGCATGTGGGGTTTTGACTGCATTCTAAGCTACCTACACTCTTAATGATTGTTAATAAATCAAAAAAACACAAATAGTCTCAATTTTTCATGAATTATAAGCAAATAATATTACTAAAAACATACTAATGTCATTCATACAAACTCCATATGTGGTGAAATATATGAGCATCTAAACAGGAGTTTAGGAATGGTGTCTAAAATTGAAAAAATGAAAAAAAATCTTCATATTCTTCCCAATGACTAATAACATCATCACGGGATCTATAAAATGCTATCAAAACACTCTAAAATCACATTTTTCTTGAAAATTCAAAAAACCCCTTTTTAGCCGTTATGCTTGTTTGCTTGCAAAAGCCTATATGAGCATGCTTTGATTAAAAGTTAGAGTTTTAAAAATCTTTAAATTTTTTATTATGATTTTAAAACATCATCCTATGATATTTAAACTTTTATCTAGACTTAGAAACCTTTGTGGCACTCTAGAATGATTCTTACTCCAATGGTGATCTCTAATAGACATGCTAAGGACTGTTACAAAATCATGAGTAAATTCACTTTTCCAATGGACATTAACTTTTTAAAAATATTATCCAACTCATAATTAACTTGTGTACAAAATTTGAGGTCCTGAAACCACCTATAACTCCTAGAATGTTCAATTTTCTCTCAAAATTTATCCATTTAGATGGATTATCTGCATATTTGAACTTGACAATGCTATTTTGAAATGATAATGACCCATTTACAATCTATTTTTGACATTTTTTTACCAAAATTAGTGATTTTTAGGCCATAATTCCTTGGTTTGACCAACTTAAAAAGGCTATGATAGGTTTTAGGAAAGTTTTTTATGATAAGAGTAGTAATTTGGCCTTGATAGGTCAAGTTACTAACACCATCCTTGAAGATAAGTCACATAGGGGAGGTATAATCATATTGTTATGTTTTTTTTAGTTTCTTAAATTCATTGGCCTTGCCCAACTAAGGGATTAGGATTAATATATTTTGTCTTTTTATTGGTTATTGAATTTATCCATTAATGAATGGGCCAACCTATTTTTCAATCCCATTTCATAGTATTATTTCCTTCCACTTTAATGACGTTACTATTAACTTAATCTTAATTATTTTATCTCAATGTAAAGCATTTACTGATTGTATGACCTGAAGGTCTATGATAATTTTGATATCCATTCAAATCATAAATATTATGTAAAGTTTTAAATTAATTAAACTCACATAGAGGTACATATATAACATTACATTCAAAAAAATAATTTAAGTAATTGTTTAGGACTCTCAACTAACCATGCAAATTGTCTTCACTTTTGAGAAGGAATGATTAGCCTCTCAAGTGGTTGAAATCATTTCATTAAACTTACTATTGGTCTCATTATTATCCTGAAAAGTAGGAATATCATTTTCCTTATCCTTGAATGTTGATCTAACTTCATATTTAGCTCCACTATAGGTAGGGTCACTATACCCATATTTAATCATATTAGTCTCTAAAATCTTGAAATCATAGTTTCAAACCACATGAAAAAGTCTATCAAAATATCAATGTGTTAAACATTCATTTTTCCTTGAGATATTGGACATAAATTTGAGAGAAAATAATTTGAATTTCAATAATAGGTAATTGGTGAGACTTATTTGTAAGTAATGCTATAGATTTAAGTATGTATCTAGTAATAGGCTTATTGGGTTCTTCTTTAATCTACATAAGCTTTGAAAATATGACCTTGTGGCTAACATTAATTTAAAAATTATATATAAAATAGTTTTCCAAAGATTATGCATAAATTACAATGGTAGGGCATAAGCGTAAAACCATTATGAGGCATAGTACTTGATATTTATATGTAAAATCATAGTTAATAATTTATCAATTTATGCAAATCTTAGACATGAAACATATAATGATTTGATAAGTTGTGAAAGATCACCCTTTATATTTAATAACTCAAACTTAGGAGCAATGAAACCTATAGTAATAATAACTGATCTTATAATATAATGGATTAACTAATATATCATGAGAAGTCATGGCATGGCTCACTATTTTATATGCATGGGAAAGTTTATAAATTTTTGATTTCATATATTGAATAGTTTGTTGAAGCAATGCATATTAAGTAGTGGAAAACTATGTAGAAATAGACACTTGATTATTTTGATATATAAAATGACCAAATTATTAAAATTGAGAATCAGGTTAATAAGGTTTAAAAATAGTAGGAGGCACAAAATAAGTATTACATTGACAACTAATATTCAAAGTAACTCAAGTAGAAGTAGTAAGTAGCAACACAATAATAAAATCTATACGTTCACTATCCTCATTACCTATGTAAAAGAATAAATTCTTGTATATTTAATATAAGCATTCAAATACTTACTTGAAACATTTATTTCTTCAAATAACATTTGTTATATAAATTTATCTTATTTCTTTCCTATTTAGAAACATAAATCATTGTATCATTTTCTTTATAAAATGATGAAATATAATTTTCAAAATGACTTATCTCATGTTTAATCATAATAATTATTTTGGATATATAATAAACCTTGTTGTTATCATTCATAATACTATAGCACGATCATCAAAAACATTGCAATCAAACACAATATCTTTTACAACATAATAATTTTCAACATTCACATTTGTATCATTTGAATTATCATCAATATGAGGAGCATGAATTTCATAAATGTTCCCCATTTATTTTAAAAACAAGTATGAGTACTAAGCAAAGGAATTTTAATAAAATAAATATGTAAACCACCCATTATATCACTTCACGTAGTAGGTTTCTTATATATAGTTTTATTAAAGTATAAGATGAAAACATAGAGAATGTGCAAGAAGCAAGGGATAATGATATAACAAAGAGAAAGAAAATTCATAGATAAATAATATCTAAAACAACCACAACACTAAAACCTTAAAGGAAATATATCATGAAACCATAAGTTTGGATATTAAATAAGGATGGGTTTACCAAAAAAAATTATGTAAAGGGCACATAAGTGTTAAAAACACTATGCCAACCACTTAAAGAGGAAAGGCATAAAATAGGTCTAATAAAAATAAATAAAATAGTAAATAAATACCAATTTTTTTGATATTTAATTAAATTACCTTGAGTGATTGATAATTAAAGGTGGAAGTAGAGATTTAAAAATATGTATAACTAATTTATAGCTTGCTTAAGTTATGATTGAGTGAAGATGATAGAAAATAGGTTTTGAAATAATGCAAAGAGTATCTAGAAATAAGACATAGATATAAGAGAGTAACCAATTTTATAATTATTGAAAGTGGTCAAGCCAATTTCATATGACCCAAAAGTGAATTTCCTCCTAAAAGTGGTTAACTTGTTCTGAAAATGGTCATGTAGATATTTTAGGTGAGAAATGTCTTGAAACCTCTCTCCAAAAGTATAATGACATGTAAAAATGTTATATTATTCTCTAATTTTAATTAACCATAATATAACCTCAATAATTCATGATACATCAAATAAAAAAGGAAATATAAATAATTAATGGCCCAAGCCCTTTAAGCAGTTTGTTCTACATATAATGTTAATAATATAGGCTTACATAGTTTTATGCATGTGAATGACTCATCCCAATGAGTGATATATTAATATACCATCTCTCCATATGATAATAAATGATACCATATGTTATTTTACTAGCTTATTTTGGTATAATTAGGCATTGAGAAGACTTTAATAGATAGAGAGCAGAATAATGGTAGAGTTTGATCAATGTAAAATATATATGCTTATTTTTTTTTCAAATAAATGATATATTATGAAAATAATTATGGTACATGTTTATATATATGCATCTTTTAATTGAAATTTAAATGCATTAATGTGTAGTTTGTCTATGAAAAATCTTGAAATTTGATAATCAAGGCATGAGGAAACCTACAGAAATTGCTCAAAATAGCCACAAAAAACTTGATTAATTATTTATTTTATGAAGTAATTCAATGCCCCTTTTTAAATATTCATAAAATATTCAACATATAAAACCCATAAAAAGGGATAAAATGAGCTATAAGACACTTAGGTGGATCTTAAGGTAGACAAATGGCATATTTGAAAGTGTTCATGAGAAAATAAGGTTAAACAAAGACTATGGATGGTTAATGTATAAGTAAGTTATGTTAATACTTTCATAATTAAACAAAATGAATAAAATGTATAAAATAATGAAAACATTACTATAAATACACAATTTATTAAAAAAATAGTTATCTACACTAGGTACCCAAATACTCAAGAAATATAGGTAAATGGATGTAGCAAAGACAATATGTATTAATGGTATATAAATATATAAAAAATAAAATGGTTTAGGTTGATAAAAAATAAAATAACATAGGATATTACATCACTGTTACTACATCAAAGGTCAAATTTAAAAAAAAAGTGGTATAGGTGTGGGAGGAAGCATTAAAATTATTTTATTTTTTATAAAAATAAATCTTAAGGTTTTCATTTATCATTTTTAGTTTTCACAAAAACAAGAGAATAGTTTTTAGTCAATAAGTAACATGTTAAGTGAAGAATAAGGGAACTAATAACTTAGTCATAGATTTAATGGATTTAATCACCATTTTCAAGAAAGATAATGTGATGTTGAAAAAGGTTATCAAAGGTAAACTTTTATCAGTGAAAAATAGGGTTGGAGGATCCTTCAAGATTATTGTATAATTTTAAAGACTTATTAAATAGTTATATTCTTATAATTATAATTTTTTAATAAACATATACATCTTTATAATTTTTTACAATTTAGCATCACTAGTTGTCCACTAAAACATTCAACATCATACCTATCAAACTATTTAATTAAAAAAAAAATCATCTACTTCACCAATATATTTTGAATATATATATATATATATATATATATATATATATATATATATATATATATATATATATATATATATATATATATATATATATATATATATATATATATATATATATATATATATATCCTTCAATAACTAAGAAACCAAAAGACACAACAACTAATATCTAACATATTAATCCTTTAAAAAAAGTATTTTAAAGCCATTGGAGAAAGGTGTTATGGATATTTTTATGACACTATTTATAGGATTTGTGAAGGAAGGAAACATGGAGTGGAAAACACACCTATATATTAGGGTTTTCAGGGCTCATAGGTCAATGTATTGGACCAATTGGTTTGCAATTAAGAATAATTTATGATAAAATAACAATGGCATGGAATAATTTGAAGGGTGAAAACACTGTAGTAATTGATGAGGAGATTGTAGGGACTAGTGAGGTTGTCTAATAAGCTAATAAGAGAAAAAAGAAAACATATTGTTTGACTCTAACATTTTGAGATTCCTAAAAATTATGGATATAAGATACATATTAAGGTCCCACCTATGTTATTAGGTTAATCAATATTTTATTCATAATAAAAAGATGTGGGAAGACATGATTAAGTTATATTATTATGTGAACACAAATAAAAAGGGCTCAAATGGAATATCAATGAAAGGCACAAAAATAGAAATGAAATATGAGGATTATGTTGTATTCCACATTTAAGAGTTACAATTTTTATTAATCCATACAATTTGGAGAAGTTTTGAATATTGCATGTCCATGAAAGAATAATTAATTTTGTATGTAAAAAAAAGATTAACTTGATCATCTACATTAGTTATTTTATTTGGTTTTAAATAAAAGTGATATTTTGTATTTCACAATGATTAAAAATATATTAGATGAATTATATAATAAATTTAACATAAAAATAATCACATACACTTGGATAATTAAAAATATGGGATCATTTACATCATTGTGCATCTAATCAATATGAATTTGACCTCGACGGATTTATGGACTTCACCTTATAAGGATATAGTTCACATAACATATTAAATTGTATGAAGAAACACCAGTTATAAATTTTATTGATATATCATATAAAAAATCAAATTTAAAGTGAATGATACAAATCTAAACAAAAAAAGTTCAAATTGGGATAAATTTTGATATTGATAAATTGTAAGAGATAGATATTGGTAGGGATATATATATATATATATATGAACCATTTATTTATCCTATCTATATGGATTCTAATATATGAAGGTATAATAATTATACTTTGGAGCACAATGTTACTCGATCCTTATAATATATATGTAAACATTGATAAAAATAATAGGAGATGAGTGGTAAATACCAAAGGATATTCCCACATCATAGGAATAGTTTTTTTATAATGATCCATCATGCCCTTATGAAAATTGATGATGATGATGATGATGAATGGGTAGCTAAAAATACCTTATGCAAAGGTAATTTTAGTGCATGATCTTTGCCATTTACTTAAAATTAGTTTTTTTTTCCATTTTTAAAATGTATAATTGGGACAACATGTGCATTAGTCCATTATCCCATATTTTATTCCATTTCCTTAAATTTTTATTTTAATTTCCATATAATATATGTTACCATTTGATTTTGGATATTGTTTAACCATGGTTACTACAATGTTATGTTCCCCATCACCCAAAAACTATAGGTAACAGATATTACTTATCATTAATATCCACATATAATATTATATATATATAATAGACACATTATATACATATATGTTATACTACTATGGGTTGTTTTTATATTATTAAATTATTTTAATAACAATGCAACTTTAGTGACATCCCCCACACATAACCCATTTGAAAATAATATATAAATTAAATAAATTGAATAATTTGAAATGATTTGTATCCATAAAAATGTGTGGGTTAAGATATTTTATGTAATGATAAATTAATTTCTAGGTTAATTCCCTATAAATTAGCTACTCACTCAAGTGTAGAGGTTGATTACCCACCCTTGAATCCTTTCAATCTTAGTCCTCTATCTTCTACAACCCATAATAATAATTGAATGATTAAAATGTTTTAAAATTACCACATTGGCTTGTTTACACCTAAGATAAGGATAAGGGAGGAATGAATGAGAGAGGAAAAGGGACCCACTCATAACAATCACTCACATGCCCCACATTGATATCTTTGGGTATAACACTATTTAACCCTTTTTGTAAATATGGTGTGAAAGGTTAAGGGGGTATATTAGCCTATAAAAAATGATGGTTAATTTTTTTCTAAATCATGTCAATTAATTTAAAAATTTGATAAATGAATATTCTAAATTAAAATATTAAAATGTGTTAACTACATAAAGTACAAAATTTGATAGATATTATATTAATTGTAATGCCAAATAAAAATGATACTTATCTAGATTTATAATTTGAATGGTAATTTTATTTGTACATAGATATAAGTGTGTAAAATTAGGATTTTGAAATAGTCATCAGATTCTATAAATGATGTTTTTGGATCCACGAACACTAATATTAACCTTGAGAAACTAATGTCAATGATACTGTCTATTATGTGATGCTAATATCGAGTATGAAATATGTGCTAGATTATGATGTGAAAAAATTCATTTTTTATGTTTTATATCGCATTTATACTGATATAAATATATTTATAATACAAGTTTTATATGTCTACTTGTGGATCAAACCTTAACTATTCTCCCTTCTTCACCCTTGGGATGTGTTTGTAAAAAAGGGGTTAGTCGGATCATAGTGTCGAGCTGACCTCAAAGACTCATATATAAATTAGTGTTTCACTCATATAAAATACTCAAAGGATGGAATCAAACTAATTTATTTATCCTTTATTTGTTAGAGTGTGTGTGAATAATGGTGTAATATGCTATATTTAGATACCTTTAATGCTCTAGCTTTTAACATGAAAAATACCAATCATGGGATTCTCTTTGGATGTTTTATAATTTTTTTTATGATTTATATTATGACTAATATAAAAATAGGGAGGAATGTGGTAGTATAGCTCATTTTTGAAATGGATTGAATGACATTGAGTAGGAGTTTGCTTGGTATTTTCTAGATATTTAATAATAAGTCTTAGATTTGTATTTATATTTCACTTCATGAAAATATCTCATGGTAGGTTTCAATAATAAAAATAAGATGACCCATATATTTTAAATAAATTAAAATTTAGATGATTTTTGAGTACTAGACACTAGATAAGGATCTAGACATTAGTGTCAATGCTAGTGTCCTTATGTGACTGGTAGTGTCCAGAAGGATAGAAAATAGTTGAGGATATGAAACTGATAATGAAGGATGTATATTGTGTATTGATATTTGTATGAAATAAAAGATATTTGGTTCATCATAATGATAAGGTTTGGAATATAAGATAAGCAATTAGGCACAATGAGCTAGTGAATAAGAGTCTTTTGATAATAGGAAGGTCTATAATTGAAGGGTAGATCTCTAATTGGTATTTTTAAAATTTATATACTCATATGATATAATTATTTAGTTTTAATATCTACATCTCTCTCCAATCTATTAATTCATAAGGATGAATTTACTAGGTTAAATGAAATAAATATGCACTTAGGTACATATAACACACCTTGATTTCCCTTGAGGCCACTTAGAGTGTTTTGATTATGTATGACCTATAAAAAATAACATGTTATAGTATAAATAAATTCATATAATCTTAAAATTGAAATATATAAAATTATTGAAAGGAAAAATAGTAATGGAGTACATTATGTCTCGATGCAACCATGTTATCCCTTTGTACTTTATTTTAGTAAATATGCATCCTTATGAAGTTTTAGTAGCTGAGAGAGGTTGAATACTGAACATTAGATATATTAATATGGATATTATAAGGTATTATGTCCCTAATCTATTTTAAGGATGAGTTGTGACATAACCAACCAAATATCATTCACACAACTCAAGTATGAATATATAATCTAGGGAGGGTGAGTGATTTAATTAAGTCATACTATAAATATAATGACTTTGGATGGTTTAATAAATGAAACCTATAAATATGTTTGGTTCAATTATTTAAAAAAATCAACCTATAAATAGAAACAACCACTGTAGATAGAAAAAGTTTCATAACAATACTTCTTGGTGTAAAATGGTGTTTCAAAGTGATACTAATCTAGAGATATAATTGGTGAAATTAGAATTTTTGGTTAACTTGAATAAAATATGAATGTATAATATGTATTAAACATAAGTATATATGTCAAAAAAAAAAAAAAAACCTATTTCAAATCTTGTGAAAATTGATGTGATGTATAGGATCTTGACTCAAGTTTATGTTTGAATCATGGGATTATACATGGGATTATAGAAGTGTAGGGGTCATGTTTTTGTGACATGCCCCCACTAAAATATATAAATTTTGAGAACTAATAAAGTTTTGAAGTCCTGTATTTATAACATGCCCCCACTAAAGGAAACTATGTCAATGTGGAGGTCTTGCCTTTATGACATGTTCTCACTGATATTTCCCCTTTTAAAGTGAGGGAAATATAATATGGTAGTTACCTTACCTCAAAATGGATATTATAACAATATAATATGTGTATTAATCATGTAACATATATGATTAACATGTATATTTACATATAACAATGAAGCATGTGGTATGTGATCACATCAATCCTAAATATGCATGTTATAGTTCATGGTAATATATATAGAGTAACAATACAAGCTCAACAAAAATTCAAGAATACACATAAGATCAATTGATGTAATGGAAAATAATGGTCCAAGGATACCTCATACAAGGGGAATGTTCAAATTCTACACAACCAAAATGAAATGACATATTCAAATGTCTAATCAACATAGAATGACATATTCAAATGTCTAAAAAACATACAATGGCACAGGGGCCAATAGGAAAGGAATATATTCAAAATTTCCCCAAGAAATAAAATATCAAGCAATGAAATACACTCAAAAAATAATAATATTAATACATGAAGTATAATCAACCAACATAATCATATCATACTAGTTCCTACACATATGTGTTATTAAAAAATATCATGTAACATAGCATATCAAGTATACTATGAAAGATATGAGCATGGATATAGATAGGTGTAATATTTAGTATATAAGATCAGACAAAATAATGTAGAAATGGTCATAAAGGATATGTAACATATATCAATTATGATCAATAAAGTAGATTCCCTTAATGCACTATATGACATGGGTAGAGAGGAGGTCCAACATGTATATGTGAATATATCATGTGTCTATGGTATGTATGTATAACACTCAAATATATGTGAAACATGTATGTGTATAGAAATAAAATTATATTATATCTACTAACATGCATAAAATAACATAGGTGCCAAGGAGATATTAAACATGGGAATACTAAATATTTTAAATAATTTTAAATTATTTGAATGTTTTTGTATTTTATTGATTTTATTTTTTATTTTTTAGAAAATTTATTTTTTTGGTATTTTTTGAATATTTTAAATCATATTTTTGACTAATTAAATAATTTGGATTATGGGTGGAAAGGTGGAGAGGTGATAATAGTGCATGACATCTTATTCTTCATGATATACTTGTGTAGTATAAGGACAATCACCATCATGTGGTATGTGGACCAATTTTCCATTATGGGAAAAGGAGACAACTTGATAATTTTGGTAAATTTGAGCATCTATTTGGTATAGCCAAGATGTTCCCAATGTAAATAAATATTGATATGTATGGGCCATAATCTAAACTTTTTTTTGAACCAATGAGGACCATAAGAAATTCATATTATTATGTAGCATAAGGAGTCTTTCCATCCTCATTTTTTATGTAAGTCCTAAAGATTATATCTAGGTTGTGAAAAACATATTAAATTATAATGGATTTATTTTTGTAAAGGTTCCATATGGTTATTCCAAAAATAATCACCACCCATAAATAATGTAATTATTAAATCTTTTAGCATAGATGATTTTTACTTTGTGTAGTTGGACATGTTTATTTAGAATGGTTATCTTGGATTGGTCACATATTTATTAAGTTTTATAAAGGTGTTGTATAGATTTTATGAGTTCCAAATATTTTTTTAATATCTTCACTTGGTAATTTATCTCCCTCTTGTGCATTTGGAATAAATATTTTGTATTTAGAAGGAGATATGTTAGGATTTTTAGGATATTTGAGTATGAATGAAACATATCTATATATTTCCATATATAAGTGGATATATGATTTTTATTACTTATGAAATCATATTTATTTTAATGGAGAAATAATACATATACTACCAATTAATCTCAATTCCAAATCTAAAGATGTATATTTTAAAGAGTACAAAGTACTTTTAAATCAAATAACATAATATTAAAGGGATTCATCATCATATTTTTTGATTTTGTGCAAATGTTTGAATGTAAATTTAGTAACCTTGTGTATACTAAAATATAAGAATAAAATATCTTTCAAATTTGAAAATATGGTTAAGAAACCACTTGGTAAGTTATAGAACCAATCCCAAGTTTCTTGTGTAAGACTTTTATTGAAAGATTTTAGTCATATTTTCTCATCTTGAGCCCATTGTCCAAAATAATGTACATATTGAATTATATGCATAAATGGATATTTTTGATATAAATAGAGGTAATGGTGGTATTATAAAATCTTAAAGATAAGTATATTCAAGTAGGATTTTTTCAAGGGGTTGATTATGGATAATTTTATCATTCATACTAGCATTGTAGGATGTCATTTGAATTTAGAGTAAAGATACTTGCCTTTGAAGCTCACCTATAGTACTCATTGTAGACATGAGATGAGTAATGGGAATGGAGGTATTTGGTAAAAATGTGATCATTAGTTATAATTCACCATTTTTTTTTAAATTAGGAATATTATACTTATCTTCATTATGAACAATAAGTTCAATATTAGAATCACTAAGTTTAAGAGATTTTTATAATGACATTTCATTTTGAAATTTTGTAAATTTTTATAATGGTATTTATTTTGAAGATTCAACTAACTTTGGTAATGATATAAAAATTAGAATTTGAGGTAGTTCTAGGAAAGGTACAACATTTATAATTTTAAGAACTTTTTGTAATGTTGAATCTTTTGGAATATAAATATCCTTTTGTTTTGATACTTTGGTTGGTTTTGGTAGGGAATCCATGATATATTTATGGACCTTTAAAAAGTATTTTTATTGAATGAAGGAGTAATTTCTTATTTACATTAATAAGGGGCACATGATTTGAAAATTATGTAACCTTGGGGGGATGAATCAAGTAGTATGAAGGAACATTACCCTTATTATTTGTTTATAAATTAGTTATAATATCATTATGCATTTGGTGAAAGTTAATATGATCAAATAATGGAATATTTTTCTCATTTGTATCAAATGTGGTTGTATGAAGGAAATGAGTAGGCTGATTAGCTTACTTAAGATTTTTAAACTCAACTCTTGAGAATTTGGTGGCATGTAATTAGTTAGAGGGATGGTAGCTATCACCATCCAAAGAGTTGAGAGAAGGCCTTATATAATTTATAAGATAGGATTAGTTTATTTTCACTCCTTATATAGAAATTTGGATAGTTTAATCATAATAGGCACCAAATAAATCTATATAATCCATGAGGAGTGAAATAAAGATAATAAATATTAGGTCAAAAAAGGAAACAAGAATTAACTATATAATGTTGATGTAACAAAAAGACTCATAGGTCAGGTTCACTAAATGTTTAACCCTTTTTTGAAATATGGTGTAAAGGGTTAAGGGGGTAGAATAACTTATACACAAGGATGGATAAAACTATTATAAAATAGTCTAATTATTTACAAATATAGATAAATGAATATTATGAATTAAAATAATTAGATGCGATAAATATACAAATTAAGTAATTTTAAAGATGGTTTATTGGTTATAATTCCAAAGAGAAATGAACTTAGTTGAATTTATAATGTGTAAGAGGATCTTAGTTGTATATAGTAATAAGTGTGTAAGATGAATATTCTAAGATAATTGTTAGATTATGGAAATTATGTATTTAAATATATGAACACTATCATTGACCTTGCTACACTATCATCGATGATATTATTTATTCTATGATGCTACTATCTAGTACATAATATGAACTTGATTGAAATTCAACCAAATTAATTATTCTATGTTTTCTATCACCTTTCTATTGATGTATTTTTATTTAGAACATATGATGTATATGTCTACTTATGGATCAAATCCTATATCTTCAACCTTAGGATGTGTTTTCTCAAAATGAGTTAGTGGGATCATGAAGTCAAGTTGACCTCAAAGACCCATTTATCAATGAGCATTTATTATGTATCTAATACCCTAAGGAGGGCCTCAAATTGATCTAGTTAACCATTATTTGTGGGATTGTGTGTGAGCAATGGTGTAGTATGCTATATGTATATCCATGCAATGATCTAGCTTATAACTTGAAAAATATCATTCATGGGATGCTCTTTGCATGTTTCAAACATTTTATATGACTTATCCTATGATTGATATGAAAATAGGGATGAATATGGTAGTATAACTTAGTTGTGAAATTTATTTAATGGTTTTGAATTGGTTATTACTTGGTATTTGATAGATAGTTAATGAGAAGTCTTAGATTTGTATTTACACCTCACCTTTTGAAAATATATCATGGTAATGTTAAATAAGACAAATATTCCAACCCATAGGTTTCAAATAATTTAAATTTTTGATGTTTTTAAAATTATTTTACACTAGATAAGGATTTAGATAATTGTGTTGATGCTAGTGTGTATCTATGGTTGGTAATGTTTAGAAAGATAGAAAATATTTAAGGATATGAAACTGATAGTGAATGATGTATATTAGTTTTTGAGATTTTTATATAGTATAGGATATATGGGTGATCATAATGATAAGGATCAGATTATAATATAATCAATAGGCATAGTGATATGGTGCATGTATCCTTTCGGCAACAGGAAGGTTTAGAAATGAATAGTATAGCCTTGATTGGTATTTATCAAATGTAAAAGACTAAGATGCTATAAATATTTAGTGTTAGTATCTACAAACCCTAAATTTGTTTTCTTAGTTTTCTCAAGTTTTATCCCATTTTTACAAAAAAATTATTTGATTTCCATGTTTTATTTTCACCTTAATATTCTTTATAATAGTGTATTACTTGCATGTGACAAGATTTATAAAAGAAGAATAATATTTGGAGGGATTAAAATCCCATGTAATTTTATATTTAGTTTCAATATGATATTTTTTATTACTTAATGAATTTAGTAATTTATTTCTTAGAAGGAGAGATATTTTCAAAAAAAAAAAGAATGGTTTATAAATTAGTATTTTAGACCATGTTTTGTAGTCCATCATTAGGATGATATGTTAAGATTACAAATTAAAATCTTTGAGAAGATTCCATTTTCATTATATTGTTCTTTAAATAAATAAAATATAGAATGAAATGGGGAGGGTTTAAACCCATCCCTTCCCTCTCACAACTCTCATGAGGGTTTAATTATATTTTGTTATCTTAAACAATGGAAAATTTGTTTTGGGTTTGTTTGGCCTTCAAATGAAATTAAGTGTTAAGTATTGGATTTGACACCCATTATATTTTTAATCCTTAAAGTGGAAATACCCTATCTACCCTTTCCCATGCACACACTCACCATTAACATGATGCTTCAAATTTTACTCCCTCACCATAAATATTACCCTATCCTATTAACCCCTCACTTACCTCTTCATTGTATGGGGCCTCAATTCCATCTTATTTTATGTGGTCATTGATGAGATTGTATTTTTAGTTTAATTTACTTTAAATGTGATGGGACTATACACATTACCATAATTTGGTTTTATTTTTGTATTAAACTTATAAAGTTGTAAAAAATATAACTTAATTTCACACACACACACACACACAACAAAGGAAAAGAACTGACTACAAATAAAACATTTAGCCTGGTTATCTAATATAACAATAAATCAAATATATTCATAAAAGCCTATTTAAATTGAAGAAAATAAAATGAAAAATGTAAATCATGCATATGAATTATGAACAACTTTTATTCTCTTTCTCAAAGTTCAAGGAATTTAGATACTTAGAATTTGTTTTCAAAGGTTGAAATCTCTAGGAATGTAATACCAACACCTATCTTAGATAAATAAAGTAGAGCCCATCAGTGAATAATTTTCAAATCTTTTCTAGTAGTTATGTGATAGTTAGAACACTAAGGCAAAAAATATTAGTTATGTTATTCCAAATAAATCACAAATAATATGAAAACCCAAAGTTTTAGATAAATCAAAATGACTTCAATATGGAAATGACCAAGTGCATTAATCAAGGTATGATGGCCACATTCATATCAATCAAAAGAAAATGAAAGGTAAGAATGCCTTAATGATAGTATTTATAAGTCTATTAATATGGTCATATAAAATAAGAGTGTCATATTGAATGATCATGGTGCCTACTATAAAATCATGGCATGCTTCGAGTCTATAAAAATATCAATCACTCTCCTCTCATCGGAACTCAATTCTTGTAACTTCCTAATAGTGGGTTGAATTGAGGAAACTCTAGAGACATTATGGTTTATAAATAATCATACAATTTATGTAATTAGGGTTTCATATTTTATAATTAGAGGTGATATTATCAAGCTATGCCTATTTATTTTTAACATTTTCCTACTTTCTAGACTTAACTTTCCTCTTTGCATGAGTTGAGGCTATTTGGACTCAAGTTAGTAAATTTGATTTATTATATGATGAATCCTAATTTGTTCCTCATGGAAATATATTTTATGTTAAAGCTTTGTCAATTTATATATTAAAATATGAATGTATATGGTGGATATTTTCCCTTGGTTTTCATTATTGATTTCCCTCATACTCTTACACCATTTTTTACCCATGGTTGTGTCATGTTGGCCTAGCAAAGATTGGTTATCTCAAGGGACTTGTGTACTCTATAGGAATAGATATGTGTCCATTAAAAATTAGGCTCATCTTGTATTTCTCCCTACACTTATTTATTTATTTTTTTTCTTTCTCTTTGTTAGAATAGGTAGTTTAGTTTCACAAGTAAATCTATTGTTAATGTTTCATCTTGAATACTTGGAACTGTTTATTATTTTTTATGAATTATTGAATCCATATAAGTAATTATAATGTTTAAATCATCTATGTATTCTCATTTTAAATATATATGCTAATTTCTCTAAGAAACAAGCCCCATAAGACTAAAATGGTTAGGATTTGTCTGAAATACTCCAACACTAGTATAGGCCCCTTGAAATGGAATGGTCATAGTGAGTCACTAAGTTAATATTAATTCATATAGACCTGGTAGAATAAACCTTGGGGGGTCTTGTAAATATTCTTTCAAGAGAAGAAAAGGTTCCTCAAAGTTCCCTCTACCTAAGTTGTGTTGGTTATGTGAAAATACAAAACAATAGTGTCTAGAATAATATACCCATGGGGGACATGAAACCTATATTTTATCCTAAAATGTGTAATAATCATACCTATATCACATTATAAAGTCATATTAATCACTTTCCTTATTAAATTATGTTGGAGTTCACATCTTTAACACTGATTATCCTTATGTTAGGATTCATTTACTATTTTCCCTTGCAATGTAGTCTGCTATATCATATATCATTACATTCGGATATTATCATACAATTGGGACTTATATTACATATTTGGCTTGTATTATTATATTAATAGCTCATAATACTTAGTAAAACATTTCTTCACTTTAGTGTAATATTATTATCATACTTGATCCAAGCATAACTCATATATTTTTCATCAAGGGGACAAAACATATCAACATTGTAAAAAAATATATATAATAAACATTAGCATAATTAAAAACTAAATAAATATTATAAATTAAAAAAAATCTAAAAAAATATAAATTCAAAAACATTTGAAAAAAATAAAAAATTTAAAAAAATAGAAACATTAAAAACTATTATAAATTCAAAAACACTAATTTATACATGTTACATGTTTACATATTATAGAGGTTATAATTATCCATGGTTTACACATATGCTTTTCATGGTATTTTCTTGAGTATATGCTATGGATATTCATAAATTATGATACTATATAACACACTATGCCATGACATATTGGAAAGGCAATTTCATAGATAACATGGCCAAAATTTTAGATGTTTCCATTTCAATGAAGTTTTTCATGGTAATATATATGTTTTCTTGTACCTTATTGCATTGAGATATATCACGTTGATTACCACATATCCTGCTAGTATCTATATCTTATATCACATTGATATTATAAATTAAAATCATTACATGATTAATTTAATTATTGTTTTTGTGTACATTTGCTTGCTTGTGTTTATGTGAATATCCGTATATAATCCTATTTTTATCATATATTTTGATTCTAATATCATATGTCATCTCACTAGTTTGTATTTTAAATAACTAGGGTGTGGTAACTATTATCTAATAGACTTACACCCTTATGAATGTAGTTTCAAGCCTTCATAGCCTGAAGTAACATGTAGACAATCCTAGGCTAGGGGTGTCATAATAGATGGATTGAACACCTAGATTATAATGGCTAGATACCCTTGATTTATTAGTTAGGCTTTATACTCTACACTACCAACTTGCCACAAAAAGGGGAGGGAGATAAATTGAAAAAAAAACTATCTAACTGAGGTCACACACCAAAATGTGTCATTCATTTTACTAATATGCACTAATAAAGTTTAATAATGATATGAACCCAATTTAACTACTCAATTAAATTCTCTCTAAACATCAATATTTCACATAGAGATAACTCATTTGATGCAAGGTCTAAGGTAGCTAATCATAAAGTCTCTAAAGGACAATGATGAAGGATTACACTTACAAAACATACACTACTTTTAAAACACACTATGTAACCTAAAAGGATGAAAAATAACTTGGAAATAGGTAGATATGAGATGAAAAATGAAATAAATTATGAAATATCACTATCATTCATCAACTAACCATTAACATACACTAGTCACAAGCTTTGTGGAGGAATTTTTTTTGTCTTATTCAGTTAAAAGAGACACGTAAAAGTGTTTTTATGAGAATGGAATTATAAAAAATTAGGTTAATGATTATTACAAATGCCAAACTAGGAATACTTAAAGATAAAATGAGAAAGGAGTGAGAGAGAGACAAAGTAAAAGCATGTAAACTAAGAAATGTGACATCCACTTAGTCTTTCTCTAACTCCAACATAGAATTTTTTATATTATTTAATTTTTCATATTTTAAAATGGTGTAATGGTTTAATGTTAATCTTTCTTAATATTTCAAGAATTCTTGCGCATTGATTGGAAAATTTTGACTAGTTGAAGTGCCTACATTCTAGCTTACACACCCTATATATTAACTTGTTTGTCTTCCTTGATGAGTGAGTCTTATTCCTTTAAAATATGTATTCATGGCTTGATAAAGTATTTATTTAAAACCTTATCCTCATCCATTTATTATGTCTTACCACATTTAAATGGTTGATATAAGACTCCTTGAAGCTTTCTTGAATTTGTCTCCTTAACTAGGCGTAGTAGAGGAAAAGATATATTTGAGGATGTTAAAGATTAATTCAACCACTTAAATTATTATTTAAACCAACCTATAAAATTTTATTTCTTGAAATTGGCATGGAATATGAGAAGGAACATTTGAAAATCTTTTTGAATAACTTATATACATTAATTTGGGTGATTTGACCACTTAAATTATTCTTTTGCAATGAGGCATAGAAAAAGAGAAAGTTGGTTTTGTGTTAAATGAAGAATTTTATCTCCATGTATGACCTATAATAATAATTTAATACCTAAAATAAGACACTTAGATCCATCAAACAGTTCATAAGATGTAATTTTACTCTTATAGCTTGCTTTTCAACCTATTCCTTGTAACCCCCAAGATAGGTAAACCTCCATATCTGGAATAAATTGTGGACTATAAATGATAAATAAAAACATATTTGAAGAAAAATAATACCCTTAAATATCCATACCAATTTTTAGGACCTAACTCTGAGTGAAAGTGTCATTTTTAGCTCATTTCTCTTTCCAATTAGGCCTAATTATACCTCCTAAGCCTAGAAATAGAGATTTGGACCAAATGGCCACCCAAAAATATGGAACATAAAAAAGTGTTTGATTTAATCTAACTATAATAATACAATTATCCATGTAAAATTTTAATTTTAGGGGCCTTGTGTAGATGGGCAAACCATGAAATTGCCATTGACAAGCCTAGATGCTTATGTATGCTTGAGACGTAGTTTGAGATGTTTTTCATGAAACTTGAAAGTTTTGGTACTTGTAAATGAATTTTTTATAAATATAAACCATTTATAAAATCAATTCATTTATATTTAAGTATTCCATTTCACTCATAGGCCTTCATTTAGGCCTTTTGGCTTATAAAACTAGTTTTTTCAGACCTTTTGACTAAGTGGACAGCTTACAGCCTAGATCGTATAACAATTTGAGAGACTTGTATAAGATTTTGGATGATATTATAAATTATTTAAATCACATATAATCCTATTTAAATGGATTATATATCATTGCATAGCTTATACCCTCACAAATAAGCCTTAAATTACATATTTTACCCTATATGGTATGGTATTATACCTGCACATGTAAACCAACATCTTGAAGTGGATATTATGATATTTTAATGTCATTAGGATATTTTTTAGGTCATATTGTTTAATTTTTAATAATTAAGAGTTATATTTACTTTACTGGGTCAGTTGTAGAGTCTAAGAAGGGTTTTGAGAGGTTTATGGTCTTTGTAATGATTCATAAAGGATACAGGCCCATTCCAAAAACCAATGCTAGGATATTAGAGTAAAGGGAACTATATAGCACCTTATTTTTACATTTATCACCATGAAACTTATGCAATAATTTGTATGTAAAATTATGACACACTCAATCTTTTTGACATACAAAATTAGGTTTTCTAAGTATCAAGTCTTCTATGTGAAAGTTCATATTGTATAGTCCTTTAATCCATGAAATAATTGCATGAAATTAAATTAATAAACCCTATATAATACCTTATATATACATATTTCACAATTCATGTTTTTAAAGGAGTTCTAAGCGCTACAAGTCATCTTCTCGAGTAGAGGTGATTGTGTATGAAGGCTGAGAAAGGTCTTTTGGGGTCTTAAGACCTAAAAATGCATTATAATGGAAAATAAGACATAAAACAGGTTTTTAATGATTCATGCCATGATTCACGATGATCCTCCACAATCACTAACCTTTCAAAACATTTAAAACTTTGATTTTTCACCATTTGATGGATTTTATGCAAGTTGAGTTTATTGACCGTAGAGGTTTATTCCTTGAGTTTATCTCCTCATCCACTAGATGAAAACTTTATTAAAGTATTTTTTAAGGTCATATACATCCTTTTTTGACATTATACATTCAATTATAGTGATAAATATGCTTTCCTTACCCTGATCTAGAATAATCTTGTCAGTCTCTAATATATTGTGTCAGCTTAGGTTGAGCCTTATCTTAATGTGTTTTATCTTCTTAAACACTTCCTTGGGACATAGATTAATTGAAAAAACATTATTAGATATTATTAACTCTCAAATATATAAAAAATTTCACTGTCACAAGTGTGACCTCTATCCACATTCTCACTCCAAGAAAAGACTGCCTATAGATCAGTTGTACTAGTTGTAGGTGATGTGGCTATCTCCTTGGCCTATTTGGATAAATTAAATGAAATAATAACTTTAATATGTCTATGAAACTTGATAAAAATATCTTATAATGTAGTGAATTAATTTAAACCCCTCACTTATCCCTCTCACACAAATTTTATCATACATTATAGTACGTGCCTGACTGTAACTTTACCCTAATTGGTTGTAACTTCACTAGGCATGTGAGTAACTTTTGAGAGAAAATTTTGCATTGAAATATTTTTATGATCTTATTTCCAAATTTAAAAGTTAAAATTCAATTAATTTTCATTCAAAATTTTAATTTCATCATTTTACTCTTTTATCTTACTATCCTTAGAGCTCAGTTAGGCTCAGTTAAGTTGACCTATAGGTGGTCATTATGGAGTTATTAGACTTAAATGGAGAAGGTGAATAAAAAAAAATACTTGAATAGGTATTCATAGACATACTTCACCTCATGACACCTTATTAAAATTTTATACTTCAACTTCTTCATCTTTCTTATTCATGTCCTTATGTAATCACATATAGGCCAACCTAACTGACTGTGACTCTAGACTTCAAAGGTTAATTTAAATTTATCTTGGTACCAACATAATTTTGGATCCTAAATGGAGAAAACTAAATTAATTATATTTATGATGAGTAACTCATCACATCCATATTATTTACCTTCACAAAAGTTCTTATTACATAACAAGCTTGACTGATTGAGCTAAAATATCATGGCTATAGGTGCACATTTTGCTTTTTTATAGCCTCTATATGGATAGAGGATAGATATATGTCAAGGTTGGTAATATTAAAAACATGATTCCAAGAAAACTTATTTACTCTCCCTCATATTGTATCAACTTGGAACTGACACTCAAAGGGCTTGATTAATATGGAAACCAAAACATGATTTTACCGTAAAAACTTCTAAAAAACCTTAATCTCTATTAAAATTTGATTCAAGGTCTTATTTAAAGATTTTATTGTACCTTGGTGGCATATATATAATTATAATCACTTCAATGGGATTATATCACCCTAACTATTCATCTGACACATTCATAACACATCCTTAGGTGCATATAGTCCTTATGATCTCTCTTAGTTGGTAATACATAGACTTGACTATGTCTTTTAGGTATATAAAGCCTAATTGGACCCTAAAACATTATTTAATGGCACTAGTAACCTTTAAGAATCTTATTATCACTAATAAACAACTTCATTCCCTCAAAACAAACTTTTTTATCTTGTTGACTCCTCTTGATTCTTGTCACTTGCCATGATGTTATTTTAACTTGTTCATTAGACCTGCAAGTGTTCTTTTGAGATTTAAGAGAGCGTAGTCTTATGATGTCATATGTATTTTATTATTAATTAAAATCAATAATTTATATCCTTTTTTAAATCCTCCAATATCATGATGAACTCACTAAGACACCCTCATGTATTAGAAGCTTATTAAACCTACAACTATACCTTTTGAAAGGCCCCATCTCACTCAAAGTAACTCAAGAAATACCCTCTTTAAGATGAAGATACATGAATTATTTTTGCATAAAATAGGTGTATTATAAATTAAACATAAAATTGAGAACCCCTAAACATAAATACACTTAATTTATATATCAAACATGCTTGAAAATCATTGACTTTAACAAACAACATAGGCAATTGATTTCCTATCAGAAGACTCTTTATCAAGAAAATTTATCTGATGAGTCAAACATGAAAATTTTCATATTTTAACCTAAAATAATCCCACTATAACCATTTTTATATATCTATTTTTGAAGTGAAGAAATGGAGACAAACATGGACCCTGTTTGGATGACTAGGACATAGTGACCCCATTACACTCTTAATGATCATTCACAAACATGGGGGGATGAATATAAAAACCAATACCACTAAATTTAATTTAATTAGGGTCCCTATAATTTCCCAATATATTTGGACCTAAGTCTCTCTCTCCCAAATATAATGAGGAAAAAATGATGGCCTTCCTAAAGCTGTCAAAGAAGTTTATAAGAGAAATAAATTGGTTTTTTACATTTTAGTAGATAAAACTCCTTCCAAACCATGGATTTGAACTTGAATTTAAAAAATAAGTTCATGAATATTCCTTGAGTCCAATTGTACCTTGAATAGCTATATGGACAACCTCAAAATAAGACTTTTTAGCACTAAAACTATAATAATTATTTTAATGAATTTATTGCTTATTATGGAAAAGAGAAACTAAATATGGGTATGGCTGAAAATCCTGAATGATAGTCTACACATTGAATAAAATATTGTGAATATCTCCACATTGGCTTGGGAGGATGACCTATATATAATAAATCACTAAATCAAACTTGTTTTTTAGATAAATAGTTGAGTGTATTGCCTAGAAATAGCTAGATCCCAAAAGCAAGAACTTAGTTATGGAATGTCAATCCACTTATTTTAAACAATTATGTTTATAAATATAAAATAAAGGTACTTGCATCAATGAATCAAAAGGTACTAAAGTTGAATACAAGAAAACTTAACAAAAAATATGCTATAAATGATTAAATTAGCAATAAACTAATTGGTACTAGTGCTAGAGGGTTGGGGTATGCTTCAAAAAATTAGAAAGGAGTATATGAATAGGTAGGAAATTATAAAATTGGGTGTAAATAAGTAAAATTATCTTATTGGTTTTTTATTCCACAGTGACCATTAGTATTTGGGATGACCATTGGTGGTTAAGGTGAATATCGGAGGTCAAGCTGACCATAGGTGGTTGTGTAAACTATCAGTGATTAATTCAACCATCAATGGTTCTTGTGTGAGGATTTATGTTGGTAACTTTTCTTGATTAATGATATTTAGAAGATGAATTCTGAGAGATGGGTAAGGTCTAAGTTGATTACAAAATGGAAAGAAATTAAATGATTGTTAAAAAATAAGTACTCATCTTAATATAAGTCAATTGGGAGGATGGTTGAGTTAGTTAGCTTGTAGGTAGAATATAGCTTGATTTTGATAGATTAAGGGTACATCAAATCTTGGTAGAGAAGCCACAAAAAATTTAATCTCTAATACGATTTCTAAATTATGGGATTGTTGATAGTGATTGACATGTAAGAAAGAAACTCCTAGATGTACAAGCTCTTGATAATAATTGTATATCCATTTCACCTTTAGGCTCCTCTCTTTTTATAAGCACAATCAAGATGTTGATGTTAAGGTTCAACTAGGGTACCTAATTATAAATTATTCATGTAAAGGCTCAAAACATGATTTAGACAAGATATAATTATAAAATCAAAGTAGATGGTTTGCATGCTTTTGGTTAGGGAGGTGGACCCTAATCATCGATGGTCAGGGTGACCATCAATGGTTACCTTGATCATTGGTGATTGAGTGTTGAGGGGTAAAGAGGGATAAAAGGAAAGGTTAACTTAGTTAAGTTAAACTGACTATGGGTGATCTTAGTTTAGGGTTAAAATTACTCTTAAGAAGGTCTCAAGGTGGTTGAGGGTGACCTTGACATTTAGAATTAGGGTGTACATATTTTTGGTTTCTAAGTTTTGTCCCTTTTTATTGTGTATCTTAGAATCAACCAACTACAAAACAAAAATTGATATTGGTCAAATGTCTACTAATTAAATTGAGTGTGGGAGGAGGTCTCCCCCCTCAAACTAGGAGGTGATGAGGTAAATCAAAATTAGGTATGGGTTTTAAAATATTAGTGACAGTGATGATGAAGGTAGAATGACATTATCGGGGGTGATAGGTTGGTAAATAGAGTGAAAAAAAACACACAAAGTGTGATAAAAGGTGTGATAGCCAGGATCACATAAAGACAAGGTGACATGGTTGATAACAATAAAGGTCAATCAAAGGTAAAAGTGCCCAGTATATCACATGACCACATGTGGGCAAGGTAGTTGGATACACCTATTAGTCTCCTAAATAAGGTCAATGTTTCTAGTGGGTATCCAAGGTAGTAAGTTCTCCTATGGAAAACACAAATAGGTTAAGTGTCATGGGTATCTAAGGTAGGAAGTGCTCCTCAAAGACACATGGGTCTAATAAGCATGAGGTGGCACAAATTCAAAAGGTGGTCAATATGGTAATGTTGTCACTATTATCAAGGTAAAAAGCACAAAGTGTCATAGAAATCTTTATAGCTGGGTTGAAATGGACCAACAACGAGGTGATGAGGTGGTCAGGGTGGTTGGGGAAGGTTGTATCCAAAAGGTTTAAGTTCTGGTTTAGTCTAGTGAAAAAGGGGGTATGTCAAGGTCAATAAAATAAATTGATCATATTGACCATCAATGTTTAGGTTACTTAAGGGAGACCATCAATGTTTACCCTGACCATCGATGGTCAAGGTGAAAACCCTAAAAATACATGGGGTAAAAAGTGAAAAGGGAATCATTTTTACTATTTTTTTGTTTTTTATCATTGACTTTGAGCTATAGAAAATTTAGGTATTGAGAGGTAAAGGTGATAGCTGAGAATTTTGTTGAGTTGGTAGTTCATGGTTGGTTGGAGGCATGTGTTAGAGTTGATCTCTTAGGAATGAGATGTAGGGAGCATGTAGATGTGATTGAATAGCTACAAGTGGGCTCTAACCATGATAGAGATCAAGAAATGAGGTAGGTAGTGTCTTGAATTTAATATGATAGTCTAATTTCATATAGTTGTGTTGAGATGGGAAGGTAGGTAGATTAAATGTTGGTTTTGATTGACTATGCCTTAGGTAGGGGTTTTGGTGGGTATTAGGTAAATGTTAGGTAAAAACAAGAATTGGGAGAGTGGGTAGAGGAGTTAGAATATAAAATTGAGTTATTTATATATGATTTACGTAAGTGTTGGGGGGGGGTTAAGGTTTAGGAATTTTGGCTATAGAATGCCCAAAGTGATTATTGACAGTCAAGACTGACAGTTGACAATCAACATCCTAGAAAACATGGGTGCCTAACCATCGGTGATCACCATTACTATCAATAGTTGACTAAGGTAGAGAAGAATTTTCTAGGTGTTTAAAAATTTAGGGTTAGTGGAATGTTTGAACATTAGGTTTAGATTGGTGAGATTAGGTTCTAGTGGGTATTAGGTAGAGATGTAGGTAGGGTAAGTAAATGCAAAGTCTAGGTTAAGATTAGAATAATTTTTCAAGTAGGGATGATGTGTTAATGAAGGGGTAAAGTGCCAAGCATAAGCTAGGTTGATGTGGTTAAATATGCTTGGGTTGGGGTAGGCATATAGAAGAGAAGGTAGCAAGGTATTAGTTGGTTGATCTATGGTAGGCATCAAAACTTTTGGTAGGTGAGTATTGTGATAGGTAAGGTGGTGTAGGTAATGGGTGCAGGTTGGGGTAGAATAAGTTGTTTTAGGTTGGTAAAGATGCCAATTTGTAAATGAGGAATGATGACACATGTTAGCCTTTATTTTTATAGGCCCATAAGCATATTTATATGAGAGACTAAGTCCTTAGGATCTTTATAGATATTCAGTAGGGAATAACCCTAGCTATCTGGGCCCATATGTATAAGGTGGGGTTTAAATCCATGATGCACTACCAACATGTGCATTGGGACATATCTATGGCCATAAAACTTATCAAGAGATGGGATCCCACTATGAACACCTTCCCACTTTTGACAGGTGAGATGACCATTATTCTTGAGGATGTGTATCGAATCACCCATCTCCCACTACATTGTGATCTTATCTACTATATTAAGCACAAGGAGTCAAATGATCATGTTGAGCTCTTAAAGTGATTAGGTTAAATGGAATGCAGGGGGTTTAGATATATAGTTTTTTATCAAAATTCTCTAGCTGAGAGTAGACCAATGACCATTTTCATGATTATAGTGATGTGATTTGGGCTTCTCGAGTTAAGCAATGGGAGATTTATTTATCTACTACTGGGGGTATTAACTGAGCTATTATAGGGGTGGACTATTTTTTTTGGGTACCCATTTTACTTATGTAGATATATAGAGAGATATGGGGGTTTAGGGACCATAGGATATATGGCATTAGTTTAGGCCTAGTTCTGCATTATTGGGCCTATAAACATATTTAAGTGTTGAGACCAATGGGATTGTCATGGACTCGCTATACATAGATTGAATTCCCCATTAGCTTCATGTGATGGAGGGGTGATTTTGATTAATCAAGTATAGGAGGTGGAACTCATGCCATGGAGTGGTCTATGGGTGCACTAGTTACACTAGTGGTTAGAGATATCACCTGGAGGCCATACATCTAGTTTCTAATATGGCTAGGCTATAGGAGATAGACACTCTCTCTCTAAAGATATAGATGGATACTTGATAAGTGAGATGGGGAGGTGGATTTCATTCCATTGAATAGTGTATGCCAATAGTTTGTTTTGGTATAGGGAATTTTGGGCCCATTCCCTAGATATAGGAGAGAGGACTTAGAGATCCTACTATGAGTACCAAAACTTATTGCTATAGTTATAGATGGTATGTATGAGGAGTTTTTAATTAGGGATTTGATAGATGATTCTAGATTTGTAGATGGGGACATGGCAAGGTACCATCTAATATATGAAATTGTAGATATTGGTGGAGATGAAAATGGTATGAAGCTAATGGCCATGGATCTAGTTGGCTAGGATGGATAGAAAGGTGTAGCTTTGGCCACAACACAGGAATAGGTATAATTTTTATAGGGATAGGTGGCCACATTACAAGGCTAGATTGTGACCTTATAAGGTTAGCTTATTATGATTACAGGGAGAGGGATTAGGCCAGGACCTCTCTAGGATTGGTGACTTAGGAGAGGAAATCTCTATGTTAGAGAGTAGGAGGAGAAAAAAGATAGGTAGCACCACCTAGTTTTAACCCTACAACACAATACCTAGCTACATTAGAAGAGATACAACACTATGAGGCTATTGTTTTGGCATAATTACTAGATGATCTCAAATGGGGGAGTACAAAGCCAGTCTAGTAGGTGGTCTAACTATGGCTACTGTAGGATAATGGGCATCTATAGTTAGTGGTAAAGTAAAAGTCAATCTAGGAGGACTCACACCTGGTGGTGGCAGCAGAGTAGGAGGGGCTAGTGATAGTAGTGTCCTAAAGGAATGATACATGACATAATATATATACATGTTTTGATTCTTGATATTGGCCTATGTGTCGATGATGTGAGATTTGTATGAGAAAGAGATGTTATATATTTATTACATGTATTATTCACTTTTATGGACATAATTTATATGATTAATTTAAGTTTCATGATGTAGTTTATGATTATGGTTCTTTATGTTAATGTTATGATGTTATTAGATCTATATATGCTATCTTTGTTTATTTCCCATGCTCAGGGTGTATGATTTACATTTGGTGTTTAGTGCTTATGATATGATGTGTGCATTGCTTTATGGATTATGCTTATGTTATGGATACTAGACATGGATGTAGACTCACCTAGCTAGGCATGAGATGGATTTTATTTATGGTTATGTTTATGACATGCTAATTTTTAATGAGTATGTTGAATTTCATTATGTATAGACATGTTATTCTTGAATTTGTTGTATATAGATGTTATTATCATGTATGGCATGGTAATGCAGATGGTCATGGTTATGCTTATGGTTCTTTGTTAAATACATAAGATAGTTTAATTAACAAAACTAGATGGGAGAATAGAGAATATAATCCAAAGGTGAGCACCATAATTAAAATAAACTAGTCCTGATAAGGTAAAAAGAGGACATGATGTTTCTTCATTGACAAGGACTAAAACAAAAACTGATTTTGGATTGACTTAATGAACATAAACCCTTTGAAAGATTCTCATGAGTATCTGTTAGTTGGCTAAAAAGGTGTCTAGACCACATAATGTCAAGTAAGCTCAAAAATTCCTTGTATATAGGGGGGATAGTTGAAAATGGAACCTTCTTATGAGACTAGCATGCCTCCTCTAAAGGTGTCCAGAGAGTCAATATATATAAGACTATGCCAAGATTTGTAAATTGATCGATGCAAGAAGTATACTTTTAGAAGTTGATTGTGAATTCCACTTTATTATGTTTTTTGAGGCCTGATTGTAGCTTCCAATATTATTTTGATTTTGCTTTGATTGTGATAATGGGTCTTATACTAATTGTTATATATGGGAAACTGATTGATGTGGGAAGCTTCCAAGAAATTGTTATGCTTTTGACAAATGTATACCTAACCATCCTTTGAGGGAGTGTTCTAAGTGTATGTGCTTTATTTAAATGCTTTTGATAGATATCCTTCAAGAGAGCATTCCACCTTACATTTTGGCAATTTTAAAGAGGTTTTTAATAGTTGTCCTTAAGGGAGCAGTTTGTGAATGCTAGGAATGACCCATAATTACCAATAATAGGAATTTTGTTATTTTTCATTGATTTTTTTTGACATATACTTGTTTAGGTTGGCTTAGTGGTTTACATTTATGAAGGAAAAACCAAAAGCACAAGAGGGTTGATTAGTTGTAAAGAGGTTTATGTGACAATGATCATGGGGATCCATCTTGAAAAGGGGTGGATAGTACCATGAGAACCATGCCATGGGTAGAGCCATGGTACCCATTATTCAATATTAGGTAATGGATGTGATAGATAATCACATGATTCATGTTTAATCAATTTACCCTAAAGTAGGGAGATGAATGTGGGTAGAAAAAAAGGGATGATCTTAAATTAAACAAAATGTGAACTCAATCCTTTTTAAAAAAATAATAGGTGCAGATGCGAAGTGTTGAAGGGCTCAAGTTCTAGGTGGCCTTTGAGTGAAGACAACTAATAAGATCCTAATCCATACTTATGGGTTATGATATAAATTCCAAGTTAATTAACAACAAACTTTCCCTAATTACTTTTTTCCATATTAGTGACATGTTGATTTTCCTTTAGGATGAGGTCTCTGATATTGAATTCTTGCACTTTAAGGTGCTTGTTGTAAGCATATTTGATATGATCTTGGTAGACATGGAGGTGGGTGAGGGTTTCTTAGTCATTCTCATTAAGTATATATAGTTGGGATAAATGATGCTAATGATAATTGCTCTCTAAAATGATATATTTTAAATATATGTAAAGAGAGGGTATTTAGATTTCAAGAGACAAGATAGCCTCTACTCCAAACACAAGAGAAAATAGGGTAGCATGCGTAGGGGTTTTGATACTTGTATGATATGACCATAAAGTGAAGGGCATGTGAAAATGTCAATCCTAACCAGATGCACTGCCCATTTTAGTTATCATGTTATTAAGAGTTTTGTTAGAGGCTTATACCTATCCATTAGCTTAAGTGTGATAGGGTGAGAAGAATATTAACTTGATGTTGAATGTTTCACATAGACCCTAGAGTTATTTTTTCTTAAAGTATTTACCATTGTTAATGATAATCTTATGAGAAATATCGAAGCAGTAGATGATGTGATGGTTGATGAAGTCGATAATCTTCTCCTCTTTAGATAATACTAAAAGAATAACCTCTACCCACTTGGTAAAATACTTAATGGTGGTGATAATATAATGGTGATGATACAAGGAATGAGGATTGATTTCCCCAATAATGTCCACACCCCATTATGAGAAGGGATATAAATTGGTGGAAAGATGAAGGCTATGGATGGGTGCATGATGTAGATTAACATGTCATTAACATTTAACACACTTTTTCATGTAATCATAGTAGTCTTGGTTAAAGGTAGGCTAGTAATAACCAAGATAGAGGATGAACTTAGCTATAGCAAGGCCACTATAATGGCCCCCATAAATACCATTATTCAATTATTTGATAGCATGAAAAGATTCATGACTGCATAGGTAAAAAAAGAGGAGGCCATCAAAGCCATGTTTATAAATAATTCCTCCCATAATGGTATAGTGTGAGGCACTTTGAATAAATTATCTTAGAGAATTCTTAGAGAGGATAGAAGGAATTATGCCAAGGTTAAGATAGTCAAAGGTTTACTAATACCAAATGTCAGGTTGAGTTTCCTCCACATTGAAAATGGTGGGGGGATCTAGTTTGACATAAGATGGTTTGATAAGCCTATGAATAATGATAGACAACTTAGAGTCTAAAGGTATAGAGGGTATTTATGAAGAAAGGGAGGTGAAGGTGTCAACAAACTTATTGGTAGATCATGGGGTTGATTAGATGTGGTAGTGTTTAAATGATGCTAAGAGTTCATCAACTAATTTCTTATATTACTAAAAAACATCATTCTTACACTAGTAAGAGTCATTGATTTTATTGACCAAAATTTGGGAGTCACCAAAGATATTGGTCATTTTGACTCCTATGGCTAAGGCAGTTTGAAGGCCTATCACTAGGGCTTCATACTCAACCATGTTGTTGATACATTCAAAATCCATCTTGAAGGACAAAGGGAGAGGTTGACCATCAAAGGGGATAAAGATGATACCTAATTCCTAACTGTATTGAAATTTTAATTTTTTAAAGAACATGGTGACTTGATAGGTGAAATCCACTTGAGATAGGCCCATGATTTACTCATTAGGGAACTCAAGAGAAGGAGGTTGATTATCTGCTAATGGTGATTCAGCCAACTAGTTGGAAATAAATTTCCCCTTGATTGACTTCTATTAGAAGAACTCAAGGTCAAACTTTGTTAAGAACATGAGCCACATGGCCATATGTTGACTTTGGTATAGCTTGTAGTGCATGCACTTAAGTAAGTTGATCTTGGTTATGACATAGGTTTTATGGTTAAGAAGGTAGTGGTGAGGCTTGGTGGCCATGAATACTAAAGCTAAGTAGATTTTATTATTGTGAGTGTATCAAGTCTCTTATTCTATAAGCATGTGGTTAATATAGTAGATGGCTTGCTCTCTATGTTATTTGTCTTGGTAAACCAACATTTCCCCTAGGGAATGGTTAGTGGCAGAGATATATAGGTAGAAAGGTTAGTCATCCTTTAGAGGGGTAAGGATAGGTGGTGAAAAAAAGTACTCTTTGCGTGAATCAAAGGCCTTTTGACAATTGATATTCCACTTGAAAGAGACATACTTGTTCAAAAGGTGGTGGAAAGGTTAGCACAAATCCAAAAGTTGGGAAATGAAATGACGAATGGATTGAAGCTTCCCTTGAAATCTTTACAGTTGATTAAGGTTAGTAGGAAGGAACATGTCTAAGATTGATTTTATTTTGGTAAGATCAACTTTGATTATACAAATGGAGATAATAAAACCTAGAAGCTTTCTTGACAAGGCCCCAAAGATGCACTTTTTGGGGTTAAGGTGAACATGATAGCGACTAAGGCACTCAAAGATGATCTTAAGAATGACTAAGTGATCCTTTCAAATTTCAAATTTTATAATAAGGTCATCCACATAGTCCTTTATGATCTTATGGAAAAGATCATGGAATTTATAGGTCATGGCATGTTGGTAGGTTGCACAAACATTCTTTAACTTGAAAGGCATGACTCTATAGTAGAAGGTTCCCCAATGGGTGGTAAAGGAAATTTTGTGTTTATATTCCAGGGAAATTAAGATTTTATTATAATTGTAGACACTAAAATTATGTCACACACATGTGTGTAACTACCTATATCAAAACCCCTTTAAGCCCATTTCTAATAAAAATAATTAGCCTCCCTAACCCATGATTTTACCCCTCACTCATTTAATTAATTTAAAATACTTGATTAAGTTAATTATAAACCCTTTATGCCACCTTGCTTAGCCACCTTACCCTAATACTGATGAGTCACCTCAATATTTGTTCCTTCACCCTAACTACCCAAGACTTATTCTCACCTCAAAAATAAATTCCTAATTAATTACCTCCTTTTTAACCTCTTATTTTTACCATTTTATAATGGGTGCCACACTTGGCATGAAAAGAAATATAAAATAGGACAAAAATAGTAAGCTTTACATATTATAAGGCCACCAACGTTGGTGATATAAGACAAACTCCAACCTAAAGTTCAAATCAACAAAAATCAAGAAATCTTATTCTTACTTACATTCAAGCTGTGGGCATCCAAATTTTGATATCTTAGCTTAATATTATCTTATGTAAGTCAATCATGATCAGGAATTAAGATTTTGAGGACCAGTAGTACCCACTTTTTCTCTCTATTTAGGCCATCGATTTGGACTTCCTGATAGGAGCCATCAATCTAGCACTTATCATTTAGTCACCACTATAGCTAAGTACATCAGTTATTTTTAGGTCCTTTAAGTATTTAATTTTCTATCACTTCATATATACTATTTATTACTTTACACATTCTTGATCGAACCCCCATGAAGGAGTTATAAACCTTCCCTACTTATTTATCCTTAACCTGACATACCAAACCTCTAACTATATCCATCGAAATCATACTCTATCTCTCTCTCTCACTACTCTCTCCAACCTCATAAACCTAACCAAAACCATTTCCCAGACCTAGAAAATCCTTTTGCAGAGTCCCAAGTAATTGTTTCCCATACTGACCCTAGTAGTCTAACTAAAATTGATCACCTTCACCCACTGACCTTAGCAGCATAACTGAGATTAGTTACTTCCTTACCAATGTCAATTACTGTGGATTTCCTAACCTCTCCAAAACCTACCCAAACACCTTTTAAAATATAAACAAAATACACCACCTACACCTTGTCACTTTCTGCTACACTTAGGTTGTGAATAATCATAATATTATTTCTCTTTCAATTTATCTTTACCTCTCTTTTAGTTATTTATTACTCTTTTATCTCTCAAAAGTGGATGATCATATCTAAGGAAGTTTTACACTTCATAGAATAAGCACGTAACCTGGCAACCCACTCATTTATCTATTAAGAAACATTTTGTGGTAGTGCATTCTTACTTGTAGGTAGTCCTCCCCAACCAAAGAGGAATTCTCACAACATCTAGATATAATGTGAAAACCAATATAGGTTCATTCTAATCAATTATCCCTATCATTCTTATCTATTTTTATTTAAGCTTGAAATAGACAAATTTTAGCGAAATAGTAACCCAAGAATCCATCCATGAGAGATAACATATTATGTCTAGTTATAAGATCAACAAGTTGGTTAATACTAGGTAGAGGGAAGTCATCTTTAGGGTAGGTAAGGTTGAGGTCATGAAATTCCACACAAATTCATATTCCACCTATGGTTTTGGTGATAAGTATGACATTTGAAACCCATTGAGGGTAGTCAATAGGTTGGATAAAGTTGACAGATAAAAGGCAGTGAAGCTCTTCTTTGACAAGAATGGCTATGTGAGGATGCATGTATCAAATATTTTGATTGATAGGATTTTCATCATGATGAGTGAATATGTTATGGGTAGCCATGATAGGGTAAATCCTGAGCATATCACTATAAGACCAAGTGAATGTTGATACGATCTTGAAGGAAAGAGGGGAAGACCCAAAGTTCTTCAATATTCAATGATCAACTAATTTTGACTATGTGGGGGTTATCCAGAGTACCTAAGTTGATATTCTTGGTGGATTCATTCAATATGGTCAAGGTCTTTGGAGGAAGTGATTTATGGTTTGAAGAATTCAAGGTACCAAGATAGGTGAGAATAATATCATCATATTAGCACCAAATAGTGTTAATAGTAGGAGAGTCTTCTCCTATCATACCAAGATGGGTCAAAGGGATGGTTATGATTTTTCCCTCATTCTAATAACTTAGGGCTCTAAGGATGATTATGTCAATGAAAAAAAATTAGGTGAGATGATGTCATTATCCTCACACACAAGTGGAGGTGAGGTTAATGAGGAAGGGACATCTTATTCAACAATGATAGGATGGGTTGTTTGGCTTTCTTCTTATTAGGTAAGATGAAAACAAGATCATGTTTCTCATGTAGCTTCCTATTTTTGATGGTGACCAATTCATGTGGGCGATGTTCATATTACCCAAGACTAAAGCCTTTCCAAGTACACCGATGGAGGTATGTCTTGGCAAAGTTTAGTTTATTGAGGTAAGAGAAATTGGTAGTGAATGGTCAAGGTGGAATATAGATGGTAGGAAAACCAAGGTATTTTTCAAGTCCCACATAGACAAGGTGGGTTTGATAGTGTGAAGGTCCAAAGGGAATGATATTTTTGACATTGAGATCGTATCCTAGCTAGTTGGTAAGTTACACATACTCATGCAAATTAGGAAATGCATCGAGAGGTGAAAGGTGACACTCCCCCAATGAAAGATGATAGAATGTGGATTCCAAAAGATGTATGGTAGGGATTTGGTTTGAAGGGATGAAATAACTAGTTGATGCCTCATTGGTGGAAGGGGATATGATATCCACTTTGGTAGTTAAAGGTTGGGTTTTATCCATCAAGGGCATGATGGATAGGGGTATAAGGACATCATTGGGGTGGTAAGTCATGTTTCATGTCAATAAAGGATTTAGGTGAACCTAGATGGTGATGACCTAGACCTCATTCTCAAACTTAATGCAATGATGGAGGGTAGATGGAAAATAACCCATGGAATGAATCCATGGTCATCCCAATAAGATGTACTAGAATTCACCTTCTATAACATAGAATAGTTTGGAAGTGTATGAGGTCCTACATAGATATGAAGGATAATAGTTCCCAAGGTAGTGGCCATGGTATCATTGAAGGAGTGAAATATGGCTGAGGATTTGGACATGACATTATCTAGCAAGTTGAGATGGTTGTAGGCATGAGAGGAGATGATGTTTATGCTAGCTCCCATATCAATCATGACCCATTTGATGTGGGTTTTGTTTATGTAGGTAGTGATAAAGAGAGAAGGATATAGGTACTCAAGATGGATGGAGGGTATTTTTGAATCCTTAAAGGTAATAAAGTTAGAAATTTGAAGGGCACTGACAAAGGTGACTAGAGGTTGGGGGTCCTCAGGCTGAACCTTAATGGATTGTAAAGCCTCTCTTAGTACTTGGTGTCGATGGGGAAAAGTAAATATTAACTCATATAACCTTATATTCACTATATTTTGATGAATTTGTTTAAGGATAACTCTCCTAATGGATTATAAGGGGTTAGATTGGGAGGCAACTAAGATAGACATCTTGGGTTTGGTCAAAGATGAAGTTAGTTGGGTGTAGGTTGGTTTGGAGTTTGAAGAGGGGTATGTCCAAGGAATGAACACCTTAGCCTTCCCCTTATATTTTTTATTTGATATTGTGACTACTTTGGTAATATGGATAGAAGGAGAGGTTGAGCTAGAAGATTGGTCAGATTCTTCTTCACTCTAAGATGAGAGTGGCAGAGTAGGTGAGTGTTAGGTAGGTATGGTGGGTAGTTAAATTAGTATGGGGCTCATAGGGGGTTTGTCTATTAAAAAATAATCCTCATTATAAATCCTATGGATGATGGTTTAGAGAGCTTTACAGTTCTTTGTATCATGGCCAAGTGTCTTATAATAGGAACACATGTGGTGGTCATTGTACCAGATGGGCTTTGAAATAAAAGGGTCAAAGATCCTAATCAGAGGTAAGGATAAATAGGAAGTCTATAATAACGTATGGAGAATGGTCGAGTAGGACTCATATAAAGGTGGTTAAGGTTTAGTGGTTTTTTATTTGGTGGTTAAGGTAGGAGGTTGATTGGAAATTGGTTTGGTAGTGGGTGCTTTGGGTAAGGTAGTACATTTGGTGGATGGATTTGGTCTAGGAGATGAGATTGATGATCTAGAGGTGGGATATTACACCGTAGGTAGTTTAGGTATTATTGGAATAGTAAAAATAGGTTCAAAGGAAGAGCAACTATGAAGGTTTAACCTAGGAAAGTGGTAGGGTTTGGGTAGGGGTAACTAGTCTCCTATTTAAGGTAGAGGGATGAGGTCCTAGGATGGAGGGAAAGGTTGAGGGAGGAAAAATTTAGGCTTTCTAGCCTTTGTGTGTCTTTGCCTCTTTAGTTACTTTAGTCTAGCATTTGGTTGGAGGATTTGAAGGGGTTAGGTCCACTTTGATAGATGGGAAAGTAAGGCTTAGTGTGGGGAGGATACCAAGATTATTAGTAAACCTAGTTAGGATGATAGGAGAGATCCTAGCTACTTGGGTCTTAGTTGGCCTAATTGGTTTGGGGTTGGTCAATTTGGTGGAGGTCTTAGCTAGTTGGTTAGAGGGTTTGGTAGTTTGGGTAGATATGGTACGGGGATAGTTAATATAATTGGTAGGTTGGTTAGACTGAGAAAGGGTTGGGGTCTCTATTCAAGTAATGTAAGGGAGACCTAATTGCTACCAGAATATGGCTCCATCTATGTCAAGGTTGGAGATAAATTCCAATTTTTGTACTAGCCTAAAGAAGTTTTTATAGGTTGGTTTAATTCCCTAAAGAGTGGAATTGAAATATAGGCATCTAGGTGGAGACACTGAGATGGTAACCTTGTCCTCTTTCTCAATCAAAGGATGTGGGGTTTTAACAGATGGTTCCTCTATGGGAGGAGTAGACAGGTTTTTTTTCCTCAATAATGATCTCTAAAGGAAATTAATCTAATTGGTAATTGAAGGTGAAGGTGAGGTGGTGATGATTAATTTTTTTGGTATATCAATTAATGTAGACACCTAAATTTGGCCACCAATGACCTCCAACCAAGATTTTGACCAATTTCCACCTAAAATGCACAATTTGGCCTAAAAACACTAAAATATGTGAAAATAACATATTCAATTGCTTATTTTGACTAGGGTATCTTTAAATGGGGTAATGAAATTTATGAGACAACTAACTTTGATCAAATCATTCTAAGTCAAAATGCCAATTTTACACCTAGGTACTCTGGATTGATCTTTCCTATCAAATCTCTTACACAAGACATGTTCCTTCATTATTTTTTATTGGTACATGATAAATGGGATAATAGATCTAATGCATCTGACATTGCCTTCCAATGCTAACCCATTTCAATTTTGGCCCAATAACAAGGCATTCTAATCAATTTGAGTAATTTGTGCACAAAGTGATTAATCATGATTAGAGCTAATTAATCCAAGTTAGATCCTAATTAATAATTCCATGGAAACATGTTGAATAATTTGTTTTGGAAATGAATATTGAATATCTACATCATAAGGTGACCTCATTTCTTGGAAAGACATTCCTAGGCCATAAATACCACAAATATCAGGATTCATGCCTCCCAAGCCTCATCAAAGCCATCCATGCCTCTTGATTGTTCTTCTATTCCAAACATTGATGACACTATTTATGGATTTTAATTATATAATCGGATTAATACTTAGCCACACATCTCAATCCTAAGATGGATAGTTCAAATTGATTCTATACATTCTCAAAAGTCTAAAAATAGAGAGGCCATGAACATAATTTTTAAGCTTAATTTGTACAAAGTTATAATGTGAGATTAGTTCCAAAAGCCTCAAGAAACTAGTGTTACCATGTAAAATTGATTCCAAGCTAAGCCAAACCACAAGCCAAAGGTACCAAGGAGAGATGGAGGTAGTGAAGCTTCCATTTCCAAGGACTTCATGAGCACAAAACTGAGCAAGCCACTACTACAAAGGCATTTGGAACATCTAAGGAATGTGAAGGAATTTTTGTATTTTTCCTTACTTTTTAGTTGTGTTTGTCATTTATTTTTATTACTAAGCTCACCCTAGTAACTAGGTATGAAGGTGTTAGCTTAGTGTGTTCTTTGTCAATTTTTTTTGTGCATTTTGTCACTAACACAATACTAATCTCCTCTTCTTAGTCAAATTTGTATTTCACATAATGGCATGCCTAGTGGGACCAAATGGATCCCACGCATGAAGAAGATCATTTTGCAACTTTAAAATTTTCATTTGGATCATTAAAGCTCTTGGAATTTGATTTTCTAACTTTGTTTTACCATTTTTTTGTCACAAGTTACACAGTAACTGACGTCAATTAGTAAAACCATCATTGGTTGGCATAGCCGTCATCTATCACTATTGGTATAACTAATGTTGGTTACATAACTATCTTCAGTTAGTAGGTGTAATCAACAACAGTTATAGAACCGACATCAGTCATTATGTTTTTCTTAAAACATAAACCTAAGAGCTCTTTTTTTGAAGTTCATTATTTCAAACCCAAAATAGCTTCAAGACTAAAGGACATGCTAACATTTTTTTTGTAGGACCAAGCTTGACATTTGCGAAAAAAATGTTTAGATCACCTTTTGCATGCTTAAAAATGAATTAAGAACATTATTTTGGTGCTTAAGGTAACATTTAAGGTGCTTAAATAAGTGATTTTAGCATTAACTTTCAAATTTCACAATATTAAGACCAAGGGGTCAAATTAACACCACCACATCTTTCATTTGGGCTTAAAATTAAACACACTTGTCATTTTTGTCTTCAATAGTTACTTGATTTAATTTTGTTTAGCAAAAGGAGGGATGTCACATGTATGATCTTCCATTTTTCCCCTTTAGGGGAACCCTTGGAATCAAAAGAGCCATTCCTATTGTAAATATCCTAGTCCAAGGATTACAAAAAAATTCATATAAAGCACTCCCCAAAAACTTGTCAAAGTTTGGGTGACCTTGAAAATGACCCTAAAGTCTTTCTATTATCATGTTTTCTTTATTCTTATGTAAAATTGGCTTGAGAGGGGGAGTTCATCACCTCTCATGAGTTATTTAGGGATGATTTGACATAGGTTTTCACCTCCCATCATTAACTTCATTTAGCTCCTAATTGGAGTTACACATGGAATGTAGTGGCCCTTTGGACATTGCACTACATTGAGCAAACATCAGGATGTAGTGGTTGCAAAAAGGACTAGACCTTTTTAAAATAAGCCAAGTGATACAGACCCAAAATCCTTTCTTTTATTTTGCATTTCTTGATGTGAAAGTCATTGTGTAATTGATTCCCCCTAGAGCATTTGAAAGCCTTATAGATCTTAGACAAATCCCCACTTGCTATGGAAGTATTATTGGTGCAAGGTGAATTTCAAGGTCCATGTCATAGTAATATCATTTGAGATAAGGGGGGTATAAAAAACCTACTATATAGTGCACATTTACTTTTGGATGAAAACTTAAAATCCTCTCAAATGATGTATATTTATGGATTCCATCAATACCAAGCAACCTTATTAGTTTAGGATTTAAGAGTGATTAATTATTTGATTTTGTCCTAGATTAAAGTCTTGTTTGAAGTCAAAACTTGGTGTAAACAAATGACCTAAACCAAACACAAAGCCCTCTTTTTCCTTTTAATAAAGAGGCATTATGTTGCCCATGTGAAATCATCAAGTTGCCTTGTTCAAAATTCATCAAAAGCTTGGGAATCATATCATCCACTTTGGCACAATTATGGTGCCCAATTGAGTCTAGACCTTTGCCAAAGTTTTTTAAGTCCTTCATTTATAATTTAAATTTGAAATTTCACCTTTATAATTTTATAAGGTTGATGTGTTAAGTGGATTCACCATTTTCACTAAACTTGAGGGAACTTAGGTTCAATTGCCAATTTGGGTTTAAGGCCATTTTAGACTCAAGATCATTATCACCACTTGATAGACTTAAGCCATTTTGTGCTAAACACTTGCACTTTGAGTCTATGCACCACAACATTTTGAGTCAATAAAATTAGTGTTATGCTATCAAAATTGAGGAAAACTATGTTTTCCTTAAAGAGTTTTTGAAATAAACATTTAGCCACACCTTTTGGGTAGTGTAGTGTCCTTATGCTGCCCAAAATATGTCAAATATTGTTTCATAGACCCTTTTACATAGAGTTCATATTTTTTCCTACATTTTTAGACCAATCCAAGTGTACTTTTATGATCTTTTGTCTAGCATAGTTATATCATTCACTTTTATCTAGCTTATTTATCAAAAGAACCAAGTTTTATACCATTATTTGTGAGAAAATAAACTATCTCTAAAGTTCCTTTTGTTTCATACCTTATACCTATTTGATCAAGCTTATGTCCAAGAATAAAATGCCTAGTGTTTGTTAGAAGTGTTTCAAATACATTAGATTAAAACTTTCATCTATTTTAAAGCCTAGCTTTTGACATCATTTGGCCAAGAGTTCTAGCACATGCCTTGTTTGAGTCTAGATTTTGATGTCATATTTGGCCAAAAGACCTAGCAAATTTTAATTTCTTAGATTAAATTAACTTGAAAAAATTCAACCTTAAAGTTAGTCATTTTTATTTTTGGCCTATTTAATTTCTCATCTTTGTGTGAATAGTAAGACATTGGACATTTAATACTAGCTTATTTCCTCACAAATCTTTGCATAAACATTTTTGATCATTTTGAAAAATCTAGACCAAGTTTGAACATCATCTATTCTAGGAATTCTCCTTTTTAGAGTTTTTATAACTCTCTTTCTATTACAAAGCATTTACTATGGATCCCAACATGTATTCCTACACTTGTAGTGGACTCATATACAATCTAGGGATTAGAAATGTGGTTGCACAGGAAGAAATGGTGGAAGACCCCTAAGTGAATAATATTGCTTATGAGATGGATTCTTATCACTCTTATAATAATCAATTAGGTGCACAAAGCCAAGATCCCTTGGCAACTATTTGGTTAACACACCACCTTATTCAGAATAAGACCAAGAATAAATTGCACAATACCTAGCTACAATACACACAGTAGACAAACTATTTCTTCAATAGTCATATTCTACTAATACCGCTTCCACGTATGATCCATTTCTATTTGAGTGACATTTTATAGGGAAAAAATATGATATTTTGATTAGATCCATATAGGTAGGGGCCAAGTTTCTAGCAGACTTCCCTCATGAGAATATACCAAGCCTAGTAAGAATGCCACACAACATAATTTATGATCAACAAGCTTCTTCTAGAAATCCTTTGGCTCTAGTTTAAACAACATATCAGGACCTAAATATGCCTAATAGAGGAAAAAAAATCATGGAAGACCAGATTAATCAAATGTAGACAACATATCAAACCTACCTAAATCTAACATGCAATTTCAATTAGATGAACATGGTGAACAAACCTCTTATTGACTTAGTTCCTTCAATAGGAGTTTTGATAGATGTAATTGTTCAATAGAATCAAAGTTTAGACCCATTTATGAAAAATAGTTTGATATAAAACTTGATGTATATTCCCATTATTGAATAAGTGTCTTCTAATTCTATGCAAAATAATGAGAAAAATATAGTGGATAATGTGCAAGTAACGTCCAATCTAAATCAAAGTGGTACTAATGCACAAAAAACTAGTCAACAACATGTGCCTATAGTTAATACCATGAGTGGACCCTCATACTAGGAATTAGGAGTTTATTTATCCCAACCTTAACTAGTTTCTTCATCAAGTGTGCAACCAATAGGATTAGGTAGTCAACCAACAACCAATGTCATGCCTCAATAGCTAAATGTGATGAATCATAATCTTCCTCAATAAGTGACAAGTAGTATTATACAAAATTAGGCATAGTATAGTGTACAAAAGAAATAGAGGTAGAATATATTTCCACCTTAGGAAGGGGAAACTAATGTTCCACCTTGCTAGGTAATGGAAAACATACCTCTTCAGTCGTAAACTAGTGTACTAATCCAAAACCAAATGATGACTAGTCAACAATGTATAAATATTAGTTAGCGACAAATGATGAATCTTCAAATTTATTTCACCTCCCCATAGGGATTCATGAAATAAGGAGGCTCCCATATTTCTCAAACACCTACTAGACAACCATTGGTTCAAAGTGTGCCACAAGTTTAGAGATAGGGTCTTGGTCCACAAGTTCCCACTCAATAGCAAGGTTTGATTATTCAGTAACATGTCATTTTTCAACCACAATAGGCATAGTATAGTTATATCACTCCATCCCAACCAAAAAATCCTCCAATTCAAACCTTTATAACTAGCCCAAAGTAGAATATTACACAACCAAATGTACAATTCCAAGTACATCATGATCCATGTATGCATATTCCTGGTACATTTCCTAACCAAACCAATGTAACTCAATAGATATATCCATCATACCCCAGTCAAAGTGTCTTACTTGTGACCTCCCAACCATATACTAAAAACAATATTCTCCCTCAAACCAATCTTCCTTCTAGTTTCCTATCCCAAGAATTACAACAGATGAAGGATGCAATTACTATCATTTAGGCTAGGAAATAGATTAAAATTTTTAAGCTGGATGACATGTGTTATTATTAATTCAACATGGAGTACTTGAATATATCATTTCTTCTAAGATACAAACCACTAAAATTTAACAAATACAAAGGGAAAGGTGACCCTAAGGCTCAATTAACAGATTTCTTTGTTGCATGTCAACTGATGGCATATAGCGATATATACCTTTTATTTTTATTTCTAAGGATCTTAGTTGGACAAGCCTTGGAGTGGTTTTTAAAGTTTTCCAAGAATTTAGTAACATATTTTGATGATCTTTTTGATAAGTTTGTGCAACACTTTTCCTATAATCTCGAGCATGAGATTTCATTAGTGGACTTAACACAAGCAAAACAAAAAGCTGGTGAGAGTTTTACAAGTTATCTATAATGATGGAGAGCCCTTGCAAGATTATTCATGCATAGTTTACTAGATAAATAATCAGCCAGTGTGTTTACTAAAAATTTGCATTGTGAGATAGCTTATCATCTAGAACTACAATGTACACATACCTTAAAAGAGATAATTGACAAAGGTTTATTGATTGAGTGAGAACTCATCAATAAAGGAATCAAAAATATTAATTAAACTAAAAAAAATCAAGGTACCAATCAGGGAAATAGACAAAATCAACATCCCATTCAATCACAAGCATTGTAACTGACACATGCCAATAACCAAGAAAGATCAAAGTAATTCCACTGTAATAGGAATGTTATGGGAAATGGAGTAACAAAATCACGTCATGTCCAAATGGTGAAAACATCATTCACATAACCTTTTTAGCTGAATCCTACTCAAAAACCTCTCCAACCAATGTTTCAAGCATAAAAACCAAGACCTATGCAAAAAATATAGTATCCCTTACCATTACAAACCCCTCCTCCAAGAAGAATTGTGCCTATGCATTGTGTCTTTAGTGACCTAGGAAATCCTATTGAATATGTATTTTTTGAACTTGTTTCTGCTAATCTGATTAGTTGGCCTATACCAAAGCATTATCTTCAAGGCATTCTGTATCCTAATTGGTACCATGAAAATGAATTCTATGAATATCATTAGGTTAATGGGCATAATCTATGAATATGTGTCCAAATCAAGAATTTAATTAAGAATATGATAGATAACGGTACTTCCACTTCCAATAAAACTATTAGGATTTGACAAAACCCCTTTCCTCAACATAACAATTAGTAGTAGTAGAAAAATTAGCAACAACAACAATGGCTAGTGTAGCAAAAAAATTAACAGTATCAAAATCAATAGTAGATCCCAAAATGATAGAACAATGGATAAAACCAATGTTAGAATAATAATAACCAAAAAATATACCATGTAGTTACACATGACTAGAATAATATTTGAGGTCATATTATAGGGGGTAGTGTTAATACCATCTCCATTAATCCTAGACCAAGCGTTAATCAATCTAGACTATTGCTAAACAAAAAAATTCAACCAAATTACATGGATAATAAATCTTTGACCTGGAAGTGCATATAGGCAAACCAACAAATTAGGACTTCCAATTTTGGATCTTATACTAACAACTTGCCCTTGCCACATGACCACATACAAGTGCACTAGCAATTGAGACTTATCTTATCTGGTCCAACAACATTCCCAATATTTTTTAGCAATAATGGTTAGGTATCTAATCCTAATTTTATAATCACAAATCAAAGGTCAAATATTGCTATCCCAAGCCCATAACTATCTACCAATCTACTTGTTATCTAACCAACCATTCAACCTCAGAATAAACCATTCAATATTGACCAAGATAAGAAGTTTGATATTGTGGAATAATTGTAGAAGATACTAGCACAATTTCTATTTTAGATTTTCTATAAATGTCATTAATCCATAAGAATATCTTGAATGAGTTTTTAACCCAATCTACTATTTATAGTGATATATCCCTTGATAAATTTCAAACTTTTATTAGACACCTAGCTCTAGGCCAAAAAGTCACATTCAACCAAAGTGATATGTCTTCCCTTGGCCTGCTCCATAAATACAAATTATAAATATAAGTGTATATATAATGACATAAATTGAAACATGTCCTTATAGACAATAGATTAGGCCTCAACATAGTGTCTCTAAAGCTCATCAATCTTCTAGGGTACATAATGGCATATCTCCAACTAGAAATAATAACCATCAATTCCTATGATAATTAGGAAAGAGAATCATAAGGCACCATTATCTTTCTAGTTATCATTAGGCCTTTCACCCATGATATACTTTTCCATATGCTTTATTTTAAATTGTCATACAATATGCTTTTAGGCAGGCTTTGTTTACATGAGATTCATATAGACCCATCAACACTGCACCAATGTATCAAGTTTTCCCACTCAGGGATAAAAGTGAATAATCTAAGAGATTTACACCCATATGATCACTGCAAACATCTTGATGCCAAATTTCAAAGTTACAATTATCAGTCTAGCATGAATCCAAGTTCTAATTAGGATAAAAGAAAGGCCATACTTATTGACCCTTCACCATATAATTACATAGATCCTAATACCTTGGATTCCCTTTCCCACATGTTGCCTCCTGAAGCTTCTAATCATTTTACCATTTTAGATAATAGACAATGAGAGTATGTGACCCATGATACATTTTATATTTCCAATCTTTCTCCTAATCTAAAAACCTATAGGGGACCTAACATCACCCCACATATGTATTTTTAATGAAAGAGAAAATATAAGGGACCTGTCACATTTGTACCAGCATCTGGCCTAGAACTTGACCCTCTTGAAGGGGATGAATCATGGTTATAAAATGATGACCAAGCTGATTATTATAAAAGTACAAAGTATCCCATTCCAAATAGGATCATAGAGTGTCACAATTATGAAGGAAGAGGCTTCAGACTAAATCAACAAGGAACCATCAAGCCAATTTCTATGACTAAGTATGAAAGACCTTATGGACTTGGATTTAAACCACCTGGGAGTGACACTAGTGATGATGATGTCGATAATGAAGTACAGTCTGATTATAGCCTCACCTTTGATGACCTAGCTGAAACCAACTTGTTTGATAATAATGCCATTTGTACCCTTACCCTAGTCATTCATTATAACCCATTACCATTATAATATCCCAAATTGATAGATTGGGACCAATAAGAATCCAATCTATTGATTGATGAGTTCTAGAATGATGAGGCATTTTGTGACTTCTTAGGCCTTAGAGACAATGTTCTATTAGGAGATCACAAGTTAGGATTATCAATTACATTAGATTTTGAATCCTATTTAGGAAAATAGATGAACACCCTTAACCAAAAATAAATAACTAAAATATTGAGGTCCCAAAGTGAAAACCTCTTTGAGGCACTTTTTGACCAAGGAAAAAGTAAATATAAAGGCCAGTATAATGGTAAAAACTTGTTTTAGGTGCCATTATATGGGGATGTTCATTCTTATTCAAATTTATACTAGGAGACTACCAATGATGAACTTGCCTATGGATCTGAGTTTAGTTTTTCACAATAATAAATATTTTATCAAATTCTTCAAGAATTTTTGACTGTTTTTGTCACATGGCTAGATTTACCATTAGGGGACTTAGATTCATCTTGACTAGGAGAAGTTGAAGAGCAAGTCCTAATAAAAGACCCTAACATAGTCTAATAGTTCAAGTTGTTTCCCACTATCCTAGAAGATAGTTCAACCCTTCTACTTGAATATACTATAGATGTAAATATTAGGACTCCACCAAACCTAAAATGGATAGAATTAGGTGCATCCCTCATTGAGGAGGAATGTAAAGTATTTATAGCTCTATTGAGAGAATTTGTAGATATCTTTTTATGGGCCTATTCTGACATGCCAAGGTTGGACCTTGCCTTGGTTCTACACCACTGTATGGTCAATCCTAATGCAAAATTAGTAAAACAAAAGCTATGTAAGATGCATCCTTAAATTACTATATTAGTAAAGAAAGAGTTGGAGAAACTCTTATAAGTAGGATGTATCTGATCTATTGACTACTCAGAATGGATATCTAATGTGATACCATTAGTAAAAATCCTAAAGGGATTAGAATCTATACTCATTTCTGAGACATCAACAAAACTTGTCCTAAAGATGATTTTCCATTTCCTAATATTGAGATGATCATCGAATCCATGGTAGGCTATGAAATTATTTCACTTATGGATGACTTTTTAGGATATAACCAAATAAGAATAACACCTAAAGATCAATATAAAACAACATTCAGCACTCTATGGGGAACATTTTGTTATCAGGTAATGCCATTTGGCCTTAAGAATGTTGAAGCTACATATTGAAGGGCCATGACTATCATATTCCTTAATATGATGCATGATATTATTGAAGACTATGTCGATGACATATTAGGAAAATCTAAAACTAGGGCTAACCATCCAGTAGTGCTATGTAAGATATTTGAAAGATTATGAGAGTACAAAGTAAGACTCAACCTAAATAAATGTGTGTTTGGTGTAACCTCAGATAAATTACTTGTCTTTATTATGTCTCATAGAGGTATTGAAGTCAATCTGGATAAAGTCTATGATATAATCAAGATGTCACCACCAACCAATTTGAAGCAACTCCATAGTTTGTAGGGTAAGATCCAATCATCTGATGCTTCATCTCTTAGTTAGTAGACAAGTTTCATCCATTTACACATATTCTAAATAAGGGAGTTGCATTTCACTGGGATGATCACTACCAAATAACTTTTCAATAACTCAAGGACTATTTAGCTAATCCACCTATTTTATTACCTCTTATGATAGGAAAACCATTCTTTTTATACCTATCAACTATCAATAATGCCATAGGGGTACTCTTAACTCAACATGATGATAATGGAAAATAGCATACTATATACTACCTAATCCATAACTTGGTCACATATGAAAATAACTATGCACCTATTGAAAAATCTTGTCTGGCCATGGTCTTCACAACTCAAAAACTACACCATTACATGTTTAATAATAAGACCATGGTCATTTCAAAAGTATATCTACTCAAGTATCTACTATATAAAATAGCTTTACAAGGTAAAATGGCCAAATGGATCATGCTTCTCAGTGATTTTGACATAGAGTATGTCAATCAGAAGGTAATCAAGGGACAAGTTCTTGTAGATCAAATTGTTGAAGCACCTCTCATAGACACAACCACTCACATTTCAATTTTTTGATGAATCCATAATGATCATCATTGACACACCCCTTGAGGAATAGCCATGGATGTTGTATTTTTATAATTCATTTACTACACATGGATTGAGTGTAGGCCTATTATTTATTACACCATAGGGGGATCTAATCCCTAAATCATTTAGAATTAGCTTTCCTTATACAAATAACATGGCCAAATATGAAGCACTTGTTGTAGGACTTTGACAAGTAGTGCATTTTAACATATCTCATCTCCAAGTTTATGGTGATTCTTAATTAATCATCAATCAAGTCACAGATCATTTTTAGACCAAAAATGATAAACTAGCTCCATATAAAGCCATGGTCGACACCCTTAAGCAACAAATTGCCAATATTTAGTTTGAGCACATATCAAGGGCTAATAACAGAACTATAGATTCCATGAATACTATTGGCTCTCTAATTTGACAAATAGATAAAGCTAGAGAGTATTAGTTCTTTGTCAAGAATTTATCAACACTAGCTCTTAAACCTTTAACTATTGTGATGATTTGTGATATTGTTGGTCCTAATTCTATCTGGTATTCAGACCTTTATAGCTATCTCCATGACCAAGTTTTACCACCCAACCTATCTCATTAACAAACTAAATCCTTTATTCATTAATACACTCATTATACTCTACTTGGATCTGCCCTTTACCATCATAGTTTTGATGGAACTCTACTTCATTGTTTAACTTTGACAGAGTCTACAATAATATTAAGAGAAGTTCACAAAGGGGTATGTGGAGCTTATTCTAGTAGGGCAGTCCTATCCAAAAAGCTCTTACATACTAGTTATTATTAGCCCATGATGGATGTAGATACAACTACATATGTAAAGAAGTGTGACAAATGTCAATGGCATGCTAATTTGATTCATGCCCTAGCCAAAAATCTAAAACCAATGTTGACACCATGGCCATTTTCTACATGGGGACTTGACCTCAGTGGGAAGATCAACCCCACTTCATCTTATGGCCATAAACATATCCTTACCACCATCGAGTATTTCACTAAGTGGGTTGAATCTATACCCCTCACTTATGTGACTAGAAAGCAAATTTCCAAATTTATTTTTAACCATCTCATTTGTCACTACGGTATCCCCTCTGAAATTATATATGATAATGAAGGATCATTTAAGAACAAGGATACAAACCACCTATGTACCAAATATAACATCACACAACATTTTGCTATAGCATATTACACTTAAGGTAATGGCCAAGCTGAAGCATCAAATAAAACCATTATCAATATTCTAAAAAAGATTGTTATTGATGCTAGTCATGATTGGCACCTAGAGATATTCCATACCCTTTGGCATACCATACCAATCATCATACCCCCACTAGAGCCACTCCATACTCACTTGTCTATGGTACTGAAGCCATCCTTCCCATTAAGGTCAAATTGCCTTCACTATGTATCTCTTTCCAACCATGGCATAGATGATCATGACTATTTACTAGCTCACCTACAAGAGATATACCTACTTGATGAGAAATACACAGCTGCACTTAACAATCTTTAGGCATATCAAAACTAAATCAAAGGCCAATACAATCAATGTGTTAAGTATAGAACATTTGAACTTGGTGATCTTGTTCTTAAATAAAACCAAACGAATATGATGGTCGAGAAGAAACATAAAGGTAAATTCAAACCAGACTAGATAGGGCCTTTCATCATTATTGTAGATTATGGATCAAGAGCATACCAACTTGCCACACCAAATAGAGATGAACTTCTAGAGATAATGAATATTATTCACCTTAAGTGATACTATGCTTTAACACTAAGGTGTATTATCTATAAGGACCATTTTATTTATTCCATTTTATTAATATTCTTATTTGTACAAATATCATTCTTATATGTCCTCTTAGTTGTATCCACTTTACATTTATGAACTATCAACTTAGTGTGTTCTAAATCCTAACCCATTTAACCTTAGTTTTTACCATTTATTACACATTTTTAGTACCAAAGAATATGATTAGTTTCATCAGTTAATTCAATTACTTTAGACAAAGATTATATTTTGGAGTAGTGTGGCAAAAAATTTTATAGTTGCATCTTTCATTTGTTATTCCTTTCTTATCACTAGTCTTGTTACTAATTATAACTAACTTAAACCAAATTAGTACCATTAATATATGCCATTATGTCTTAGTTATAACCACCTATGGGAAAACTAAGGGAAATATTTGTTTATTAAGCATTGACATACCAACTTGCCATTTCCTATGCCACATTGTGCCTTTTTACCAACTATGCCTATTTTGTTTAAACTAATTTCTAAACTAGTCAAATTCCTCTATTGTAAGGTAGAACTACAATGACTTGAAGTCCTACTCCAGGACTATGTAGGCAGTGCTCAATACTTATTAAGGCCAACTGAGTCACCCTTTTCACCATGCTCTTATCATTTTGTGAGCAACCTAAGCCACGCTCTCACCATTTTTTGTTTAACTTATGTTTGAACGCTCTCACCATTTTGTGAGCTTGAACCATTTAGTGTCTCATCATTCTTGATTAAGTTGAGATACTTCAAAAAATTCCAAAAATGCTTGTAAAATCATTAGAAAAAACTGAAAACATTGACCATTTCTTTTCCTTAAGGATTTTGGGAACCCTTGCTAAGTTGTAAGCAAACCAACTGTCACTTAGTTTTAGCCTTTCCTCTCATGCACTTTCCATTTTACAAAACAATTCCTATTCTACTATCACATCCATTATGTTTGTTTTCATCAGTTATCATATCCTTCCCATTCCTTGACAGAACTATATTTGGCTTGAAGTTTTTTATTGGATATTACATCCATGAAACTATGTAAGCATTGTCCACTTGCCTAGTGCATATGGAGATAGCTCAGCCACCCCATTCTATTTATTCTATTCCCCAGTTTGTTCATTTATTAAGTTGTTTCCTATTTTATAATGGTAATGTTTATATGGTTTCTATTATGTTGTTTGCATTGTTTGTTTATTTTTGCTTATTTTATTTATTTGTTTACTTTCAGCACTATTTCTTTGATTTTGTTTGTGTGTTTATTGGGTGATTCCTTACCCACAATTATAATCAAATCCATCCATATTCATATGTTTACATTGTCATCATGGTTTATATCACTGGTGTATTATTTTGTATTGAGTATTAGATTATGGGTGTCATTCCTCTCCATATTTTGGCTAAGTCCTCATGATGTTATAGCATGATGCCTATCGATACGTGCTACAACAAACCTCAGCTTCAAGAAGTATATTTAGCAATGGTGGCATCAACATATCTTTGGCACTAACATCCTAAATCAATCCTAATCATATCCCAAATAGAGTAATTAACCATGAAAGAATTTCAACCTTTATTAGTTTGGATGAGCATCTCCCTACTAGTAGGTTGTTCCAATTCATCATTAACCTTTGTGTTATGTTATCATCATCCTCAGCCAAGTTTACCATGTCTACCATAATTGGGGTTCAATGATTATAACCACCTATGGGAAAATCATTGTACATCATCCCACCTACATTTTTTAATGATTATAACTACCTTTGGACAAATTATTGTGTTATCACCACTTTACTTTTTTTGCCCATATAGGGGCATGTTATTATCTTTTTTTTTTGTCCTAACTGGGGTAGCTCCATATTCTCAATGATCATAACTTCCTTTGGGAAAATCATTGTGTTATCATACCATGTTACCATTATCAGGGTATAATGCTTATAACCACCTTTGGGAAAACCATTTTACACTATCCCACTTGAATTCTTAGTGATTTTGACAATTTGTTTAATATTATTGTGTTTTCACCCCATCATCTTTCCTTTCTTTGGTCCCCTCATTTCACTTCTTCTTGAGGGACTGTTTGTCAATCTACTTGTGCCAACCATTCCCTCGAGGGGGAATCATATAGTTATTTTATCATCATTGTATATTTAGACATACAAGACCTTTTCATTATTTGATAAGACATTTCTTTGACTATGATTTACAACATCTTCCCAAACAAGGTCAAACTTAGACACCTAAATCTGGCCACCAATGACCTCCAACTAGGATTTTGACCAATTTCCACCGAAAATGCACAATTTGGCCTAAAAAAACTAAAATATGTGAAAATTACATATTCAAGTGCTAATTATAGCTAGGGTATCATTAAATGGAGCAATGTAATTTATGGGCTAGCTAACTTTGATTAGATCATTTCAAGTCAAAATGCCAATTTTACAACTAGGTACTCTGGATTGATCTTTCCTATAAAATCTCTTACACAAGACATGTGCCTTCATTATTTTTTATTGGTAACATCCTAAATGGGATAATGGATCCAATTCATATGACATTGCCTTCCAATTCTAATCTAGTCAAATTTTAGACCAATAACAAGGCATTCTGATCAATTTGAGTAATTTGTGCATAAAGTGCTTAATCATGCTTAGAGATAATTAATCCAAGTTATATCTTGATTAATAATTCTATAAAATCTTGTTGAATAATTTGTTTTGGAAATGAATATTAAATATCTACACCATCAGGTGACCTCATTTTTGGGGAAGAAATATCTAGACCATAAATGCCACAAAAATCAAGATTCATGCCTCCTATGACTCATCAAATCCCTACATGCCTCTTAATTGCTCCTCTATCCCAATTATTAATGATACTATTTATTCATTTTAATTACATAATTGGATTAATTCTTAGCCACACATCTCAATCTTGAGATGGATGGTCCAGGTTGATTCTAGACATTCTAAAAAATCCATAAATAGAGAGGCCATGAACATCATTTTTAAGCTTAATTTGTGTAAATTTATAATGTAGGATTGGTTAAAAAAGCCTCAAGTAACTAGTGTTACCATGCCAAATTGATTCCAATCCAAGCCAAGCCATAATCCAAAGGTGCCAAGGAGAGATGGAGGTAACCAAGCTTGCATTGCCAAGGACTTCATGAGCACAAAACTAATCAAGCCACTACTACAAAGGCATTTGGAGCATCCAAGGAAGGTGAAGGAATTCTTGTGTTTTTCCTTCCTTTTTAGCTATGTTTGTCATTTTTTTGGTTACTAATCTCACCCTAGTAATTAGGCATGAATGTGTTAGATTAGTGTGTTTTTTGTCAATTTATTTTATGCATTTTATCACTAACATAATACTTTAGTCAAATTCTTAGTTCACAGTTAAAAGGGTGGATATTGGCCCCACTACCTCAATAAGTAGAGGGATGGGAGATAATATTTCCTTAGTTTAGGTGTTCAAAGGAAGGAAAGGTGAATCTTCTACCTTAATAGATGTAAGAGGTGGAGGATTCAAAGATTGGGTACTATGTGGCTCAGAATTAAGTTCACCAAGGACCATATTAACTATATGAGTATCATGAGATCACTCAATGTTTGTACTCTCATTCTTGGTATGATAATGGTTAGAGAAAGGTTTATTGAATATATCAATGGCTTGTTTTGATGGTGCATTGGGGTTGTCCAATATAATCTCCCATTTGTTAATGAGGGATTAGACAAGGATTTTGAAAGTATTTCACCTACTAACATCATTTTCTACCACTCAATGGAAGGCACATAGATCATTTTAATTATACCAACTATCTACAAGACAAGAGGAGTCAAATTGATGGGGTGGATTAATAAGAGTTAGTCGAATGATATTGATTTTCAAAAACTTCTCGAGTATGGAAGCATAGTATTTTCTAAGTGGAGTGAATTTCTTATCGGTGTTCTAGGTTTGGTTCCTTAGGTTTTGATTTAAGGAACTAGAGGAATTAGATTGGTTTACTGAAGGTGGAGGAGTGGATTTTAATAAAACTACATTCATGGTTCCCTTATTCTTATTATTAGTATTGGGCTTGTTTCTTGACTTGGAGGAATAAGCCTCATTGGTTTTACAAGTTGAGTTCTTGTTTTTGAGTTTAAGCTTTCCTTCATCAATGGATCAATTCTCCAAATTACACACCATGGTAAAAGATTCATCAAAGGTTAGAAATCTTTGGAAACATAGGGTAGAGGAGATATTCTTAGCACGTGCCCAAGCAAAGAGCTCTATGATTTATGGTTGAGGTAAGGAAAAGGAAAGTTGGTTAATTAAGGTCCTTTAATGAGTTAAAAAATAAGCAAAATATTCATCCTCAAACTATTGAATAGAGTAAATTTTGATGATAAACACTTTGTTAGAGATACTGATAAAAAATGGTCCAATAAGGTTTGAGCCAGTTGGGTGAAAGAGAAGATGGAATGTTTCGGTAAGGCACTATACCAATCTAAGGCTAGACCAGCTAGAGACATGGGGAAGGTGTAGAGGAAAAGGGAATTATCATAAGTGATGAGATGGCAAGCATATTTTAAATCCCTAAGGTATTTTTTGGGATCTTCCTTACTTTGAAACTTTGATAACTTAGGAAGTTCCCATTGGGGAAGATATGGCTCGATAGGTGCCGATGGATAGATAGGATCATTACAAATTTAGTCATATGATAAGATGTTGTGAGCACCCGAGATGGATGAATATAGGCTAGTAATATTGTCTATAAGAATTTTAATTAGGTTTTCTTTGGGTTATGTAGCCAAAGGGTTAGAAGGCACATATTGTTGAGGTGATTGAGAGACATACAGATAGTGGGTAGAAGGTTAGGAGGTTGCCACATGTGGGTAAGTGGAGGTCAATGGTTAGGTGGAATATGCATAAGGGTAGGTATAATTAGGTGGTTGGGTAATGGGTAAATATCCTTGTGGATTAATGATGTAGTCAAATTTTGGTCTAAGGGTTGCTTATTGGATAGGAGTGTTATTTGGGTTGGTGACTAACGAAAAAGTGGTGCCCCTTGTACTGATCAGTGGAAAGGTAGAAGGTATGGACAATACAATGATTTGAAGTGGAGTGGTTGTTCATGGGTTGAAGGTAGCTAAATTAAGGCCAATAGTGTTATAGGTGGGTACTCCTATGGTGGAGGAGTGGTTGTTAGGAGTAGAAGGTATAAGGGTAGTGGTAGTTTGGGTTGGTTGGTTTTCAATGGTAGTTTTAAAGGGGTTATTAGTTGATGAGGAAGCTCGGGTGGTTAACGATTGAGTAGTATCCATGACAATGGAGGTAATCCCCATGAGATAGGGAGGCATACTATAATGTGGATCTATGGATGGGGTTGGAGCTAGAATATGGTAAGATGTGATTTTAAGATAGTGTGCAAGGCCACAAGATTATTATCTAGGAAAGTGAAAAAATATGCATCTCCTTGAGGGACCTCCCAAAAGAAGGTAAGACTTCCTGAGGGGTGAGGAGACTTTGTTGGTTTAGAAACATAGTCCATAGATGAATAGGTAGAAGAGATAGGTTGACTTGGTGATGGGTTTTGTTCTGTAAGGTCTCTTTGCTACTGGAAAGTGAGAACCATACGAGATAAGAGAGATATAAAGCACAAATGGCCTCACTACTCAAACAAAGAGAAGATAAGAATATGATCAAATAAATCAAATCACACTTTAAAATATATGTTAAGACCGAGAGTTTTAATTAATCTTGCTTTTGGCTTATGCCTTAAGAAGGTATGTGACTGAAACTAGTTTGTATAGTGGGTACTAAAGAGGAAATCTAAGGTTGGTTTTAGGTTATATTTAGGTGATCAAAAAATATATGTATTGGAATAAATAAATGGCTTGGTATTGGGGCCTACCCCCTCACTTCACACACCATAGTGATAAGGGTATCAAGTGATTAGCCAAAATATATTGATATCTAGAGATTATACTCAACCAAAGAGCTGAGGTTGTTCTCCCCTTGGTAATGACCTCCAAGTAGGACCACTAGGAAGGGGTAATGTTACCATTAAGTGATGAAATCCTAGTTGGGACTTTTTTCAAATATGTTTGATGTTTAATTGGTGAAAGTGGTTTGGTTTAGGTGTGTGTAATAGAGATTGAAGCTAAAATAGATTACTTTGCCTTTATGTTAAGCTATGTGAACTAAAATTTCAAGCAATCAATGTATGCACTTAATTTTAAGCCCAAAAGAAACTTTTGATTTTGTTAATGAATAAATAATAGAGAGATAATGAAAGCAAACAAGAACCCAAGTAAGGACACAAGGGTCTCACTGGGCATGCCAAAATGTTTCAATGAATTTCTTACTTATTATGGAAAAGAGACACTAATTATAGGTATGGTTGAAAAAAATGATTGATAGTATGCACATTGAATCAAAATATTATGAAGAGATCCTTTTTAACTTGGGAGGATGACCTGAATATAATAAAGAACTAAAGAAAACTTGTTTGTTAGACAAATAATTGAGTGGATTGCTTAACGATAACTGGATCCCAAAAGTGAGAGATTCCTTAGAGGCTATCAATCTATATGTTTTAAAAAATTACATTTATAAACAAAAAATAAAGGTACTTTCATCAATGAATCAAAAGGTACTAAAATTGAATACAATAAATATTTCTAGGAAATGTGTTATAAATTATTAAATTAGTAATAAACTAATTAATACTAGTGTTAGAGGGTTAGGGTATGCTTCTAAAAATTAGAAAGTGGTTTATGGATAGGTAGGAACATAAAAAATTGGGTTTTATTGGGTGTAAATGGGTTAAATTAGCTTACTCATTTTTGATTCCATAGTGACTATCAGTGGTTAGGATGACTATCAGTGATCAAGCTAACCATCGATGGTTTAGCAGACCTTTGGTAGTTGAGTCAACCATCAACTACTATGTGAGGATTTGGGTTGGTAATTTTGGTTGATTGATGAGATTCATAAGATAAATTTTGAGAGATGGGTAAGGTCTAGGTTCATTTCAAAATGGAAATAAATTAAATGAATGCTAAGAAATAAGTACTCACATTACTAAAAGTTGATTGGGTGGATGGTTGAGGCAATTAGCCTATTAGTGGAATCTACTTTGATTTTGATAGAGTAACTGTACCTAAAATCTTGGTAGAGAGGCCATGATATATTGAATCTATGATAATATTTTTGGATTGATGGATTACTAATGGCAATTGACCTACAATAAAGAAACTCCTAGATGCATAAGCTCTTGATGATAATTATACATCCATTTTGCCTTTAGGTTCTTATCTTCTTATAAGCACAAAAAAGAGGTGGACATCAAGGTTTAACTATGATACCTAATTATAAATTATCCATGCAAAGGCTTGTGATAGGATTTATACAAGCTATAATTAGAAAAACAAAGTGGATGGTTAGAATGCTTTTATTTAGGGATGTAGACCCTGACCATTGATGGTTAGGGTGACCATCGATGGTTACCTTGACCATCAATATTTGAGTGTTAAGGGGTAAAAATGGATAAAAGGAAAGATTAAGTTAGTTACACTAAAATAACTATAGGTGATCTTGGTTTATGTTTTAGATTGGTCCTGAGAGGGTCCTAAGGCAGTCGAGTGTTACTTCAACATTTGGAATTATGTTGTGCATATTTTTGGTGTCTACAATAACCATTTGAGAAACTTGGTGAAACTACTAAAAAAGTATTCATTAGACCTTTTCATGTCTTAAAAGGTACATCATAACCTTATTATTATATTATACTACCGTTATCATCCAAAACCTACTCTAGAAGCCATAAAGTGATCTAAAGTGCAACCAACTAGGATATGAAGTTAGTCAAGCATATCACCAACTAGTTTTATCAATTGTAAAGCATGAAATGACATTAACATAAGCCATGAGTCCTATTAAGATTATCTATACTCTTTCTTATCACTTTAAACAATTTTAAATAGGTCAAGTGGTGATTAAACAAGCAAAAATCTATGATGTTCTCAACCTTAAACTCATAAAATTTACCTTAAACTTTGGTAATCAAGGTTTTATATGAACATTTGAAATAAATTACAAGAAAAAAATAAACAATGGGGAAAACAACATGAAAAACAAAATTTCAAGTTATAGGGGTGACATTTTGACCTATGATGTCAAACTTGTCAATAGTAACTATATGCATGGGCTAGAATTACCCTATAACTATCCTATCTCAATATACTCAAACTCAGATAAGGTTGATAAATTAAATATTATGAAACTTAATTTTTATATGTAATTACCAATGTAATTCATAAATCTAGTAGAGGTTTTTCAATGTCATAAATGCTAAAAGGAAAGGGTCCAAAACTAAACCTATGACATAAGGAAATAACTCTCACTAGACTTCTATGAAATTAATTATGAAATTAAAGTGTCGATGCATATAAATGTATCACAAGTTTCTCATAGTGTTGAAAACACTTCTCATTTCAAGATTCAAATAAACTTTTGCATGAGTTGTTGGTTATGATCTTCTTGATATCTATGGTGGAATAATAGTTCAGTTATCTGACTATTTCACAAAATGATTATGCAAGTGGTTGTTGAGAGAAATCATGGTCCTAAAGTTTTATGAAGAATATAAATTTATTTTAACTAAGACTAATTAATGATGATCATAATCTAAAGTCTAAAATATAATCTAGCATGAATATTAACAATGAGAAAGTAAACTACAATGATTTGATCAAAACTGAGAAATTAGGTAGGGTAAGGTAGAAAGATATATGTTTCTATTATTTATTTTAGACATCTTGAAAAATATCTAATTTCATCAAATATATGCATCTTCAAACCAGGGTATGACATGAAATCACCAAATATTACATATCCTATCATATACCAGGCAAATGTCTAAGGATATTTGAAAACATGCAAATTAGAGATTATATTCACTTTAAAGATTTACTTAAACAAGAAAATTACATTTTCACATCTTCTAAAAAGGCAATGATATTGAAATGAATCTAAAAAAAATTAGTCAACCTAGTGTAAAGCTCAAATTAACAACTCTGCATTAATATATGCACACCTAGAATTCATAAAAACAATTCAAATCTAAACACCACAACATAGATTTGAGGAACCAACCATGATAATAAACAAATAAACAAAATGATAAAATCTTCACATAATTATCTTGATTTATTACTTGCTCCAAAATTCTAAAAAATAATTTTTCTCTCAAAACTTCCTCTTATTCCAATGATATTACCCCCTTTTATAGATTGGAAGAGCAACCTATGAGGTATATCATCCAGTCATTATCAAATGGGAATAATACTAGTATTAAGGACACATATCTTTTTTATAAATATTCCTATACCAATGACACTTTTCAAATATGACTAACCTATAAGCCATGTGATTTACACATTGCACATGCTTTTACAAAATAGTATTTTTTTTTCAAATGATGTACATAGTTTATATACAAAATAATATTATAAATCAACGATGTTGAGTTTGAGATGATCCTAAACATGTAGAAATTCCATTTTATTCCAAAATATTCATGGATTTATTATATTATTCCTCAATCAACCTGAGATTGATGATTGGCCCAATGCAAAGCTCCTATGTCTGCCTTGTTAAATCTTTGAAAATTTCATTTGTTTTATCTATGGCTTCCTTAATGCTTCTGACATTACCAATATTTTCATTTGATGACATGATCATGTCCAAGATGCATTTATTGTAAGCCCTTATGGTGCCTTTACTTCTAATCTTAACCTCTTTCATGAAATCAATAGTTCTCTATTGGAACTTTTCACCAGCTATCAACCCTATTTGACTAAGGATGGTTGGATCCTTGATCAATCCTACTAGTATCTATACCATTCTACCCTCTAGTCATTTAAATTCTACTTAGAATCTTTCAATTCATTTTGACATCTTATTTTTGTCCTTGAGTTTCTCCATCAAGATTATCATGGCCATATTCAAGTGTGATGGCCTGACTATTGTCAGCTTAGGGATCTAGTTTTCCATTAATATCTTGATCAATACCTTTATTTTATTGTCAGAACCTTGCCACTTATGGGCTTGGTTCAAAGCCATAACATTTTTTATACTAAATATGTCCAATTTAGACCTTATTACCTTGAATTAATTGAATGTATTATGTAGTTGTCTCAAAGTTATTGAAATATCTATTGGCATTGATAAAATGGATTGTTCTTCTATAATCTTCTTCTCTCATTTCAACCCTTTGATTCCTGCTTGTATCATTTTTGACTGGGATTGGGATAGGTGCAGAACATATTCAAACATATGTGATTCCCCTAGTCTATATCCCTTCTTCTAAGTCAAGTGAACCAAAGGCTCAACCCTTTGATGTACAACCTTTTGACCTTCTTCCATGACAACTATCTAAGTCACTCTTTGTAGGCCTATAGTAGTTTGATCATATTTGACTCTCACTGTAGATTGGGCCATATGTTTAGTTGGAACCTAATTGTGATTGGAATTAGGATGGAGTTGAAGTATCAAGCATATTTTCTTCTTCATTTTTTAATTCTATGATCCAAGGCTTTAACTCTTGTTGTTGAGGGATACATGTGGTCTTCACTATAACCCATGGATGATAAGTAGTAGGAATATTCTCCATCTTTGGTTTATATATGAAACATTTAGGTATAGTTGGTCCATAAATTAAGATATTTTCACTAAATAGGTTGATGTCATTCAAAATGGAATCAAGTCTATCCATTTTTGCTTTCTTTGACCTTAAGATAATTTTAGTCTTAGCCTTCCTCTTGGGAGGATCAATGACCATTAAGTCTAATGAATTTTATTTTCCCTTTTCCTACTTGGCTTCTTTAACATTTTATTCTTCTACATCTATGTTTGATTCATATGTCATGGAGATAATTCTCAATGCATCTTCAATAGAATCTTATGGATCCAAAGCTATCATGTGAACCTCCTATTGAGGAAAATCTTGATCTATTATTCTAGAAGACTTAGGGGCTGAGGAGCTTGAATTAATTTCAGTTGGTCTCCTTTATTTAGGCCTATGCTTTATTTTTCCATTATTAGGGGGAAGCCTAAAAGGACAAACATCTAGCAAATGATATTGTTAAGAACCAAGTTGCCATATGTATTCCATCTTTTGATCTCTTAACAATCTAGATTTAGGCTTTATATTATGTTCTTTTATCCTTCTAGAAACTTCATAATACATGTCTACCTTAGTGTACACAAAGTCATATTCACTATGTTCATGTTTTTAGGGCACAACCATAATACCTTTGCTATTCAAGTGCTCTTGTACCCTATCATTGGGATCCCATTATCTATTGTCATCTATCTACATATTGAAATAAATCTTGTGTTTTGAAGTTGCTTTAATGTGGCCCCATTTTCTAAAATTGGTTCTGCAAATAGTTGTGGGAAAACCATGGAGAAGTCCTTTCCTCTTAGTTTTTCATATCCCATATATTATGCTGAATAATTAGTATGTAGTTTCTTGTTCTACCAAATTATCTAGCACATGTACTAGTCATTTAAGGGGGTATTTTGGGTTCCCTCTATTTTGATAATAATGTAATCAAGGTGTATCCAGATATCTCCCATTGTCTCAATGGATTTATTGACTAAAGGATTTATCATCATTATGGTGATACCATTGATGGATTGGTTCAAAGTAAGATAGACACAATCATATATGAATTAGATATGGTACCTATATTTGTAAATATGTAATTTAGAATAATATTGGGACATAGTTTGGGTTCCATTAGGAGACCACACTCTTTAATTACATATTTTAGTAGTGACACATAAGGAATATAATAAATTTGACATCATGAAGAACTCAATCCTATTCTTTATTTTAATCCCATACATCTATCTGCTTAGGAAAATGCCAATGATTTGAACTAAATGAGGTACTACCATTTCCTCAATAATGAAATATAAAATAGGCACCCATATTAGTTCTACATGCTCAGTATGCATAAATATTTATAATTTATTTAACATGGTCATAACCATTCTGATTCTTGGTCTGAATTGGCTTACAAGGATTTTATTGCTAGGATATGCAATGACCTTATCACCATAATCTAACCATTTTGCTATGATATCCATAATAGTATATATTTGGGCCCATGAATTAATGGATTTGAGGTCTATTCATGACCTAGGTAGATTATAATAGGATTTGAAGGTAACAGGGGATATGTATGCTATCTTTCTCAAACTAGGTTCATGGATAAACATACCTTACCTATTTTAGCATCTTTAAAAATAAGACTAAATACATCAAAGCCGTATAATACATCTAGTTTGGTAGTAACATAATGGATTATTATGAACTGAATTGCCATTATGTCATCATACAGTCTCTTAACTAGAAGTAACATCTCCTCTTCATTGGTCAAAATTCCTTGGTTCTTTATGGTCCAAAACAAGCTCAAGAAATTATTGTCTCTTGTATTCAATGAAGAAGCCATGAACTCTGTAACTTTGAATATTATACCTTTTGCATATGATGATAGGTATAATTCAACCATTTGTTTCAAAATATGTCCATGATTTGACATTGCAATGACTCTGATCAAATTTTCCACTTATGAATGATAATTCAACTCTTATGGATATTTGGTTAAACTCTTCTAGATCAAAACATTGAATGTATGAATAATTTTAGGGGATTTTTGTATGTCTAAGGTTTTTTTGGAGGTTTAACTAAGCTTTAATGGTAGTATACAAGTTTAAATTATTTGATTTGGTAACCCAGATCATATTTTGATCTTGTATTTATACCTTCACATACTTGGGTCCATAAAATCTTACAATCTAACATGTCTACCTATGTGGCATATCCTTGCCATGTTATTTATTTAATTTTAAAACATGACCATTATAATTTCAAACATGTGTCCTCATCTCATACCCCTTGAAACATGATCAAATTCACTCCATAGATATCATTGGGATTATCTTGGCCTTAACCTTTAATGTTGGCTATTGACCTTTAATCTAAGATTTTGATATTGTGATACTTGGTATCCCCACATGCCTTATGTATACCCTACTATCAGTATCCATCCAATTAACACTTTTACACCATGTGGTAACATTGTGTGTAATTTGGGATTATTGACTTATTGAATCCATTCACAACATTGATCTCCATCCACATGGTTGAGTGCATTCCATTTATCCTTGATATGCATGATCAAAAATGCACCATTGATCTACTAAGCATATGATCGAATGTGGGCCATTGATCTATTGAAAATTTACCATGATTATAACACTTTTTACTATTGTATTTAATCTTAAGATACTTTGACATATTAACTTTATGCTCACTATTAGATCTCTATTTACATGATTGAATGCATGTCATACATATATCTTGACTTATTTACCCCAGTCTTCAATGTGAATCATCAATTGGAATTTGTACATAAGAATACACACTGTCAATCTTTGATTCAAGGACTTTTACTTATCAACTTTCGTCGATCACCTACATTCTATTGATTTTGAATCTAATCAAGAGAGGATTTGACACTTGGCAATCCTGCATTCAATTCATACCTAAAAATAGTAAAATCAAATAATAAGTGCTCAGGACATATAAAGACTTAGCATAAATCTTATTTTAAAGTTTTAATGAATTAATAAACTTGATAAAAACTTAGGCTAAAATTAAACCAAGGCTATGATGGAATAAAGTGACCTATCAAAGATATGAATCAATTTTAATAAGAACCTAGGCTATAGTAATTGAGACTAAGGTTTTAAACAACATTTAAACTTGGATTCAATTAATCAATTATGGAACAAATTTTAAGATAATAATTTGAATGGGATAATATTATTTAACCAACTAAGGGTTAAATTAACATTGAAGTATAAACCCTTGAACATTTGTTCATTCTATTGAAGATCCATTAATCCTAAAAGATGGAAACACATGATCCAAATGTTAGCAACATTAGATAATAAAAAATAAATCATATCTACTATCATGTCAATGTAAGCTAAATCAAAACATGAAACTTAATATTGAACTCTAATCAAGTTAAATGCCAAATTTATAGCATAATATGCAAAATTTGAACATGGGTCCTCATTTTTTAGGAATGGGGAATGTTGACCTCAACATAAAGTAAATGATATTAAGTGTGTATATAAATTAAATTAAATTAATGGGAATGGTTATAATGATTATAAAGGTTAAGGTGTCATGCTCAACCAAATGGGAGTCTAGTTAACCTAAAATGGAATATGGAATGTTTAATAAATCATATAGCTAAAAAAATATTAGCTATAGAGAGAACCTATAAAAGGATACATAATTAATTCACTAAGAAAAGAGAAACATCTATCTATTGAGTAAATAAAGGAAAGAGTATTTGGTTATAAATTATTTTATTGATGTGTGCTTGTTGAGCATCAATCTCCTCCTTAGCTCAACTACAACGTTTTAAGAGATGTTATGGGTTGAAGTATTCAAATGCAATAATAATACCTAGATATCCTTATTTTAATACTCCAAAGACTATGACACCTCTTTGGTTAAAATCCATTTATTGAGATTCAAATACTACCATAATACAAGTTTCTTAAACATAAGGTTACAAACTAGCAAATCCTCTAAGTATGATTTAGATCATAATTTTTAGTGAAAGCAGAGTGAATAGAGTATATTTTTTTTCAATGAAATATGACCCCTATATATATTAATCCAATACCCAAAACTAGTCCTAAACTCTATGATGATAGTATCAACCCATCTAATAAATTTAAAAGAATTCAAATGACAAATAATAGTATCATCCAAGATGATCTAATAAAAATGTTAGAAGATGGGCTCAAAACTCTATCAGGGTGGTTGATACAATATAGGGAGGGTAAAAGGCACTAAATAGATGGTAAAAAGTGGGAAAATGCCTTAGGATATTGAGAAAATATCAAAATTGAATGAGGATAGGATGGAAGGAGGTAAATGTAAACATAAAATAAAGAAGATGAATTTTTAGGAGGATTGATGTGATCATGTTATAGTAGAAACATCTCTCACAAATTACCACAAGTCTTCCCACCCCTTTCTTGGTGCACCATTTAAGGAATTCACTTAGGAAGATCAATGCTCTAAGAGTCACTATAAGAGAAAACATCAATAACTAATAAAGTGAAAAATATTATGTATACATATTCCCTACTCAAATCTCATTATGTGTCACAATAATGTAACATGGGATGGTGCTTTGGGAAAGAACATAACAACACAAAAAAATCAAAAAAAAAAAAAAAAAACTAAAAGTAAGTGAAATTAAATAAAGTGAAAATACATACCTTCATGTACCTTATGGATTATATAACATGTTGCATGTGTAGCAAATGATGGTAAGAACCCAATATGTAGAACAAAATGTGGAATTTAAAAATAATATAGAATTCCAAATTTTTGTAAAAAAATTTGTTAGCACCTAAAAATTCTGTATCTCGCTAGGATTATAAGGTTCCTTTAGATTTGTGAATATGACCTATGAAAACAAAGATATGGAGAAAAGATATAATATTGAGGTTAATAACTCAAATCTAAAAAAACTTAATGCTAAGGATGATGATGTATGTTTTATTATTTTCTATAAAATATGAGCAAATGCAATGTAAAAAAGAAAGAAAAGCTAAGATTGTGAAAAATAAATGTAGAACACACTAAATACTATGAAAAAACATGTAAAATAATCTAAGTAAATGAAATATCAATATAATAAATATAAAATAAAGATATGTAAATAAAGAATGTGATCTCATGTAAGACAAGCATGTAAAATCGCACATTAAGAAAAAAAAAATTAACTGAATGAAATGGAATTCAAAATGTTATACAAGGATATCAAGTCAAACATAAATAAATATATGAGATACACAAAATAAAATATAATCCAAAATGTAAAATAATCATGTAAATTCAAACATAAATAAAAACGTGTGACTATTGAAAATGTCCAATATAAGATGATTGAAGTCCATAAAATAAAACATAATAGAAAAATGAAAACAAATATCTCTAAATAATGATAAATCAAACTTAGTGCTTTATCTAAAATTTTATGTAAGAAATAACAACCACATAAATACATTATAAATATGACTAGGAGTGGTGTGGAAATAAAATATGATGGGTGTTTTTGAGGAGTGGCATTATTTTATCCCCAAGTCTTATACTACATACTCACAAACTAAAAGCCAAGTGGTGTAAGTAGGAAGATGTGACCAAGGGCATGAAATATTAATAGTGATATCCATAAAAGGGATATTTGAGAAGATAAGATGTAAATAATTAATTCAAGGTACCACATGGGTGATAGGAAATACTTAGTATAAATGACACTCTATACAAGTGGGCAAGGCTAAGAACTATCGACATCAAGGACCTAGAACACTTCAACTAGTGAACACAAAGTTTAGGATAACAAAAGATGTAAATAAATCATCACATGAAGGATATATTAATGAAATTAAAATGGTATTACCTAACCAAAAAATATCCCCACTACTTAGTACCCATTACAGATCCATCCACTTATTGTGAAGATTAGGTAATTCTATGATAAGATAGGTGGTACCAAAATGTAAAAAGATGATATAATGATATAATATCCCCATACCATAATTTATTATCATAACACACCTAAATATACCTTAATTTATTATCATGAGGCAAGCTATGTATTTTTATCTTTGAATAGAATAGGATATGTGTCAAACAAATATCACATCTTTTGGAGTGACCTACATTTTGTGATAATAATTTACCTTTTGATTTTATTTGTTTATATATTTTTTATTCCTCATCCATATAGATTAGTAAAACAAATTATGGATTAAATAGGTATCTATCAAAATAAATTTCACACTTGTCTACTATAAGGGATAACCTAAATACCATGGTGCCTAAATACTCCTAGATTTTCCCACATGTAAGTGTGCAATCTTAAAACTGACTTATGTATGCCTCAAGTGAAATGAAAAAGAGGGATAAATAAGGATTGTGTAAGATACATACATGTAATAAATGATAAAATTAGGAATATACTTATATATGATGTCAAATATGGAAAATAATTCTTCGAAAGGGGTTTATCTATGTTATTATACTCATGTCACTAGGGAAGTTGTACTAACCTACAATAGATCAAACACAAGAACTAATGAAACTTGTATTCATCCCCAAAAAGGGGGAAGTAAATTTTCATCCGAAAATATGACAAAATTAAATATTCATCCCAAAATATTTGGAAATTAAACAATCATTCCAAAATAGGGGGAAAGTAAAAAAGCAGCCAAAGAATCACAAGGAGACCAAGGTAAAAATGAATAAAATGCAATAAATGTGATAGAAAGAAAACCTAAAAGTATTACCTAAATTCTACAATATGAAAATATGTTGATTGTAAAATATCAATAAAATAATGGTGTAATCAAAATGATATAAAACCCAAAGGTGATACCTAAAGACTCCAAGGGAAGCAAAGGCTAAAATTAAAAATACCAAGGAATCAAATAGGAAAAAATAATGTAAGAAATCATCCTAAAAGAGGAGAAAGTAAATAAAATGTATAAAATGAAAGAAACATGAGATAACATAATAATCAAATTATATCCTAATGACTATATCTAAGAAGATCATGTGAAATGCGAGTGTGTCTCAAAAAAATTCTTGAAGCTAAATTTTATTTGTTTATAACATAATAAAGTTTCTTGATTTCTACCTCATGTTAAATATTAGAGATCAATAAGCTAAGGGAATGAGGATGGTCATATGAATGTTCCCCTAAGCCATTCATAATAACAAGTATGGGCATAAAAATATGTCCCAAAGGTTGAAATATTGGAAACACAAGGTGTCCTAGAATGTGTAGTAAGAAAAGGATGGGCATCACAAGATTCCTTAACATGTCTAATAATAAGAGGATATTCATCACAAGATGTCCCAACATATTGGACATATGTGGATGATATCTAACCTCAAGATTTATAGGAATATAAATGATGTCATAATCTATGTACATTAATGTTACAATAAGAAATGTGGCATCTAAGGGAATGTCAGGATCTTTGGGAGGTGATAGAAATTTGTGATGTATGATATTAGCTAGGTTGATACTATTTGGAGAAACATGAGTAAAATGAACTATACCATCGAAGGTGATATAATTTGATAAAAAATGAATAAATGGAAATGTATTGACCAAGTCTATATAATTTGATTCAACATGACTAAAATGGAATATATCTACCAAGTTAGTCTGACAAAATAGGACTAAATTATAAAGCATAACTGAAAGGAACTATATTAATTAATTTGATACAATATGATGATGATAATGTCCTAAAACTTATTATATCACCTAGGTCAATCTAATATAGTGGAAAAAATTGAACTATATCAGCATATTTTTGGTCATATCCATTATAGTTAGATAGAGGAAAAATAATTACATTGACACATTCTAGGACATGGTTGATGTTGTTGGCTGAAGGTAGATGAAAATGAATAGTATCGAGCTAGATGATAACATTGTAAATAATTAATTTTGGTATTGATTTATGTAGATAGGTAAACTTATGATATTTATGAATTTTCATATTAGCTTGAGGATAAAAGTCACCTATAATGCACAATGTGATAGGCATTTAGATCAGGTGTTTTTAATATCATGACAAGTTGAAAAAAATTGGTTGAATGCAAGATATGGTTTAATATATTATCCTTCCAAGACCTTCCAAGGGTGGGGTAGAGTGTGGATATACATAAAGCAAATGCATTTCATCATTTTATATTTAAAATTATAAATATTAAGGTGGGAAAATCATAATAGGAATCGATAATCTGAATATTTGTTATCAACTAGCATCTTCACCTTCAACAAGATAATAATCATGGATGGGAAAAACATGATATTTATTTTCATCAATGATATAAGTGTAAAAAATGATGTCATTAGGATACTCATAGTGAAATTAATCAATCATAAGATAACTATGACTGTAAGGATCATTAGATTCATAGTCAAGAAGAGGAGGACCATATGAATAATCTATGGTTCCACTATAGGTATAATTATAAGTGGCTAAATCATAATTGAAATCCTCAACATTGACAAAAGGTATAGGATAATTGTACCATGAGGAGTTTTCTACAATGTTGATCATAAAAAATTGATGTCAAAAATTTAGCTATAGGAAATTGATAGTATCAACCTAGAATATACAGTTTATTACTATGTTTATAAAAATAGACTGTATCGGTCAAGTTAATACAGTTTGGAAAAATATATAACTAGTGGTGGCTGATAAAAACTATTTTATTAGCATAGATGATTTAGTTTGAAAGACACAAAATGGTATCAGGTTGGTCAATTCCATTGGCATACATAAGTAAATTGTATTAAGTTAGTCGATATAGTTTGTTGAAGGATGGAAATAATTTTCACTAAAAATATATAAATAAAAACATGAATTTGATCCAAATAAAGGTGGGCTAAGATTCATATCATGTTAATCATAGTGTATTCATGGTATAGGATTAACCTATAATATCCTATCATAATAAAGTCAGAATCAGATAATTTTAATTAAATAATGTATGTGATACTTAGTTTGTCTAGGTAATGACCAATGAAATAAGTATATCTAGTATAGGGTTGCCTATGTTGGAACTCCCAAAATGAAATGTTCCAAAACCTAATATTATGACACAAGGAAATAACTCTCAATATACCTCTATGAAATTAATTTTGAAATTAAATTAAATGATAGAAACTATGAAAATAAATTAAATTTAACTAAGGGTAAGGGGTATAATGATCATACAGGGTAAGGTGTCATGGTTAATCAAATGGGGATCTAGGCAAACTAAAATGGAATATGGTATATCCAAGAAATCAGATAGCTACACCATTATTAGGTATATAGAGACATAGTAAAGGATACAAAAACATTCATTTTCTAAGTAATAAGCAACATATATCTACTAAGTAAATAAAGAAAAGAGTATTGGGTTAGAAATATTTATATTGATGTGGACTCATTGAGCATCAATCTTCCTGTTGGCTCAATTGGAGATTTTAAAGAGATGTTATGGGTTGAAGAATTCAAATACAATAATAATACCTATATATCCTTAGTTTGGGACTCCAAATACTATGACACCTCCTTGGTTCGCCTCCTTATATTGAGATTCAAATACTACCACAAAACAAAATTATTTAAGGTAAGTTTATAGACCACCAACTCCTCCAAGTATGACTTAAGGCATATCTATGATTGAAATTAGAGTGAATAGAGTGTATGATATATTTTTAATTAAATATGACCCCTATATATATTGATATATTACCCAAAATTAATCATAAACTCCAAGTTATTTATATTAGTTTGCCTAATACGGTTTTATGAAATAATTTGGGTGACATAAAATGGTATTAGCCAAGCTAATATAATATGAATGTCAATAAATAGGCTCATAATTATATCAATCTAGTTGATACAATATAGGAAGGGTAAAAATCACTAAATAAATGGTATTGGTCCAACTAATGCCTTAGGATATATGGAAACTAACACAACTAAATGGTGATAGGATGGAAGGAGAAAAATGAAAATAAACTCTAAGGAAGCTAAACATGTAGTAGGAATGATGTGATCATTATATAATTGTATCATATCTCAAAAAATCATCATGATATTTTATAATCCTTTTTGGTACACCCTTTAATTCATGCCCTTAGTTAGATCAATTCTTGATAATTTATTACAATAGAAAGATTCAATAAGTAATAAAGTGAACAATATTAGGTGTATGTAGTTTAATAACATTGTGTGGCCCTAACTTGAGTTCAATTTATTACTATACTATGCTTTAATTCATGGTGTATATCATCCATACTATGAATTTTTGTTTTATGCCTATACTTCCCTATTTTATACCATGCATCTATGGAGGCTTACTAGTTATTGTGTTCTCATTAATATATTTAGAAAAACTAGGGAAATTCTTATGACATTTGGGGGAATAATACTTGCTTCCCATTTTAATTTTATAAAGTGGGAATCATGCCCTATGAAATTATGATGATTCTATATTTGTGATTATATATTTCACTTTATGATAGTATCCTAGGTAGATGTTATTTAAAACATCAAAATAGGCAAAATATTTAAAACATTATGATGGTGGAAATTTTAAATTTTCATATGTTTTTAAGATATCAACACACTTCATCTAATTTATTATTCCTAACATAAGATGAATTTAAAATTACTATTTTTAGATGAGTGAATTTATCACATGATCTTCATACCTCTCCTCAAAAGGGGTAATATATCAAGGCATTTTCAAATTTATATAATTCTCTGATCAATAAGTTGATTAGGGACTATTGACTCCTAGATAAGTGTTGATTATGTTTTAACATGTAACAGATGTATAGTTTAGTGTTGAGGATTTATAGTAAAGTGTTGGATATGTTTCAACACCTATCAAAATTATTATTGGTGTAAAATTTTGTGGAATACCAAGAATTTTTTTATTATGTTTTCTTTTCATATTTTTTTCATGAAAATATCAATTTTACATGAATTAATTAAGTTAACTGAGGTAGTTCTATTTTATACTAAGGTTATTTAGTGTGTACACATGTCCAAATATGGATTTAATTCTTACCTAGTACACTTTTACCACCATAATTATATTATACATTTAATGCAGCCAATAAGAAAACTTAAGAAAATCTACAATTTTTTTTATTCTCTTCTCTTTCTTTTTATTTTTACACACAAAATATATAAACACACAATTGTTGAATCTTAAGTGAACAATATGTAATATTTTTTTTTCATTTTATTTTTCCTCTTATCACCTCTATCTTACATGAGCTATAATTTATTTCATATTTTATCCTTGATAGAATATATTCAATCTATTTCAAGCTAGATTCATAAAATAAGGTATTTTTTGGTGTGTTTTGCAATCAATTTTTTTTGCAACATCTTAGAGAAAAACAAGCAATGTCATTGCATACCTAAGAACCAAAAACATAAAAATAAACTCTAAAATAAAATATAGGTTTGTGATAAGAATTATAGAAATATTTTTAGGGTTCTAATGATGATGCTCTGGTAAAATCCATATTTTACAAACAATGGCATTTATATAATTTTTTTGGGTATTTTAAGAAAAAAATTGTTTAAAATATGATTTCTACCACATTAGTTCCCTAACTATCCCATTTTCACCCACCATATGACCTTAATGATTTATTTTTTAGTCCCCAAGGGCTAACCTATATTACTTGAGCTCTCAATCTAGACCTACCTTCACCCTAAGAGGCATATATCATGATCCAAGAGGCTTGAGAGGATCCCATGTCTTTTTAGATTCATGTTTTCAAACCAAACACATTAAATAAAAATTTGGAACATTTTGGGCACCTAATGTTTTCTGGTATAACATTTATTGCATTATAACCCTATGAAAGACTTCATTTAAGCACCTTCTAGAACTCACATCTTGAGTTCCATTTAGAATTTTTGCATGATTCTTTCTTAGAACATGGATATTATTTTGACATTTACATAGTTATGTATTCATTTATGCACTTTGTTGGTAGGATTTTTTGGATTGAAGATTTAATGCACTTGGAAGGTGCAATTTCTATTTTGGTGGGACCATTTTAGGTCATTTTTATTGCATTTGGGAAATTAAATGGTGAATTTCTTTTGTATTTTGGCATACTCATTAAGATATCATTTTTTCAAAGACTTGAGGGTGGAGATAGATATGACTAATGATCATACCCACCACAATACTTTTTTAGTAGTTTTTCTCTTTCCTAAAAAATATTCTACAAGTCACATATTCTAGATACCAACTTCATTTTCCATGTCAGTGTTTTTTGAAACTATATGTTTTTATGCATTCTATGAAACCATATAGTTCATTTGATTTAAAATTTTTTTTTTTCCTCACATTTTGAAGGGTACCTAACGTGGCCTCATTTTTAGGACCCTATTGAGGAATGTTTTTTTAAATTTTTTCATATGGAACCTTTTGAATAAGACTCTTATTTTTTGAACATGTTGGTCAAGTAGTGGATTTCGGGACACTCATGAATATAACTCCTCAATTCCTTGTATTTTTAACACTTTGACATGATCATCATTCTTTGTGACTTTTAGTATTGTCACCATTATATTATTTTTGTTTTTTAATTAGTTTATTTTGAACCATTCATGTAAGAAATTTTTGGATTATTGTGAGTTTCTTCACCATCATGAGTAGTTAGTGGGTAACTTAATTTTACACTTACACTCACTCAATTTATTTTTATATAACTAAGGCCCCTTTATATGTGCCTTGTTTCATTTTCTAGAATATATTATATTTTTTAAAAATAAGAACCCTTGCATGTGCATGTGTTTTCTTTGTTTTAACATAATAATGAGTTTGGTTTCCTCACATGTACATGGGTATATTATTAGTCACTTTTTCTAAACCCATTTAGGGATTTTAGTATGTATCATATTTTGATGGCATTCTTTCATGTACTAAACTATATTTACAACACTTTTCTTGATGATATGACCATCTCCATGTTGTGAGAAACATTTGTTATGACTAACATATGTCAAGATTAGTAATTATCCATAGGTATCCATTTTTAAGGTATCAAAATTACTAATGTATTTTAATGTTTTAAGTAGTGGATTTATATCAATTAGTTTCCTAATTGTAAAATGTTTGATCATTAGATACATCAATAGAATGATTGAATTTGTTTATTCAAGAATTGTGATCCCATTTAATTTTTTGATTGTAATAGAACTTCTTATTCTGAATTGGTACTAGAAGCTTTGATATTTATTATTGAAGTTTCATTCACAATGTGATCAAAACATTTACTTAAAAATAGTGTTAATCTCCCATCCAATTTTTTTGGCTTCAATGCAAAACTGATGACCTACACAAAAGAAAATTTATTCAAGAAAATGTAAAGAGGAAACACAAATGGAAAAAAAGGAGAAAAAGGAAAAAAGAAAATAACAACAATTTTTTTGTAATCAAAAAATCCCTTTTGGTAAAAGATCCTTCAAATATTTTGGTCTTTGATAGATTTATCTTATTCTTCCATTAATTATATATATCATTATTGTTTCACTAAGTGTTTAATTCCATTCTACATAAAATTGTTTAAGTGTCGATTAGGTCACCTTATAGTATTTTGAAGCCCATCACTATTATGGAATATCACCTAATTAAATACTTCACCATCTTCCACCCAATTCAAAATTGGGGGGTGTATTCAATATTTTTTTGGGTCATTACTACCTAATTTATTGAGATCAATGATTATTTTGAGTTATCCTAGTATAGGTTACTATTTCATAGTTTGAATTTGTGTTTACAACGGCTTGAAACCAATGTATTTATAGCAAGATGGATTTATAGACACTCGTCATCACTTTGTATTTGCTTGATATTTTTACATAGTTGCCTCATCAAGCCTAGTTTTCTGGACCTATTTTTTGATAAATCTAAGACTCTTAATATTTTTATATAAACTCCCCTAAATTGAAATTAAGGGGGGATGTTGATGAAAATATTAATTATGTACTTTAGTTAAGTTAACTAGGTAGTTATATTTTATATTAAAATTAATTAGTGTGTGCACATGTAAAAGTATGAATTTAATTATTACATACCTCACATGTGCCACCATCATTATATATGACCTTTAATTAGGAAAATAAGAAAAAAAATTCAACACACACACACAAACATATTCTTTTTTCCTCTTTATTTATACACACTAGATATACAAATGCAAAGATGTTGCATATTGAGTAAACAATTAGTAATAAAATGTTTCTCATTATAGTTATCATTTTATTGATTCTCTCTTTAATGAGATATGATTCAATTATTAGTTAATCCTAGCTAGAGCAGATCCTAATAAATTCAAATTCAAATTTGATTTTTTTCAACAATAAAAAACATATTAATATAATTTGACTACCTATAACATTTGGAATTTTTTTCAAGTACCTCAGCTAAGTGGTGTGGATGGAAGTTTAAATCTAGTCAAATCTTAACTCAAGGGTGAATAAAAAATCCTTCATCCTTCCCTACACAAGTGAAGGTGCATTTTTAAAACTATTTGCATTTATCCTTTGACATACACATGCATCTCACTCACATACCCACACAAAAGTGGGTGTATTATTTTGACACACAAATTTGGCTCAAGACCCTTAATCTTAGTGTCTTATCCTTAGTTTATCATATTTGGAAAAAATTACATTTTATCTTATTTATAGGAAAATGTGTACCCTACACAGGCTTACATTTTATCCATTAAGCCTAAGAAACACCTTAAAACTGATAAAAAATGCATTTGTTAACATTTTAGACTATCACTTTCCTATTAGCAAGCCTTGTCTTGAAAAAATCCTAAATAATATCTTAGACATACATGTGTATTATGTGGGTTGGTCAAAGACAAAACTATGTAATGTATGCTTTTTGACATTTTACCCTTATGGGACCATTTGCACTTTTAAATTTATTATGTCTCTTTAAATTTATTATTTACTATTCATAAGTCACCGAAAGTGCTAAGTTATCCTATATCATCCTCTATATACATGGGTCTTATCAAACCATAAGAAGAGGGAGAGAGTTACACATATATAACATAGATAAAATACTATGAGATAAGTAACATCAAAGGTCAAGCCTAGATCCAAGCATCAAATCTTTCATTCATGTGACAATGTCATTTTATCTTGGTCTCTCATCATTTCCCTTATGCCAAATGAGGGTATTAGATTGAAGTAGTTTTATTATCACTTATAGGGAAGAGGATGTTAAAAACCCTCACTCTATTTATTATATCAACACACTTATAGAACTATGTGGAGGTTTTATTTGATCATGTGGGATATGTAGTTTACAATGTTTTCTTTACATTTAACTAATTTTATTACTTTTTTTTTAAATTTATAGAGCATTAAGATAAGTCAAGGAGGATATTATTCTATTATACACATTATATTTGGTGCATCTTCTAAAATAAAACATGTGTAATAGTGAGATGATTGTGCACATGTGATAGATAAATCACCTTGTGGAAACATAGTAAGATGTACCCACATAGTGCATATATATATTTCTAGGAGCATAGTATAATTTTCATATTTTAGGAATAAGTTTTATACAATCAGTCTATAGGCTCAATTTTACAAAACAAAAAATAGGTGTGAGCATTTCTTATCTCTTTTTCATTTACATTTCTTATTCTAGTTTCATTATGGTAATTTAACTTGTTAATATTCATAGACTAACATATAAGTCTAAATGTTTTAATTTTCATTAGGTATGGTTAGATATATTTAAATGTAATATATATATATATATATATATATATATATATATATATATATATATATATATATATATATATATGTATATATATATATATGTATGTATATATATATGTATGTATATATATATGTATGTATATATATATATATATATATATATATATATATATATATATATATATATATATATATATGTATGTATGTATATATATATGTGTGTGTGTGTGTGTGTGTGTGTGTGTGTGTGTGTGTGTGTGTGTGTGTGTGTGTATATATATATATATATATATATATATATGTATATGAATATATATATATATGTATGTATATATGTGTGTGTATATATATATATATATATACATTTCTTATCTCTTTTTCATTTACATTTCTTATTCTAGTTTCATTATGGTAATTTAACTTGTTAATATTCATAGACTAACATATAAGTCTAAATGTTTTAATTTTCATCAGGTATGGTTAGATATATTTAAATGTAATATATATATATATATATATAGGTTAAAAACCAACATGGGTGCCTTAGTAGTAAATTTTCTTGGGGTTAAGTGGGAAACTTTGGTGAGATTATCTACTATAACCAAAATAACATCAATTTTTTTTTTATACATTGGGAGACCTTGAAAAAAATACATATTGATAACTTAAAATTTCCACTACTAAATATTGTGTGGAAATAATAGTATTTTTGGGTGAATGTCTACAACATAACATGATATTCAAGGCACTAAGTAATAAAATATATCATATCTATTTTAAGACCTAAATAGTAGTAGAGTTGTTTTAGGTATGACAAGAGTGTAATCATCCATGGGTGGCATAAATAAGGATAAATTTGTGTTTAATTAAAAACTATGGTCATCAAAATGTCAAATTTTAGGATATATATCCTTCCTCTAAATCTTATAAGCCCATTATTCCTCAAATTTATAACCCTTTGTACTAATGGTCATGTGAATATATATCAATATAGTCCTTAACCTTCCCATATAACTTATGATAAAGGTAAAATCACTAATAACAAAGAACAAGAGAGACAATACAAGATAAAGCTAATAACACATGACATATGTGACAAACCCTCTTGGGGGATAAAGCCAACTAGAAATTGCAATTGGAATAATATCCTATAATGAAAATAACTAATTTATACAAGATAAAATATATCAAGGAAAAAAAATCCGTTATTTAGTGAGACTACAATCCCATAAGGTGTTAAAACACCTGTCTAGTTGAGCAACCACAAAAACTAGACTTTTAATAGGCTTCACCTTACAAGGAGGCTACAAACCCCTAGATGTTGAGAATCCATAATAATATTTATGATAAAAACATATCTTTAACATTTATTTCATGATAATCTAATGTATATGAAAATTATATCAGCTCTCTTCAACTCTGCACACTCAAAGCATCCAAAACATCCTTTTGGATCACTCTAGACCTCTTCACTCATCCTCAATCTACAAGAGCACTAATCTAACATTAGAAACATGACCCAAAATTCATACAAATAATCCTCAATATTTTATGTTCATCAACTCATCTAATAGGTACTCTCCCTCTCCTTTTTTCCACAACTCTCACAAACACCCCTCATACATGTCTAAAGACCATCACATTTGGTTTCACTATTTATAGAGCATTCATGACCATCACCATATTGATAAAAAAATAAGTTTTCCTTAATAATTAATACATATAATACATCAAGACATATATAAAAACCATTCACATAGTCCTTTCACCTATGTGTCACCCTTAAGTAATAACCCCTTCAATTAAGCCATACTAGGTTTTATAGGTCTCATGGAGACCTATTCACTCCATCAACACAACAACAAGAAAAATAGAAACATATGACAACTTAAAAATGAATATTTACACTCTAATTACCCATTAGTCATCCTAAGATGATCACACTAATCTATGCTCACCTTTTCATATGCTTAATCGGCTCAAACATTAACTTGGTGCGTAGGAACATCATGAACAAACACATAGTTAACTTCTAACCATTTGTTCATACTGTATATGATTGGTCAAACCTTAATAATACACAAATATGTTCCTCATGGATTAGACAATGTGATATAATATAAAATTCATCATTAAACATCCAAACAATAACAAAACAAGCTCTAACATCCTTCTCAAGTCACTTGTAGAACATAGTCGAACACATAGTCAACTTTGGACCTTCATAACTTTGATTGTACACACTTTTAAACCTTAAAATTTATATTTAAAGATGTGTCTTTGATTCATATAAAAATATTATTTTAAATTCATGGTCAAATTCATCTTGGATCAAAATTTATGGACAAAATATAGAGCACTATTTTTTTTCTTTATTAATTTCAAATATTTCAATTCAATGATCACAGTTAAACATCAACACTATGCTATCATCTCATGTTCTCGATTCTTAGATTAATCACACACCATATAATTTATATGAATTTTAACTCATATATACTATTAAACAAAGAACATGTTGACCTCATCTCGTGTAATCTTATAAAATTGACTCAATGCACAATATCGATCTCTATGGATCAACCTATTGCTTACCTTGCAATGTTCACCGTTTGATCCTGCTCAGAACCCCATGATCATGACACTTGGAACCCTTGCATGAATTCTACAAATTTGACTCTTTGAATTATATACAATCCATTATATCAATTTTTATGATCTCCCATAAACTTTTAGATCTTAATTTGGTTTTGGTCTTTACCCTTCGCAAATTTGTCTAAATATGGGGACCATTGCAATTTTCTTGGAAGCCCAACTTTTGACCTCAATAAATTTTATTGAGATAAGTTACATGATATAAAAATTGTACCATATTATCTCCTCATATAGGATAATCTAACCATATATCAATATAATCTTATAACCATCATGTGTACATGATATAATTCCATTAATCTACTCACACAAATGTTTCTACCATAGAGCCAACTATGCCTAGAGCTACTTGGAAGGACAAATTTTCACATACATATATTTTTTCATGCTTCATCACATGAATTAATATTAATAAACTAGAAACTAGGGACTAATTTCATCACAAACATATGACCAAATCTTCATGACTCATCCACACATAGAAATGGTGATGTCATCAAATTATCTACTCATATTTTTTGCCACTAGACCCAAAATGTATAGATGAAAAAAATGATCAACCAAATGAGATACACTCATGCACACAAGCACTCAAAAAATTCTTGAATTTTTATAGGACCCCATGCACATTTTCAAATCACCATACTCATTCCTAAACATCTCTAACCTATTAAACTTTGAAGATCAACCAAACCTCCTTCAAGTATAATAAGACAAATGCATTTCACACTTTTTCATTATTGGTTAGACTATCAAGGAAATTAGTCCACTAATTAGGACACCTCCATTAAATCATTGATAGTTCTACAAAAATCTCCCCCTTTATCATTGATGTCAACACCCATCAATATACATCTCACATTTCTTCTCTTTCTTCAATCATTCTCACAACAAGAAATTTCTTCCCCTTTAACACAATGACAAAGTGAGTGCCAATTGATCCTAAGGGCCTAAAAATACCACCAAAAATATAATATCATCTTATAAATATAGTATAAATTATCCCTTATCTTGATCTTACCTCTTCTTGCCTTGAAAACATCCATTTTACTACATGCCAACATTGTTCTTCAACCAAGCACTGTAACCAAAGAATAAAGAACCCACCAAATACTGAAATATAATGGAAGTCACCAAGAAACATATGAATTGGAATCCCATTAATATATTTGAGACATTTTATCTCTTGATTAACTTCAAATATCCAAACACCATGAAGAAACACCATAAAGACTTACTAACCTTCTCTCTTAAGACAATTTCATGACCACCAACTTTGTATTTACACTATAGCTTCTTTAAAAACCTATAGAGAAATATCATGAAATTATTTTTACCACTTAATTAAATACCTTATATTGATTCATATAAAAGGAAATGACACCCAAGCTTTATCTTAGATACTCAAATGTAGCTTTTGATAATGGTTTGGTCATAATATTTACAATTTAATCTTTTGTAGGCATATAATCAAACTTAACACTTTGATTAATCCCTTTTTATCTCAAGAAATGGTATGTAGTAGTAATGTGTTTGGTTTTTAGTGCATAATAGGATTCTTTAAGATACTAATTGCACTAGTATTGTCACAATAAATAGGACAAGGTCCATTTTGTCTTACCTTATAATCTTACAAAGTTTGTTTCATCCATATGAATTTAGTGAAACAAGAGAAAAATACTATATAATTATATTTTGTAATTGATATATATATTGAGGCTTGATTCTTTCTTAGCCAAGACACCAAGCATTCCCCCATGAAGAAGAACCCACCACTAGTACTCCTCCTATTATCCACACATCTTGCCCAATCTGCATTAGTATATAATTTCAAAGGGAATTATTTACTCTTGGGATGCCATAAACCACATTCTATAGTGCCTTTGAGATATCTCAAGATCCTTTTGATTGGTTTTAAGTGAGATTCTATAGGGTTATCTTGAAACCTTCCTACAAGACCCACTGCTTGCATGATATCAAGCCTATAAGTAGTAGAGTACAAAAGACTTCCAATCATGGATCTATACATAGTTTGATAAAATTTTGGTGAGTCATAAAATTTAATTAACTTGCATCATGTGATAATTGGATTACTCATTGGCTTATAATCCATCATGTCAAACTTCCTTAGCATATCCTTGATATATTTAGCTTGTGAAATGAATATCCCTACATCAAGTTCATTAATCTATAATCCTAATAAGAAATATAGTTCTCCTAACATGGACATTTCAAACTCAATATTCATAGTATCTATAAATTCTCTACTCATTTTATCATTGTCATATCCAAAAACTATGTCATAAATATATACAAAAAATATCAATTAATGAGTGCCTTCTACCTTAATGTACAAATTAATATGAGCTATCCCCATTTTAAAACCTTGAATAAAAAGATACTTATCTAACCTATCATATGAAGCTCTAGGAGATTTTTTAAGACCATACAAAGCCTTCTTTAGTTTACAAACAAAATCTTGATTACTTGACATGAACTATCCTTCAAGTAACTCAAGGTAGCCTTCTTCTTCTAAGTTTCCATTCAAGAAATCAGATTTCACATCCATTTGATATACCTTAAAACCCTTGAAGCGTGGATATGCTAAGAATATTCTAATTGCTCCCATTCTTACCATAGGAGAAAAATTCTCATCAAAATATATTCCTTTAACTTGCGCATATCCTTTACATACCAATCTAGGCTTATTCCTTGTGACTTCTCCTTTCTCATTCATCTTATTTTTTAAAAACCACTTGGCACCTATCACATTTTTATATTTTGGCCTAAGAACTAAGTCCCATGTTTCATTATTTTCTATTTGATCAGTTTCTTCATCCATTGCATCATTCCAAATTTCATCTTTGATAGCTTCCATAAAATTTTTGAGTTTAATCATGGATAACATAGATGAGTCTTGTTGATTTTGATTGATCAAATTTCTTCTTCTTGTCTACAACCTTATATCAACATTTCTAATAACTTAAGAGATTGGAAGATCTTTTTGTATTATTATATATGGAGCGTTAGAGTCTTATCTTTCTTCTTCCTCTTCATATTCATAATCTATTTTAATGGATAATTCATCATTATTTAAAATAGAATTTTGAATTGAGTCACTTACATGTAATTTTGTCTTCTTAACTCTACTTGTCTCATATATCCTTGAATTTTATATTTCAACAATCTTGTGAAGTTTCTCATTGAAGCACCTATAGGCAATACTAATAAAATAATAACCTAAGAAGATGCCCTAATTAGATATTGAATCAAATTTGCCAAGATTCTCTTCATCTCCTTTGATGAAGCACCTACTCCCAAACAATTTGAAATGTTTGACATTAGTCATTATTTTATTCCATAACTCATAAATATTATTATCACTATTCACTCTAATTTGATACTTATTTAGAATGAAAACTGAAGTGTTGGATGCCTCTCCCTAATATCTATCTAATAATTTTGCTTATTTAATCATGGTTCTACTCATCTCTACAACAATCATATTCTTCCTTTTAATAAGATTATTCTATTATGGTGTTCTAGAAATAGAATATTGTCTTCTTATCCCTTGTTATTCACAAAACTCATCAAACTTATGAGACCAAAACTCACCTCCTATGTGTGATCTCACACACTTGATCTTTGAACCTTTATATTTTCCACAAGAACTTTGAGTGCCATAAATTTTTCAATATCTTCTTATTTTTATTTAAGAAGGAATATTTTTATACACCTAATATTTTCAAATTTTATCAAATATTGGCACTTTACATCTTATAAGAACCCATCATGACTCAATTTATCTAAGTACATGCCTTAAGGGGTGCACTGGGAAAGGGGTGGGTAAACCTATAGTGCTTCACACGATTTTTGTCCCTTTTTGCCACATTATTTATAATCTATTCATCTCCTAAAATTTTTCTCTAAGTTGTTTCTCCTCTCTTGTATAGTCTTCTGGTATTTTTTCTCTTTCTATCCTTATTCTCATTGATTTACACCCTTTTGACCTATTTAGTCAACTAGGTCAACCTGGTCAACGTAGTGTGTTCTAGGGACATGTTATCTCTTTAGGTTTGTTAGCCTTCCAACTGACCTAGCATAGACTTTAAGAATTAGCCCAAAATTGTGCTAGGTTGACCTAGTTGATATATCACAACTGACAAGTAGAAATGATTTTTGAGTGAGATACTCCTATATATACAAGGTCATTTTGGTAATTTTAAAGAATATGCAATAAAGAGTTATTATTCCCTCATGATTCTTCACAATATGATCTTCCACCATTCTACTTGAGAAGACTTAGCTTAAGTTTCTTATTTTGGAGAATCTAGTCTTGTATATAGGTCCTGGATGCTTTGGCCTAACAAACTAATCCCTATAAACCACAATAACCTCTTTCAAATCACCATGAGCCAAGGGAGAGATTGAATCATGACAAGTTCACATTTAGGTAAGTATATTATAACTTTGTTCTCCTCTCTTTTAGTAGGTATAAGTAGCATAAATGTTGACTCTAATAATATTACTCTTCATATTCTATGTATTAGGGTGTTACTCATACTTAATTTATTTGAAGTTCCCTATAAATATTTGATTACTTTTCATCTAACCCCTCAAATTGTGCCACAAGCTTTGGTGCACACCAAATTAGTTTACTTTTCTTTTTATTATAATAGTTTATTTTCTTGTTTATTAGTATAAGTGAAATATCAAATCATAGGACTCTTCTAGGGTTATTGTACAATTGTGTTAGACTGCAAGCTTTAGAACCCTTCCTAGCATGATATGTTGTGACAAATGATACAAGTGATCCCCTAATTGGTTCTAGTAGATCCCCATATTGGTCATGTTCATGGTTAACAAGTGTATACCCAATTAGAAGTGTGGGTGTGCGTAATCTTATCTGATCTAAGATTAATTCATGTGCATCATGTAATTCCAATTGCATACATTATGGTGAACCCAACATGAATCTTATCCCACCACTACTTGGGTTATTTTCATGATTTCATTTTTATCTCTTTATTCTTAGCATTAGCTTCACTTTGGCTTCACCTTCATTACATTCTTGTGAACCTGATGCGAAACTAACCCTTGCAAGATTTATTTCACTTAATTTATTCTTTTTGTCATCATTTCTATCATATATTTTAGCACACTATTTTGATTCTATCGACCCAATTATTTTTCTCTACACAAAGGAATAGGTAATTAGATCAATCAGCTCAACCTAGTACAAGTTTTCAGCATTTTCTAGACTTTTAGTTTAGCCTACTAAGTCGACTAGGTCGACCTAACACATTTTTAGCCACTTTGTAGTAAGTTTTTATATAGCTTGATTGATCAGCTAGACCTAATATAGGTTTAAATTTTCCAAACTTATAAATTAGCCTATTATGTTGACCAGCTCAACCTAGTGCATTTCTAGACATCCTATTCAACCTATTAGGTTGACCAGGTCAACCTAGCATATTTCCATAACTTGTTTAGTAGGTCTTTGTATTTCTTGGTTGAATAACTCAACCTAGTTTACAGTTTTTTTAAAATTTTATCCAAGGTTCTAGATCATAAATCTTCTCCTTTCCATCTCTAAAACATCAAGGTCAGTCTATTATTCTTTTTTTATTTTTATTCTATACTTTCCTTTGAATATTATATTCTTTAAAACTACCTTTGTAAAATCAACTAGATCGACCTAGTTGACCTAGTTATATGTTCTGTGTGCTTTCTAAAATAACTAGGTCAACTTGGTTAACCTAGTAGGTTTTCTAGACCCTATCTTTATTAGTAATAACTCAACCCTATCGACCTATTTCTATGTGTCATGCATATAGTGTATTCATTGTACCTTGTTTCAAAGATTGAATTCACCTTATATGCTAATCACATCTTTTCTTTCATTTGTTTTCATGCTTACATTAGTTCACATAGTCTAATTATGAGGTTTTTAATTAATCTCTTAGTTTCACTATTTCTATTTTACGCACACATGGGCAAATCACATAACATCAAAAAGTGTTTTAAAATTTAACTACCCAAGCTAACCTACTTGGATTTCATCACCAAGGGGGAAGCTGAATTGATGCTCTGGTCAATTTTAAATCATGGTTAATGTTATATTATTTTTAAGCACCTGACGCCCTTATCACTATGGTGTGTGAAGTGAGGGGGTAGGCCCCAATACAAAGATTGTATCACTTCCAATACAATCCCTTTTATCCTAAACACACCTAAAACCATCCATATATTTCTATCTATTACCTTAATTATAACTAACTCCTTATCATTTAAAAATATTCTTAATAATCTAATTAACATTCTAGGTTGACCAATTAGCTAGATTTACTTTCCAAGTTATTTGTTTGCTCTTTACTCAATTGTGTATGCAAGAACTTGCATTAACCATTATTGGTGCAAGGTTTTACTTTTTGTGCATCAATTAGATTGGCCAACATCAATTCAATTGACTATCTATTTACTTTCAACATTTTACTTTCCTATATTAAATACAAAATTATCTTATTATATTTATCATTCTATCATCAATCTTTTATTTTTCACTATCTTCTATACTAGGTTGACATGGTCAACCCAATACTATTTTAGACCCTATTTTCTACCACTATTCATTACAGTAGGTTGACCTTGTTGACCCAATACAATTTTTAGGTCCTATTTTTACACTAGGTCAATCTGGTTAACCCAGTTCTATTTCCTACTTTTCCTATTTATCAACCTAATTCTTCACCTCTTCTAATTCTATATTTTGTCCATTTCCCTTTGGTCATAATGAGGTCACCTATCAAAATATTTTTGGATAGTCTTAATCCATTTAGATCCTATATGGGATGTTCATTTCTCCCTTTCTTTTCCTCCCAAGAACACCATCACTCTTGCAAGATTTCTTCTCCTCCTTAATCAGAAAATTATAACATGGTTCAAATAACACTTCAAAATAAAGTTAATGGATCCAATCCTTTTTTCACTTACCAATAAACCTCTCAAAATCTTCAAACTAATGTAGGAGTGATTGACATAAGTTTATTTAACAATCTTACTAACAACCCTTCTTTTAATAATCCTCCCCCAAACACCAATTTAGGGAGTGCTCCTTCTAACACCAACCTACCACTTGATATAACCCAATTATTACCCCAAGTGATTCAAAAAATGAACATTATGAAAAAATATAATATCAATCCAATGATGCAACTTCAACAAAACTTGATTAATGTGGCTAATCAACCTCTAATCATGCATCCTCAAGCTAATCCTAACTACATTCCTCCACCTCTTAAAGATGCCTTAGGTAGTGTTATTCCTCAACCAATAATGAATAACAAGATTCTTCAAACCATTCAAAATGATCCTTTATCTCCCTTAATTATATTTATTGACATTGGTAACATATTACCAACTATTAAATATGATGGGAATAAAGACCCTACCTCATTTATTAAAGACTTTAACAATATATACAAAGAGTGGATCCAAACTAATACATTTGCTACTACTAAACTCTTAGTTAAAAGTTTAACTGGTGATGTATAAGAATGGTATAATCAATTACCTCAACATTTTATTTGGAAACTTGAAGATTTGGTCAATCCTCTAGTTAAAGAGTTTCAACATAATGATCTCCCTGAAAATTGTCTTAGCCATTTCATAAATACCAAGCAATACCCTAATGTATCGGCTAATGAATTTATTAAAAGATGGAAATCCTTAGCTCATAAATCCAATCATAATATGTTTGATGATAACCTATTTAAAATCTTTGTCACCACTTTAAATCCCACTCTTCAATACAAGGTTTGAACCTTTTCTCCTCAAACTCTTAATGAAGCTCTTGACTAAGCTAAATGTCAAGAATTTATTATGAAACAATTCAAACCTAATTCTAAAATTCTTAAAGGATATTTTCAAACATCTAATTCTATGACTAGTAACACTTCTCAATCCAAACCAAGAGTTTCCAAAAATGATATTCCTTTACCATCTCATATACCTCTTTAAGTACATCAAATGAGATAGTTTTTACCACCCTCTAAATCTTTCATATATCCTAATGCTCCTCTTAAGTCATATGATCCAAATATATTTTTGTGGTTTAATGTTGACATGGGAATTCTCATGAATCTTACAGATGGATCTCTAAATTTGTTATTTCTTATATGCTTGGTGATTCATTCAACCATGAAACCATGATCAAAAATCATCATCAAGAATACATAAATGCTTCTCAAAAATGACAATCCTTTAAAGCTCCTACATATAATAACCAAAAATCTTCTTCCCATAATCAATCAAATTCTAAGGATGTTTATGTAATTGATGTCGATTATGACCAATACTTTAACAACTCTCAATATGTTAATATAGCTAAGATCAACTATCATAAAAAAAAAGCTCACAAAAATCTTGTTATTAAGCCTAAGAAACCTACTTTGGAGGAATAATTTCTTAAAGATACTACCACTATCAATATTAAATCAAAATCACCTAAGGAAAAACTCCCTCCTTTCGATCCTCGAACCACATCTATTCCACGAAATTCTAATTTATCTTCTAAATCTCAAGGCTCTTCTTCTAAATCTCATTAGAATTTTATTGGGTAGCTTAACTCTATGCCATGTAAGATTCCTCTTATGGAGTTGGTTGTAACTTCACCTTATCATCATAAATTCCTTATGCAACAACTCTAAGAGATAGAAGATCCATCTTCTTTAGATGAAGAACCACCTTTTATTAATTCTCAACTAACTAACATTAATACCATCGAATCTTTGTGTCCCTCTTCTAAGCCTTCCATTTAATTCCTTAAAGAGGACATGATTAATGATGAAATCCTCTTTCGTGCCAATGATCCACCTCTCTTCATCAAAATAGCCATTAATACCACCATTATTTGAAAAGTTCTAGTTGACAATGGTTTTGGTAGTAATGTGACCTCTTTATGGCTTCTACAATAACTTGGTTATAACAAAGGTCATCTTAAATAAACCCATCTCACTTGTCATGGTTTTGACAAGACTAATCAAAAGACACTTGGTTGTATTTGGCTTCCCTTAACCATTGGTCCTAAGACCATTCAGACCAAACTCATGGTTATTAATCTTACCTTACCTTATAACATACTCCTTAGTCATCCATGGACTCATCTAATGAGGGTCATTGCTTCTTTTAGTAGTCAATGCACTAAATTTATACATAACATAAAATGTTATAAGCATGAAGCTAATCCTAACCCATGGAGTATCCAATTACCTAATCTTATACCTCAATATCATGTTTCTATGATCCCTAAAATTAATAATGATCCTTTACCTGAGTTCATCAATATGATTCCTGATTTATAAGTCATTATTATAGATTTTGATGATGATGAGCCTAATGAATTATAGCATACTTGTAATATGACCAAATTACCTCCATATATTTTGGATTGGCTTCCTCTTTCTTTTTTGCCAAGGGATCATACCATTCCTCCCATGGATGAGACCACTGATTTCCAATTCCATGCAATGCTCAAGAGCCATATCCACTTGAAGATGCTTTTACTTGCAATTATTTTGGAGCGGTAAATTATTTTAAAATACTTTCACCATGTCTCCTCAAAATTTTAGTAATTTTGGGATTTTACCTTCTGAATATCCTCCTAAATATCAATCATGCATAATTTCTCCCACATATGATGACAATTATATAATAGCCCAAGCTCAATCTAGAGACTTGGATGTATTTCACTATCAAAATACCTTAGCCTAAATTCATGCTTTCAATCAGGATGGGCATACCATTTTTGTAGATAATGGATTAGAACCTGAGGGTTATGTGCTTCCTATTAATCCTCATCTTATCAATTCTCCTTGGGTGTTAGATCAAGTCACACCTTCTGAACCTACATAAGTGCTTTCATCTCTTTTACCTCCTTTAGATCCTCCCATTGAATCTAATCTTTATGTTATCAAAGAACCCATCAACACTCCATATACTTCTTCTACTCCTCAAATTACACTTGATGCTAAGGTAATCGATGTTTGTCAAATACATTTTAAATATAATTTCCATGGTAATCAAAATTTAGATCTAAAAATAGATGTTGAGTATTATGGTCCTCTTCCTACTCTACCTAGTGACGAGCTATTCTTGAGTTATTTATGCTCGGGAACCTCAATTCCCTTAACAACATCGTAAACTTGGAAATTTTAAAACTATGAGTCCTTACTTCAACAACTTTATCACTAGCATTGATCCCAAAATTAATCCAATTTATTCTTTAATTAATGCATCTTATCACATTCAAGATGATAATTCCATGCTTATTAAATAAAAAACTCATATCAAATATGGAACTCCCTCATGCCCTCGACTGGTCATAGTTTCCAAAGAAATGTCACCCTCTAAACATGATAATTTAAACCTATTTTTTTATAACTATCAAGAGGCATTCACTTGGTCTTATCAACACATTCCTAACATTGACCCCAACATAGTGGTCCATAACATCATTACCTATCCTGATTCCAAACATGTGCTTTAGAAGCAACACAAGTTTCCTCCTAAAGTTACCAACTTATGACATAAGGAAAACATCAAACTACTCGATGCTAAATTTTTTAAACTTATGGATTATTATGAATGGGTTTCTAATATTGTTCTAGTTTGGAAAAAGGTCACTATGGTCATTTGTATTCACATTGATTTCTGTAATCTTAATCTTGCTTATCCTAAAGATAAATTTTCTTTGCCTTCAATATATGCCATTGTCAATTCCATGATTGGATATGAAATTTTATCTCTTATGGATGTATTTTTGGGATATAATCAAATTCATATAGCTCCCGAGGACCAACATAAGACTACTTTCACCATGGAATGAGGCATCTATTGTTATGTTAAAATGCCCTTCAGTTTCAAAAATGTTGGGGCCATTTACCAATGTGAAATGACTCATATATTTCATAACCTCATCCATAAATTTTTTAAAACATATATGGATAATCTTATCACCAAATCCAAACATTGTATAAATCATCCTTTTGATCTTGCCATCATCTTTGACCATCTCATTAAATATAAAGTTTGTCTTAATTCTTTCAAATGTGTCTTTAGAGTTACATCTAGAAAATTATTAGGATTATTAGTCTCTCTCCATGTCATTGATGTTGATCCAACCAAGATTAATGTTATTATCAACATGCCTATTCATCATTCTATTCTTGATATTCATACTTATTTAGGCAAACTTGGGGCAATTAGATGATTCATTCCTAAGATGGCTTATCGAATTCATTCTATTAATTACCTTCTTAAGAAAGGTACATCTTTAGAATGGATGGATCCATGCCAAAAATAATTTGACAATATGAAAGTCATTGCTTCATCTACGTACACTTCATTCTCCTTCTAATGATAAACCTTTAATTATTTATATTTATTCCACACCCATATTAGTTGGGGAAATGCTTGCCCAATAAGATGATACGAGTAAGGAGTATGCCATCTACTATATTAGCTGAGGCCTCATTGATTATGAAACACATTATACCAAAGTTGAGTGTGATTGGCTCACTATCTATTTCACAACTGAAAATCTTTTTCACTACATGCTTTACCAAACTACTTATGCCATTGTTAACTCTAACCCCTTCATCATTTTTCTCTAAGGCTTTCCTTCCAAGAGATAGAATTGGAAAGTGGATGGTCTTACTTATATAATTTTATCTTTGCATCATCATCACATAAAAATATGTCAAAGGGAAAGTCATATCTAACCAACTTTCCATAGCTCCTATTCCAGCTATTTCTTCCCTTCAAGATAACCTTCTAGATGATAATATCCTTTAAATTGAAGGTATCAATTAAAAAAAAATATATCTTAAAGATTATTTTCATAACTTTACTACCAACCTTGAATTTAATCAACTTGAAGAATCTTCCCCTCCATCTGGTATTACTAAACCAAAGGTAGTTATTTAGGAGCTCCCTAAAATCAATGTTGACTTGTGTGAAGATAATTGGACCCTTCATTTTGATGGTGCTAAATGAATTCAAGGAGTTGGGGTAGGTTGTATTCTCACTATTCCTCTTGGAAATATAATTCCCTTAGATTTCCATTTTATATTTGATGTCACCAATAATATGGATGAGTACAAAGATCTTATCTTAGGAATGTGAGCTGCTCTTAATTCAGACATATAATATCTTCATGCTTTAGGTGATTTTTAACTCATTTTCCATCGAGTTAGTGGTGCCTATCAGTGTAAAAGTGAAAACCTTATCACCTATCATCAAATTTCCACCACTCTTGCCAAGAATTTTATCTCTTTTACAATTGAGCCTATTCTTCAAGATCAAAATTCCATTACGAATTCTTTTACCTCTTTAACTTCTCTTTTTCATCCACATCAGGTTCTTTGTGATCCTTAATTTATTATATAAATAATTAAATCTACATCATCTACCCACCCTCTTGATTCAATTATCTATCATATTGAGGCTATGACTATTAGACAAAGCCCATGGTATCAAGATATCATTCAATACTTATAACATCAAACTTATCCTCCTAACTTGGATTCCCATAAAAAGACACATATTCATAAACAATATTTCAAGTACATATTTAGACATAACATCATTTATTAACACAATTATAAAGGTACCTTGCTCTAGTATGTCATGCAAGATGAAGTTCTTCCTCTACTTGAATAAGCACATTGGGACATTTATGGTGGTCACTATAGCAGACATGTTATAACTCACAAATGCCTATGTATGGGTTACTATTGGCCTAATATAGAAAAGGATGATATTAAATATGCTAAAAAGTATAATATTTATTAGCTTCATGATGAACTCATTCATTCACCTCTTATTGAACTTCAAACTATTGAATCTCTATAGCCATTTTCCACATGGGGATTCAATCTCATTGGTAAACTTCCTTACTCCCAAGATGGACACATCTTTATTATCACTACTATTGAGTACTTTACCAAATGGGTTAAAGCCATGTTATTTGTTAATTTTACCAGTACTACAATATTTAAGTTCATTTTGAACCAAATCATTTGCCATTTCATAATTCCCCATACCATCATTTTAAACAATGGTGTTAATTTCAAAAATAAACATGTTAAACAACTTTACACCAAATTTAAGATCAATCACAACTTTTCCACTCCTTATCATCAATAGTTCAATGGTCAAGTTGAGGCCACAAATAATATTCCTAATAAAATTATTCAAAAAACAATTCATGAAACCCGTATGGATTAACAACTTCATCTTTATCTTGTACTTTGGGCCTATCGAACTAGCATTCATACTACCACTGGGCAACTCCATTTTATTTAGTCTATGGTTCTAAGTTAGTTCTTCCTCTTGAAGTTTATCTTCCTTCTCTTTGCATGTCTCTTCATGGCATCATTCTTGATGAAGAATTGTGTGAAGCTCACCTTCATGCCATTGATTTTTTGATGAACATCATCTTTTTGCCTTGCAACATAACCGCTAATACAAGGCTCACATCACCTAACAACATTGCAAACATGTTAAAGTTTTCACATTTAATTTTGGTTAGATTTTCCTTAAATGAGATTACACCCATGAAAAATAAGGTAAATACACCCAAAAATGGTGGGGCCCATATTTAGTTAAAGACATTCTTGGTCCAAATACTTATCTTCTTCAAACTAATGAAGGTCATGTTTTCAATTAGTCCACCAATGCTCAATTCCTAAAAAACATATTTTACCTAATCATTTCCTTCTTATCATGATTTCTATCTATATATATCTAGATATTTTTACAAGTTACTTAAGCACAAATCTCTCCCTCTACAATAGTTACCTCTTATTCACAAACCTTTAGTCCTCCCTTTTGGTCTTTTGGTTTCTTGATGTACCATAGTCTCCATTATCTTATTTTTCATTCTCCTTCTATTTACTAATTTTTATTTGTTTCCCCTTGGGTTTTATTTTGTGATTTTCTTCGTAAGACCATGGATAGGACCTGACATCCCTCACAAAACCACTATCTTTTACTTATTTTCTTTATCTTTTTGCTACTTACCAATGTTGTTTTGGCATCCTTTGGGTTTTCCTTTGTGAAATGATTTGTAAAAATGCTCCCTCACTTTTTTCTTATTATCACCCTCATGGGTATATCTTTTTATGAGTTTATTTGTAAGACCATAGATAGGACCTAACCATCCTCACAAAATTACCATTCTTTTTATGTTCTTGATCCTTATTATTAAACTTTAGATTTTGCTTCTTTTGCTAGATGAAATTTGTAAAACAATCTATGTTAGCATGTTTTCCTCTATTTCGATCATTCTTATGATAAGGAATGACACCTTTGATGTCATTATATCTCTTCTTTTTTCCCGTTGTCACATTTTTTTGGTAATTTGAAGAAATTTAAATTTTTCTATGTGTCATTCCTCTTGATTTCCCCTTTCTTTCATCTCCATATTAGATAAAATAAGGTCAAAGTCAAGATAACACTTTTATTTCACCTAGATTTATGAGACTCTTAGACCCCATGCTATTTTAAGTTTTCTCTCTTAACAAACTTATCCTAGGTTTTCAAATGAAAGTCATCCTTAGCACCCATGTTTGGTTTTCAAAATCCTTATGGAGGAGGAATAGAAAAATCCATCAAAAGAAACTTAAAATCCAAATCATTTGAAACAAAAGGCAATGATATCTAAAAGGCAATTTACAAATATCAAAAATTCAAAATCACACCAAAATATGTGATTATAATCACATCTCCTATCTCAAATCAAATCTCAAACTCCATAGTTGGCTTCACATAGAGTTGAAGTACTTTGGGGTATGGTAGGCCAGTAACTTGGAATAGGGGAATTCAAAAAAATCTATGGTGCTACCTACTTTCTCACAAAAGTATCCAATCTTTGTAGTAGATCGATGGCTCTATAAGGGGTCCCAAAGAGAGAGGAACATGTCATGGGGAGGTAGGTATATTTTACTTTTCATGTATATAGCCTTCATGGGATGATTTATATACTCTATTAGTTAACCTAAGACTTGTGTCACGAATAGAAGATCCTCAAAGTCCCTAAGGTCGATAGTTCTCTCATTTTGACAAACCAAATTTGAGTGTCTTGACTTCGATAAAGATTTTTTGTACCTTGGTTTTTCCATATTTATTCCCTCCACCCATTTTATTTCCCCCCTTTATAGATAAATTATGATTTCAAATATATTTTCCCTCTTTTTTAAATTCATTCTTCTTCATCTCTTAAAAACATGCTAGCACTACTTTGTTTCAATTTTATCTATCTTTAGATGCAAAATAACATGTTTAAGAAGTTTTGGATAATATTCTTCACTTCATTTTACATTTACTAAACTTACTTTACTTTCCTTTTTTTTGTATCATGATTTTGTTTTCTTGCTATTATGAACACTTGAGTTTTCACCCTTTTCCCATTATTGAGTGAGATGTGGATTTTTACTACTCACTCATTAATGTTATTTTACCATTTTGTTTTTATTTTTATAATTGATTTGTATTGCTTATATTTCATTTTTTAACATGTATCCTTGGATTGAATTGGTGAGTTTTCCTTTTCTTACTTGAGATTTACTTGTTCATGTTTTTTGATCTTTAGTATCCTTGGTTTTTTAGTTACCCAATTTACTCTTGTCTGATTTGGTCATTTGGTCTAACATAGATCTTGTCACCTAGCTTGACAAATTCCCAAGTAAATCTTGTCCACATATCACTAGTTATCTTGGCTTTTATTGTGTTTATTTTTTATCTTTATTTTTGTATTTCTAGGTTTGTTGAAATCAGTTTCTATGCCCTACACAATCAAAACTAAAAACACAATAGAAAACCATCTTGCAATAAAAGGTAAGTCAATGTACACATTAAATTTATTTTTTTATTATTTATTTTTTTATATTATTTTCCCTTTCAATCATTTACTTTCAATTATTTTATGCGTTTAAAATACTACAACTTTTTTTAGTATCAACATTGTGTGTGTCCTTATGTTATTTTTTGAAGCACCATCCCTTGTTACACCTTAGTGACATGTGATGAGATTCAAGTGGGGCATATGTATACACATAATATTTTTAAATTTTATCAAATACCAATGCTTTACATCTTATAGGAACCTATCATCACTCAATCATTCTGAGTGCATGCCTTAAGGGGTACACCAAGAAAGGGGTGGGTAGACCTTTGGTGCTTCACAGGAGTGTTATCCCATATTACAACATTATTTCCAATCCATTCATCTCCTAAAAAAATTCTTTAAGTTTTGTCTCCTCCCTTACATATTCTTTTGGTCTTTTCCCTCTTTCTATCCTTATTATCTTCATTTTACACCCTTTTGACCTATTTAGTCAACTAGGTTGACCTGGTCGACTTAGTGTGTTTTGGGGACACTTTACCTCTTTAGGTTTATTAGCCTTATGGATGACCTAACACATAGTTTAGGCATTAGCCTAAAAATGTGCTAGTTAACCCAGTTGACCTGACACAACCGACATGTCCATATGATTTTTGGGTGAGATACTCTTATATATACAAGGTCATTTTTATCATTTATAATAATATGCAATAAAGAGTTATTATTCACTCGTGCTTCTTCAAAATATAATCTTCCATATTTATAATTGAGGAGACTTAGCTTAGGTTTCTTATTTTGGAGAATATAGTCTTGTGGATAGGTCTTGGATGATTTGGCCTAAAAAAGTGATCCTTAAAAACCACAACAACCTCTTGTGAATCCCCATTGGCCAAGGGAGAGATTTAATCACAATAAGTTCACATTTGGGTAAGTATATTCTAACTTTGTTATCCTTTATTTTAGTAGATAGAATTAGCATAAGTGTTGGCTCAAATAATATTGCTCTTCATATTCTATGTATTATGGTGTTACTCATACTTAATTTATTTGATGTTCCCTATACATATTTTATTGCTTTGCATCTAACCCCTCACATTATACCACATGCTTTGGTGCACACTAGATTAGTTTATTTTTTTATTATTATAATAGTTTAATTTATTATTTACTAATATAAGTGAAATATCAAATCATAGGACTCTTTTAGGGTTGTTGTATTATTGTGTTAGACTGCAGGCTTTAGAACCCTTCCTAACATGATATATTATGACAAATGATACAAGTGATCCCCTAATTGAGTATAGTGGATCCCCATATTGGTCATGCTCCTACTTAACTAGTGTATACCCAATCATAAGTGTAAGTGTGCTTTATCTTATCTGATCTAAGATTAATTCATGTGCATCATGTAATTCTAATTACATATAATATCCAAGTCATCCTAGTAAGATCATCAATGAAAACCATGAATTAGATTTTACCTTGAATACTTGGAGTTCTCATAGGTCCACATAGATCATTGTAGATCAACTCTAATGGCTTGGTAGTGGATAATTACTTGGTTTTATATCTTCTATTGGTTTTATTCCCATTAAGACATGCCTTGCAAAGAGAATGAAGAATATTAGAAATCTTGGGCATATGCCTTACCAACCCTTTTAAACTAATCTTTACCATATTATCAAAATTTATATGTACAAGTCTTATATGCCAAAGGAAACTTTCTTCCAATTGACTCATGAAGCACTCATCCCTTTTGGATTCATGGAATACATACATGTTGTTATCTATTTTACAAACATTTACAACTAATCTGCTAGATTTTACCTTTCTTACTTCACATACATCATCATGAAAGTTAGATCATTTATTGATTACACGTTTGGCTCATAATTAAAATATTATGTTCTAAACCTTCTATATATAATAAATTCTTAGTCCTAGTATGACCATTATCCAAACTCATAATACCTTTGCCAACTATGTTAGCAGATTTGTTGTTACCAAATCTAACTACACCTGGGTTGGTCTTCTTGAGAGAGGTAGATTTGATCTTATCTCTTATCATATGATTCAATTATCCAATATCTATGAACCATCTATTGGTCTCATCTTCTTGACTATGTAAGGTTGCTTAAACAAATAATGACTCTTCCTTTGATAACTACTTAGATTTTGGTTCTTTTCTTCTTTAGACTTAGTCTCTTTGAACCATTTTATGGTGTTAATGAATTGTATATCCTTTTTACAAAATGTTATTTTGAATATATATATATATATATATATATATATATATATATATATATATATATATATATATATATATATATATGACCTTGTTGATTACAATTGTAGTATATGAGATCCTTATTGATCTCTGGAGAGAGAGAAAGAGTACAATCCCTATATCTATGACCAAATTTATTGTAGGAGAAGAAATACCCATTGATGACATTATTCATAATTGACCTCCTTTTTTCTTGATCATTACTGATCCATGAATTTTCATTATTGACCCTTTTGGTGGAGATGGAATCCTTTTTAACCCTGGATAAGAGCACATCTAAGTAATTCATGACTTTACTTTCTAATTATTCCATCCTTTAATTGAGATATTTATTCATCATGACCTGTAGATTCTTGGCTATTGCCTCTAGATCTTACACTTATGTCTTCACAACATCTTCCTTGTATTTTCCTTGACATACTCATGCTTTTCTTTATTTATTTCTATCTTTTTCAACTTGTTTATCTTAAATATGACCTTTTCATACTCATATTTTAGGGAAGCAAGATTATTATTCAATTGAACATATTCAAATTATTTATCTCTCATGCTTGAACATGTAGCCTCTATCTAAATTTTAAGAACTTGGATAGTCTCCTTATCCCCCTTAGCTTCTTTAACCATTTCATCCTTCATTCTACATGCTTGATCTTCAATATGACTAATCTATTCTTAAATAATTTTTACCATTGATCTAAACTCAATATTTTATTTTCTCAATTATTTAGCCATCTTTGTACCACTTAAGATCTCCTTCAAGTTTTTATGCTTCCTCCAAAGTACCTGCTATGATACCAATTGATATAGGTAAAATCACTAAGAGTTGGGGGGGGGGGGGGGGGTGAATTAGTGATCCTAGATAATCTAAATTCAATTTCAATATTTTCAAGCTATTAATCAATTACCACAATCATTTCATTAAGCATACATATCATTCATAGCAAAGAGTAAGAGTTACAATGTAAGATCAAGCACATAACACATGACATATGTGGGAAATCCTCCTGAGGAGAAAACCCACTAGAATGTGTAATTGGACTAAAATCTTATAATGACAAGAACCAATTTGGACTAGCTACAACTGCAAAGAACTACAATCCCTTATTTAGTGAGACCACAATCCCACAAGGTGATGCAACACCTGTCTAACTAAGTAACCACAACAACTAGACTTTTAGAAAGCTTCACCTTACAAGGAGGATATAACCCCATAGATTTTGAGAATCCACAACAACACATATGAATATATCATATCTTAAACACTGATTTCCTACCAATCTGATAGATATAGAAATTATATCAACTCTCTTCAACTCTACACACTCAAAACATCCAAAACATCCTTTTAAAACACCCTAGACCTCTTTGCTCATCCTCAATCTATAATAGCACTATTATAACATTATAAACATGACCCATAAGTCATACACAAAATACTCATTTTGATCTACTCATAACTCATCTAATGGGTATTATCCCTCTCTTTTGCTCCATAAATCTCACAAACACCCCTCATATCAGTCTAAAAACCATCACATTTGGTTTCACTATTTATAGAACATTCATGACCATAATCATCTTAATCATCCAATAGTATTTATTTAATCCTTAAGTAATTTAAGACATCAATACATATCTCAAAACCATTCACATAGGTTATCCTTTCACCCATGGGTCACCCTTAAGTAACAACCCCTTTCAATTAGGCCATACTAGCCCTTATAGGTCTCATGAAGACCTATTGACTCTATTATCACAATAATGAGAAAAATAGAAACATATGACCACTTCCAAATTCATAGGTCCACTCTAAATTACCCCTTAGTCATCCTTAAATAATAATATTAATATATTCTCACCTTTGTGTATGCTCAATCAGCTCAAACACTGACTTAGTGCATCAAAACATCATGAACGAACACACAATTAACTTCTAACCCTTTATTCATACTACATATGATTGGTCAAGTCTTCATAATGAATATAGATGATCCTAATGGAGTATAAAACATGATATACTATCAAACTCATTATGATATATCCAAATACAACAAAAAAAGCTTGAACATCCTTCTTAGGTCACTTGTAGAACATAACCAAACACACAATCAAGTTTAGAACTTCATAACTTTGAGTGCACAGACTTTTAAACCTTAAAGTCTATATTTATATATGTACCTTGGATTACTCTACAAATTTTATTTTTACTACATGTTCAAATTCATCCTATATCTAAATTTATGGATAAAATATAGAGGATTGATTTTTTTATTTGTTAAATTCAAATATTTGAATTCAAATGGTCAAAATTAAACATCAAACACTATGCTATCATCTCATGGTCTCACTACTTAGATTAATCACTCACCATAGATATTATCTAAACTTTAACTTTGATATATTATTGAAAAAATAACACGTTGACCTCATTTTGTGTAATATTGTAAAATTGACCTGATGTGCATTATTGATCTCTATGGATCAGCCTAGTCCTTACCTTGTAGTGCTCACCATTTGATTTTGCTCAAAACCCTCCTGATCATAACATTTGGCACCCTAAAATGCCTTTTTCACATTTTAATATGTACTATTATATCAATCTTTATCATTGCCTATGAACCGTTGGATCTTTATTTGGTCATGGTCTTTACCTTTTACAAATTTGGCTAAGTAGGGGGACCATTACAATCTGCCTAGAAGCCCAACTTTGGACCTCAATAAATTTTTTTGCACTAAGTCACATTATCTAAAACTTATACCATATGATATAATCACATAGGATAATCCAACCATATATCAATATAATCATTTAACCCTCTTGTGTGAGATATAACACCATTAATCTATTCACTCAGATTTTTTTACCATAGAGCCAACTATACCTAGAATTGCCTAGAAGGCAAACTTTATACATACATATATTTTGTTGTGCTTCATCACATGAATTGAGATTTAACACATAATAACTAGGGACTAATTTGAAACTATATGACCAACTCCTCCTAACTCATCCACACATGGCAATAGTGATGTCATCAATTGCCTACTTAGATTTTCTACCATTAGACCCAAAATGCCTAGATGAAAATAAAAATAAACTACATGAAATCCACTCATTCACACAAGTATTCAAATGATTATTGAATTATGATAGGACCAATTCACATTTTCAAATCACCATAATTATCCTTAAATATCTTTAACTAGTCAAACTTTGAAGATCAACCAAGCCTCCTTCAAGCATACTAGGACAAACATATTTCACACTTTGTCATTGTCAATTAGACTATCAAGGCACTTCATCCACTAACTAAGACACCTTCATGACATAATTTAAAATTCTCCAACAACTTATATATAATAAAATACCAAAAAATGTTCTATGAAGATAGTTATTATAGTAGTCATGGTTGTTATATGTCTTCTCCAACTAAGGGAATCAACTACTCTTTTCTCTTTCCATTGATATACTTGATGTCATAATAATTTTATTAAAATAATTACAAGAAAATAATTTATTTATAATTCAATTTGGGTTGAGTAAAAATTTAATTAAGTTCCTATTATTTAGTCTTGATCTCAAATGGATACCCTAACAAGAAATGTCTCCACATTGGTAGTTTTTGACAAAAGAATTCCAACTTCAAGTCACGAGGAAAATATTTCAAATAATATAATTTTATTTTTTCATTATTTATAGGACATAAATTAGCCTTCCTAAATTAAAACACACCCAAAATTTATCTAAATAAATTAATGAGCACCATCAATTTTTTTTGGTTTGAGTGCCTTTAGTACTAGGGATAAGGTTACCTTATCCTTAATATGTGTGTGTGTGTGTGTGTATGTGTGTGTGTGTATGTATGTATTTATGTATGTATGTATGCATGAAAAACTATATTTTTCTACAAGGAAGTGATGGTTTTAGACATATTATAAAATCATTTCACAAATTTGCATTATTTGTAAGTCAATTCCTTAAGTTCACAAACATCATGGACATTTTAGGGTGCAAACTAGCCCAGGATTTCTAATATTTTGGTTGGGCCACCGAAATGACATTTTGAAATTATATAGCCTAAATAATATACTTTCATTTGAAATGAAGTGAATTTATATATATTTACATGAAACTTATGTTATCTTGACCACTATGTCATTAGACACAATTTCTACATGTAATATTATTTTATTCTTCAATATATAAATCTGTTAACCAAGAAGATGAGAACAATACTATCAAAATATTTCATAAAAAAACTATTTAGGAGGTTCATGAATGTTTTAAGTGTTTTCATAAGTCCATATAGTATCACCACTGACTCATAATTATAGTATCATGTTCTAGACGATATTTTGGGGATATATTCATTAAAAATCCTTAAATAATGGTATTGTACCTTTAGATCTATGTTATAAAATACCATTAAACATTCATTTGAAAAAAAAATATCATCAATGTTGAGAAATGGATACTTATTTATTACCATTTATTTATTAAACATGTACTAATAGAATCATATACAAATGGTTTCATCCTCATTATTAATAAACATAACTAGTGCAACCCATGGTAACATGCTCTAGAGTGAGTGAACACCTTCAAAATAGTTGCATGGAGTTTGGATTTTAGATCATTTTTTATTCATCATTAATTATGAATCTTTATTATTATTATCTTAATTAGGATTATTTTAATCAATAAATCAAAATCTCGTAGGAGGGAATCCAAAAAAATCATTAGGAAAAACATCTTGAAACCTAATGAATAAAGGAAAATATTCGAAGGTGATATTATTTGTATCCCATATGTCATTGATGTGTGCTAAGTAAATGATGTATCCTTTCTTTAATGTCTTATTAAAATACATGTTTTATAAATTTCTAATGATAATTTATTACTTTATCTTCACTAAGTTCCCTATATCATCAATCCAAGTCATTGACTTGGAAAAATAATGAAAATTTTCCTAATTATTCCATATCTAGTTTAATATTAGACTGACATCATATGATCTGAATAGTTCCATAATTTTTTTTACTAAATTTTATAACTTGGGAATATATAGTTATAAATCAAATAGGCATTTCTCTAAATTTTTATTTTCTTAATTTACATATTCCCCATTTTAATATTTATCAATAAACTCATCTCTCTTAATAATTTTACTAAAAATTTCATGACTCATAAAGAACTAAATTTATCCTATGTCAAAAAAATAATGATAGATAGTAAAAAAAATGTCCTAAAATCAAATAATCATTATCTAATGATATTATTCACAAATATTTAATGTTACATAAATCCTTTATTCGAAGGCCTTTTCCTAAGTGTAGATAATAACATCCAGTCTTCAGTACTTTAGAATGGAAAGATTGCCAAACATTTACAATGCATGAATTGAGCACCCAAGCCAAGTATTAATTTTCCATCCTATCACACTTGCATCAGGGTAAATTTAGTGGCTATTCTTTGTTAATTCATGAATATTTTAGTTTTATAAAATTTCCATTTGGAAATTTTATTGATTGGTGAACAATGTGGATTCACCTAAATTATCTGGGTGTATGTTAGTTTTCCAAGTCAGCTCACCTACTATTTAAAATAAATTTAAGGTATATAAATATAATTCACCACTCCATTGAAAGTTAATATGAGCTTATTCATCATTATATGTAATATATAATCATTTAATGACTAATTTCCAAAGCATATCATCATTTATACCATCTATATATGGGTTTTACATATAATCACATGTTAGCATACCTTCTATGGTAATAAACATTTTGCATGTCCATTCACCTGCATGCCTAAACATAATCCATTAAATTTCACTAGACTTTATAAACACATACTTATAAATTCACCAAAAAAAACCCAAGTTCATTTCTATATGGGCCACTAAAATTTACCCTAACTTACATGTTATATTATGACTCAACCCTTTCATTTTCATATTATACACCTATAGGAACCTAACTATTTTTTTCAAAAAAAATTGTATATCTTACATGGTAATATCTAGACTCTTAGACTAGTCCAATTTTACATGGGTCAGCTTTGTTGGCTAAAATCCTTATCTCTAATTAATAACAAACCACATTGATTACAATTAAAGTACTCCCAAAAAAATTAAAAATGAAACCCATTATTAAGGTCAACCCATTATCTTAGAATATCAGTGGCATGATGAATTATTCAAATGGATATGTTTCTATAAAATTTAAGATATATTCTAAAAGGGATTGGACACTTATCTAATATACATATATACACTATTACACACTAAGAAAAGCTTACTTATTCTTCCCAATTCACATACTTATCACTAGGATCAATCATAATCCAAGTCTAAATCAATAAAAATCCAAGTCAAAGAAAGAATTTTTGAGTAATAAATCTAATAATTATCTACATAAAGATAACAAAGAATCATAATTGCACAGTCACACTATGTGGAATAAATATGTGTGTACTGATTTTCATCCTTGGATTATTAGATACATAGGATAAACTAGTCATTATTTAAGGGTGATTGGGGTAAGATCAGTCCATTAAAATTCACCCATTTTTGTTGATTTTTAACCCTCAAAAACACATCTAGGGTTTCAAGGAAAATCCAAATGTTTTATAAATATACACATTATATCATAGTTCAAGATTACAAACATGGAGTAGGAAAATATAATCATAGGTGATCATACAATCATTGTGATTCACTTCTACATAGTTCAGTACTAAGTTGGTCACTATGGACCAACATTATTGACCCTATCCTAATAATCGACCCACCACTTCTAGTAGATTAGTTCTTGAACTAAATAAACTAGATGTGTGTTTATCTTTTATTTACACATTCGAAATATAGTCACAATTAGATAAACAACTAAAAAAAAAAGTATCATGACCTATTTAGTCCTTTCCATATTTAACATATGCCCTTACCAAATTGTAATAGTTAATATATCTTTTACATTCACATGTGTGATTGAATGTCATATATATCAATATGAATTTTATGTCAAAGTTCTCTCTTAATTAGATAACTCTCACCCATTAATCAAAATTAGCATAAAATATATTAGTGTACCAATATGCATATCAAATAGTGCAAAACCCTAATATTTATTTTATAATTTTATCTTTCTAGGGTTTCTAATTCTTGTGTAAAAATACACACTAATCATGATCATGTTTAATGAACATTATTGGTTAATACAACTAGTGAAATTAATATTTTTCATATTATATGCATGGATAATATATATTATTTAGATCAATTATGTAGAAAAATGGTTACTAAAGATCAAATCTAAATTCACTAATATGTCTAAAATATCTAATGAACAATTCCAATCCTACCTCCAAACCTATTTTTGTAACATCTAATCCGAAATACCTATTATTTCTACTATATGCCAAAGTTATTTTATGATTCTTTTTGTTCTTTCTACTCCATATTTCAAAACATTTAATATCCACCCTATCAATGGACTCATCATTAATATTGAGATTGATGATAAAACTACCATAGACCCAAAAAATTACATCAAAGATGAAAAAATCATTAAATACCTTAATATTAATCCATAATAGATTGATGTTAAGTCATATATAACAATATATGACTAAAAAATTTTACCTCGAGCCTTTATAATAGGAATTTAAACCAACACTACCATTACCATTATCACGCCTACACCTTTAGTGACCTATATGGCATCCACTAAAATATGTGGGTAAAATAAGGCCTTCAACAGATTTCAATTCTTATTCTTACACAAGTAAATTTTACCCCATCCATGATGTCTCAACACATTCCATTTCCAATTTCACATAATTTGCAGTCCCTTAAGTAAGTTGTTACAACTCTATATACTAAGGTGTTATAATTGAAGCAAGGTGAATTGAGAGTAAGCCATGCTATGGATTCACACTCCTTGCTCCATAATCCATTAGATCCCAAGATAGTAACATACCCTTTACCTACAAATTTTTTTGATCTCAAGATATCATTTTATGAAGTTAAAGATTAATCCAAACATAATAATAAATCATTATGTGTAGCTTGTTTGGACTATGTATATAATCATAAGCTATTAACCATAGGTGACCCAAATAAAAATCTTAAATCATTTGATGTATCTTGATTTGAGTATGCATACAAAAATAAGATATTGAGGAAGTTATTTCCAATGAGTCTTAATGATTATGCATTTATATAGTTTTATGATATCCCTCTTCAATTCTAAAAAATTAAATACCTTGGATGACCAATTATTATCACATGTTTCCATCAACATCAATGAGAACTTATCATATGAATAAATTGCTAATATAAAGCAAGGAAATAATAAACTAATTAGTGTCTATCTGATTTAGAACATGACCATGCTATCCAATATAATAAATGTTATGGTTGATAATGAACTATAATATATATTAAAACATTTTTCTAAAACCACTTCATGAATTAATTATATTAAATAGATTCAAATAATCTGATGAATTATGGCATATAGTGAGGGAAAAACAAGTCAAGATAACTTATTTTAATAAATTTAAGTATACATAAAATCATAATAATACCTCAATAATCAAGTTTTAAATCAAACCAAATCAAAAGGTCAAATAAATGATAAAAAATACCAAGTAAAAAACTATAGTCAATGTAGTCTGGCAACCTATGAACAAACTACAATTGATAGCTCCACTAAAGAGGTATATTAATGATTAAAACCACCTCTTCATGTGATTTTAAAGAGGTTTATCAAATTTAACCTTATCATACTTCTTCCTCTACAAGATCTCAATCCAAGTAGATATAAACCAAGGAACTATGGTAGAAGTGTATATTTTGAGTATCATCAATTTTGAGGCATTCAATGAACATATGTTTTAAGCTAAGACACAAGATACATGACCTAATATATTATACCATAATCAGTTTATTCACTCACATATAATAATATTGACAACAAAAATGAGTCAATAGAGACCAAGGACACTTCAAAGGTATATTATGCATGTAACATGCATCCTCTACCAGTGACATGTGATCATCCACTAGATATTATCATTGTTACAATCAATTATATTCTACCTTATTGGTTCATGATTACATTTGATTTAAACCATATAGATTATGATGATTCATATTTTCATGCATTATTTATATGAGCCTACATTAAGCAAAAAAATATATATAATTTTATGATTAACAATGGTTCAAGTGAGAATGTTTGCATGATGGAACTTTTCCAATCTCTTAGATACACATGAAAAGGATTATAAGATACAAAAAATGAGTTAAATATTACTATGGACATACAAAAAATAAATTGGGATGAATCATATTATCTATGTTATTCCTATTATTATAGAGTAATGTGATATTCAAAATATTTTTAGAACATCCATAAATGCAGAGAATTTATGCAATTCCATACATAGTAAACTGATTCATAACATACATATACTATAATAGAGTGGTTACAATTGTTTTAATGTAGTATTATTATCCCCAAAATTTAGTGGTATATCCTCCTCCACTCCCACCACTATTGTGATTATTTTATACACATATCATGATCATTACTCAAAGATAATTGAGAGATAAATTTAGGATAAATATTTAAAGATGGTTAACACATATATCAAATATTAGCATACAACATTGATTATTAAAATTATAAATGATATATATATATATATATATATAATTATTTTGAATGAATTTTGTCAAATATTTACTTGGAGACCACAGATTGAAACATATTCTAAAATACATACTTTGTGCACACCATATACAATCTAGAATGAACCATAATGGACATAGGTAATGAACACCTTCCTATTACACAACAGATATGACATATACCTTGACCTTTTTGAACCATTAATCATACTCATATTTATATAATAATTGGGCATAATAGACATAATACACCGTGAGAATCCTTATCATATTTTGACCCATCCCTAGTTGATACTACCCAATCATGATAGAGTATCCCTCTAACACCTGATATAATTACTTAACTTGTAACTCCCCTTGATTTCACCATTGGTTATTTTTTATGATTTTTAAATATTCTAAAAATAAATAAAAAATAAATGATTGAAAAAAACAAATATTCAAAAAAACCAAAATCAGGAGCTAAGCATGACATTATCACAAACCCTAAAAACCAACCTATGGAATTTTTGTAATTTTAAGGTTGTAAAGAAAAGTTAAAATTATAAAAATCATGTGCCTGTGGCATTACCAATAATATTACATATTGAGAACCTGATTGATCTAACTTAGTACCTATGGTACATAATAATAACCGGTGAAGGCTCACCATAACAAGTGGTCAACATTTGCTTGTTCATATTTAAAAGTATAAACTTTGGTGTATATTAATAGATAAAAAATAATATATTTTTCACACTTGTTATAGTATGAAATGATTATTAATGATGATAAATAGTCAATACCTAGTAATTTCAATAATAAAAGTCAATTTTTAGCTTAAGGGAAAATTTTAAGAGATTATTATGCTTACCCTAAACTAACATTCAATACTATATTTTAATATAAAAACATCACATTTAGATTTCCAATAGTAAGTGTGAGTCATATTTTCTATGTCATAATCCATGTATCCATGGCACCCAATTTAATATGACTCTAGATGTATATCAAAGGATTCAAAGTAATATCTTATAGCATCATATTATAATTCATGAAATATATCATTTTTATAAGGTTTAATAGATCCCTAGTTTCTATCAAGGTTCAAGTTAGGTTTATTTTAATGTAAAACACATTATGGATAAGATTTAATTTTACATATACATAATTATTCAACCACTAAAATAAATAGTAACAATCACAACTTTATGTAATCTAATTTTCATTGAGAAAAATAGACTTCACCACAAAGGAGTGACTTATTAAATTTCTCTCATTGATCTTAATTATGAAAGATTACAAGACTTGATAGGAGAGCCAATAAATAGTGTAATGTATTTAATTTTATGTGAATGCATTATTAATGATCAAAAAATTTTACTTAATATCAGTATCAAGGTCAAGCTCTTTAATCAAAATATTTGTAATTTTTATTATTTACCATGATTATTGACTACATTCTTAATATCTATTATCTCCTTTAAAATATTTTAATCAAAGAACCTTTAAATTTATAATAAAATTTTTTTATTATTAATATATTGATTAATGGTTAATACCTAATCCATTTAGCTAATGATAACCATGAAAATGTATAACAAAACATGAACAATGTTGAATAAATAGTAAAGACTACATTTATTTCATTAGAGTAATAATACAATTTTAGCCACAACTAATACAACATTACAACCACTGATGTAGATGTACAAATGAATAAATATTATATTTTAAGAAATAAATTGTCTTAAATAATAATAATAATAATAATAATAATAATAATAATAATAAGAATAATAATAATAATAATAATAATAATAATAATAATAATTAATAATAATACAATGATGCAAAGCTCCATAGAGCATGTGTCTCCATGACTAAAGTATCAATATGTAATCTCAAGAGTAGTCTCTAGTGTAGTACTACTATGGGAAGGGAGACCATCAACATAGTGCTTTTCCATACCAACCATATATCATTGATCCCCTATACTATCTTCCAACAAAGGAATGGCCTTCCCTTCATACATGGGTAGATAATGATAGTGAGAGAATCTATAGTGATAAACTATAACCCATGTGTTATAATATATCTAATACATGATGTGTACCATAGATGAATCCATTCTAATATGATATCGTAGAAACATAAAAACTATAGTTGTACTTGTGATTTAGTTTTTTTTTAAATCATAATATAAAAATCATTAAAAAGGTTATTTTTCTTAAAATTGTCTTTTCATTAGTATATTTTTGAAACACTTGTGACACCCTATTTTGTAGTAATATTTCACATTTTTTATTTTATCTAGTATTAAATTGAACAATTATTTTGTGCTCACAAATTCAATTTTTTTTAAATATCAAATTAAGTTAAAATTAATACTAAAAGTTTAGTTTTAAGCATTTGTTTACTATATTGTTTGAAGGGAAGCTATCACTTTTCCTTATTTTTCCTTAGATAAATCTCAAATGCTTAATGGAAATAACTATAACATATAGAAAATTACAAGACTTATAATACTATAATGAATATACTGACTTAATAATAAATATTTTTTTATTGTAAATGTAAAGGTTCTTTGATTAAAATATTTTAAAGGCAATAATAGATATTAAGAAGGTAGTCAATGATCATTAACCTTTCCGCTTACCCTTCATTATCCTAAATTAATAATCAATATTTTTTATTATAAATGTAAAAGTTATTTGATTAAAATATTTTAAAGGTAATAATAGATATTAATAAGGTAGTCAATGATCATGGGAAATAAGAAAAATGACAAATATTTTGATTAAAGAGCTTAAACCTAATAATGATACTAAGTAAAATTTGTTGATCATTAATAATGAATTCACATAAAATTAAATATATTCCACTATGGATTGGATCTCCTATCAAGTATTGTAATATTTTAGAATTAATGATCAACAAATAATATCAGTAACTTTATCTCATCTATCTCAATTATGAAAGATTACAAGACTTAATAGGAGATCCAATCCATAGTGGAATATATTTAATTTTATGTGAATGCATTATTAGTGAAAAATAAATTTTACTTAATATCAGTATCGAGGTTAATCTCTTTAATCAAAATATTTGTAATTTTTCTTATCTCCCATGATCATTGATTACCTTCTTAATATCTATTATTGCCTTTAAAATATTTTAATCAAAGAACCTTTAAATTTATAATAAAAAAACTATTCATTATTAATATATTGATTAATGGTTTATAGATAATCCATTTATCTAATGATGACCATGAAATGGTATAAAAAAACATGAACAATGTTAAATAAACAATAAATACTGCATTTATTTCATTAGAGTAATAATATAATTTCAGCCATGACTGATACAATATTAAAACCACTAATATAGATGTACAAATTAATAAATATTATAGTTCTAGTATTAAATTGTCTCAAATAATAATAATAATAATATAATGATGTAAATCTTAATGGAGCATCAGTCTCTATGACTCAAGAGTCTCAATGACTCAAGTATCAATCTGTAATCTCAAGAGTAGTCTCTAGTGTAGTACTACTGTGGGGAGGGAAAGCATCAACATAGTTATTTTCCACACCAACCATAGAACATTAATCTCCTATACTATCTCCCAACAAGGGAATGACCCTCACTTCCTATATGGGTAGATAGTGATGGTATAGGAATCTATAGTGATAAACTATAACCCATGTGCTATAATATATCTAATACATGATGTGTACCATAAATATATCCATTCTAATATGATATCATAGAAATATGAAAACTATATCAATATCTAAATGGATTAGCTATAAAACATTAATAAATATCATAATAATGAATATTTTTTATTATAAATGTAAATGTTCTTTGATTAAAATATTTTAAATGAAATAATAGATATTAAGAAGGTAGTCGATGTTTGTGGGAAATAAGAAAAATTACAAATATTTTGATTAAAGAGATTAACCCAGATATTGATATTAAGTAAAATTTATTGATCATTAATAATCCATTCACATAAAATTAAATATATTCCACTATGGATTGGGTCTCCTATCAAGTCTTGTAATCTTTTAGAATTAAGATCGATGAGAGAAAGTTACAGATATTATAAGACTACAAGATTATTGATATTATAAGTCTTGTAATCTTTCAGAATTAAGATTGATGAGATAAAGTTACTAATATTATTTTTTGATCATTAATTCTAAAAGATTACAAGACTTGATATGAGATCCAATCCATAGTGGACTATATTTACTTTTATGTGAATGCATTATTAATGATCAACAAATCTTACTTAATATCAACATCAAAGTTAAGCTCTTTAATCAAAATATTTGTATTTTTTCTTATTTCCCACAATCATTGACTACCTTCCTAAAATCTATTATTACCTTTAAAATATTTTAATCAAATAACATTTACATTTATATTAAAAAATATTGATTATTAAGATATTGATAAATCAGAATTAATGATGCAATTACCATAAAAAAACCATCCATTGTTCAACCAATGTTTGGTTTTGTAACTAGAGCTAATTTAATAATTCTATTACCACATATACTTTTTTTAGTGGAATGATACCCAACATATAATTTTCCACCAATTTATAGTATTTTCCCAAATATGGGACAATTTAAGTTTAAATCAAATACAAGTGAAAATAACATTAATATATATCAATTATGATTTAATTAATTATATTCATGTTTAATTTGCTTTGTTTTATAATGCTAGATTAAAAACATTGAAAATATGGTCATGTTATTACCAATTATAAAATTCCAATTAATATCCAGTATTAATATGTACACCAAGAATCATTTCAAGGTTTATAAATTATATCAAAATCATTATACATATATACAAATTCCAATCCAATTGAAATCAACCACAAACTTCCATTCTATGAATATTACCTTCCTAAAATACAACATAAATTCATACTTTCAAATAGAAATGAGATTTGAATAGCACATAATTATATGGCAAGTTAAAATTAATTCTTATTTATGAAACAAAACTTTAACATATATTAATTGAAATGAATCTATATGACACTCAAAATTGCATTGCATGCTTCCGTGATTCCAAAAAAATGCATAAACTAAAATTACAAATCAAGACAATACTAAAGTATCCACCATGAATACCTTTTATTCATTCATACACATGTCTAAATTTAACCCTTGAATCATTCAATAATGATCTAAAAAAATTGAGTTAAGCACATGACCATATTCATTTATTCCACATTACCATCTACATCCAACTTTGGCTTACACGAACACACTACATAATTGTCACATATTATACCTATCAAATCAACATTCCATTTATTAACTAATGCAAAGAATTTTAATCATATTATTTAATAGTTAAAAATGTCAATCTTTGATCAATATACAGTCATATCATAGTGATAACAACTAAAAATGGAGTGAAATGCTTAGACATGGTACTAAAAAAATTTCCAATATCAACAATCAATATTCAAAATAAGACATGAAACTCATAATTTCATATTACTCAAAAGAGTTTCAATGCCTATTCAACATCACATAATAGTCATGTAATTTGAATTCAATGATAAAATAATGAACTAGTTTTAGATTAAGGTAAAAACAGGTTTTGAAGGGACCCCGAAACCCTTTAACAGAATCAAAAAAGATAAAGCATTAACATGCACCAAGAAAAGCATTCTTGAAACCTACTAAAAAGTAGCAACAAAATCAGGTTATACAAGGACAACATCAATATCCAGTTTATAATCAGCCCCCTAATATTCTAGGTAATGATTTAATATCTATTTTTTAGGGGTAAAATCCAGAATAGTTGCCTACCTTCCATCAGCAATATTCTGCATACTTTCTAGCTCTCTGGTTTTCTTAATGGATCTTCTTCCAGGTTTGTCCTGAGAACCAACATCCGATTTCACCTTAAAATGTTGTTCATCTCTTTTTATAGATTTATCCAGAGTAGAAGCAAGATGTTTCACCTTAGTTTGTTGATCTTTTTTGTTGCTTCTAGTTTCTACCCCCTTAGTATTGGTCTTTTTTTCAGCCCTTTTTCTTTGGTTTAGAATATGCTTTAAGTTTTCTCCATTATCATTCATAGTAAGCTCATCCAAAGGGAAATCATTATCAACATAAATCTCCCTGGACTGAGAAAAAATAAAATCTCCCTCCTCTAATTTATTTCCAGCTTCAGCCAAGAATTCACCTTCCTCTAGCACAATTTTGTCATCTACATCTCTCCATTGATCCTCTACCCTTTGATAGAAAATGATTTGTTTTGATAGATCTATCAAATAATCTATTCTTTGTACAAGTATTATGGTATCTGATTGCAGTCCATGTCCTTCTTTCTCAAAATTTTCTTTCTCAAAAGAAAGTTCTTTATCTGCCTCAGCTTGTGGGGCTTTAGGATCTTCAAAAGAAGGCTCTTTAACTGCCTCAGCATGTAGAGCTTTAGAATCTTCATTATTATTTTGTTCTTGTCGATGATCTTCTTTGGGTTTGCATACTTTCTTTTGTTGGACCTTGGTCTTTTTCCCATCCAAAACACTACTAGGATGAATTTTACTTTTGGAAGGACAATTTTTGACCAGATGCCCTTGTTTCTTACAAGCATAGCAAAAGTTGGGCAAATCTTCAAAAAAAAATCCTTGAGTTTTTTTACCAAGCTTGGATATTATATCCACTTTTTTTGGGAGATGATTCAGATCTGCCACTTTAACATAAAGTCTAGCACTTTGAAGTTTGGTTCTGGTAGCCGTAGCATTATCCAATGCCACAAGTTCACCAAAAGAATTGGCAATACCTTTAAAAATGTCCTCATTCCAAAACTCTAAAGGGAGTCCAGGAAGTCTAACCCAAATGGGAGTGGTTAAGAAAAAATAATCTGAGAGATCCATGTTAGGCTCTGATTTTTTAATAGTGAGAGAACATTTACCAAAAGACCATGGTCCTCCACATAGAACCATATTCATGTCTTCCTTACAGTTGAAGATAAATGAGAAGAAACCATTCAACATTGGTATAATATCTATCTCTCCTCAAATAACCCATTTCCTTTTAACCATTTTTGTAAGAGATTCTAGATCTGGTCTTGCTCCTAAAAATTTACCCACTAAGGTGAAATCCATGGAGGACACATAAAAGTCTATTAAAGGATCTGGAATAAAAACTTGAAAATCACCTTTCTCCTAACAAGACTTAGCAGTCACCGGTGGGAAAAGAGATTTTCCAGTGGATTTCTTGCCAAATAGAGATGACCACATCCTTTGTTCTGAATACCCTACCTTAAACCCTTCTAAGGATTTTTCCTTATTAAAATAAACATTATCTTTCTCCTTTTCAATCTCCCACCCCAACACAGTGGGAGGAGAATCCAGTTGGGAGACACAGATCCCACAAAAAGGATTAGATCCACTCAAAGATTTTCCATTATTTACATCAGCCAAAAATTCTGACCCAACATTCTTCTCTACTCCTCCTGCAGTTCCTCCAGGGTCTGTATCTCCTGCTTGATTCTCCACAACCAATTTCCCACATACCTGTGAACCAGTGGTTTCCAATTCTGAAAGAGCGCCTCCTGCCTGCAGACTAGTGATTTCAAATTCTGGAGGTGCACCCAGCGTGCCCATTGCGTCACGTGCCCACATTGTGCCTAAATTCTCAAATAATGAACTAGTTACCGATATATTTATAAAAATTATTTCTACAAAAATTTGAATGCACAAAATTATAGTGAAGGTAATATACACTATTTACACCCATATACCTACAATAACCATCCTTAATTATACCAATTAAAATAATTTATACTTTTCAAATTGAGCATAACAAGAATGATACAAAATGGTTCACATGCCTCCCATAAAATTTTCATAATATTCCATCACTACATTGATATGACTCTCATAGGCTTTTGTAGTGAAATGTTTGAGCATGACACAATTTTTTTGGAAATGATGAGCCCATCCATATGATGAAAATTCATACCCGCCCAAACCATTAGTCTAGGTATGCAAGAAATAACTAAATGACCACCCAAATAAATAAAATAAAATGAGGGAGAAGGATTTACTATGATATTAGTTATCCACCAACTAGGGTGTGACCACAATGGTCAAAATAACAACACATACTGAAATCAATAAAAAATTAATTAATAATAAATAAGCTCTCACAACCATGTCTTCATGGCTAAAGTTTATACTATAGTTTCATCCATACACCATATATGATAAAAATTATGTAGAGGCTCACCCAAAATGGTATTTTTTCCAAGACAACAAAGCCATCAAAATCATTCTCACACTCTTTGAAATACTATCCATGACCTCAAAAGACACTTATAGTGTACATGATGGATTTTTGAGGTGAATGTATGAGAGTTATCAAAATCCATACAAACCTACACTTTTGAAAATATCTATGACCCCCCTCATAAGCACAAGGTCATCCCCAAGTCAATCTTAACTAAAAACCAAATAATAGATATATATGCAACCTAGAAAATAGTTTTCTCAAGGAAATGAACATGAGAGAGAGAGAGAGAGAGAGAGAGAGAGAGAGAGAGAGAGAGAGAGAGAGAGAGAGAGAGAGAGAGAGAGAGAGAGAGAGAGAGAGAGAGAGAGAGAGAGAGAGAGAGAGAGAGAGAGAGAGAGAAGACTAATACGTACTTATTATTACTCAAAAATTAACCACATAGAGAAAATTATCTCTTTTTATTTAATTTTTTATTTCTCCCTTTTTCTACCCTATTTCCAACTTTTCTAAAAATTCCTTAAGCTTCCTTGCTTGACATCCATGCTACTAACAACATTATTTATTTTTCATATGGATTAGAAAAAGTCCATGTTTATCAATGCTATAGTGGTCTAATTGTAACATGGCCATGATAAACCTAAGTTCCTCACTAACTCTATCTTGAACAAAAATAATCAATATAAGTAATAAAATTTAGATGTATACCAAAACTAACAATCCAATGCATGTCTCTTGATTGAAAAAAACCCAATCATTATTTTAAAGATTAAATATATCTCAGTGTAAACTCAATACCTATAATTAATTAGAGTCTAATGACCCATTCATGTTTCAAAACATATTTTTTTACCAATAGTCACTAAGACCTTGGAGACTTAACTAATGTCCCTCAAATACTTACTTTGATGGCTTAACATGAAATAAAACATAAGTTTGCCTTGTTATAAGGATTTAAATACCATGTCATTTGGAAATTATACTACAAGGAAATAAAACCCAAGGTCTTAAAATATGACCAAACCAATTAACACAAAAATCACAAATTTCTAAGTGCCAATGATGGCCATTTTAAAAAGAGATGGCACTCATGCATGAACAAACACGATGCTAGTTCAACATAGTATGAATCATCAAAAAGTATTGGTGGACATTAACTTATCTCAATTTAATTAACTTCTTCATTTTTTACCTATATTAAGTTCATGAAATAGTTTGGTGGGTTTTCTTAGCATATACCTAGCTCATCTTTTGATAGTTACCTATAATCACAAGGTGACATCAGTAGTATGGGTATATAAAATAGACATGAAAATTAAAACTGAAGTGATATAACCAACTAATACTATAATAAAAACTAAATTTGAACATGAAAATCATAAAGTAAATATAGTTCATATATATATTCCATCTCATAAGTAGTAAAAATAAAAAGTGAAATGGCCAAACCAATCAAAGTCCACCTAGGTAGTATATGACATTCATGATGGCTAGTTTATAATTTTACATATGCTATTATCACATGTTTTGTAGATGTAATATTATTTATATACACACATTAATTTCATAATATCTTAGTGTTATGTAGGACATACAAACTACACATGGACATATAAATGTTAGTTTTCCCTCTATTGAATGGCCATGTCAATACTGGGGGCATCTTGTTTCACATATTTCACTATTATATATTATATATTTAATTAATATTTGTACCATGTTGATCCAGTGATGTTTCTTACAAATGCCTTATTACTTACTCAATTTTTACATAATGACACATGACATGGCATTTTACTACTATTTTACATTAATACATATGGATGGTGTAAAGTAGTTATGTGTTATATGCCCCATTTATAGTTTTACTCTTTTACATGATAAAATATTATGTTTGTGACTATTATGTGTGGCCCTTGTCCTTTCTTGATATAACATCCTTTATGTCCCTTGTTTGTAAAAGAATATGTCCTCCTATGTGTGTCTCTTAGAATTATTTATTGGAACATATTATTTCCGTTATATGTGGCCCTTGGCCTATGTGTGATACTAACACTTGTGTTTTTTGAGATTGATAAAATTGAGGGGTTCTTTGATCTATATTATGCACTATTATTTTTTATTCTTATTCTAATATATGTATATTACATGTTTCATTGATACACCTATCTAGACATGACACTTACATGCCTTACATTATATATGTTACATACATATATTGATTAATACATGAATTAGTATGATAAAATACTCTCCATACTCTCAAATTATATTACATGATGTTATCTATACACATAAAATGATATGGTTCATTATTATTTTTCATATGAATGACTTATAGGGTAAATCCCACATATAATAATGGGACATTATAGTGGGCTTGTCTTAAAGACATAAGATTCCATGAGTATTAAAAAAAATATATTCAAAGTTTTAAATATTTAATTTATTAAAATAGTTTAGATATTATATTGATTAAATACATGAAAAATATTGTAACATTGATATTGTGTATAGGGGCATATGACATGCATATGCTTTCACTTTAAAGATACTTGAGCACAAATTTATATGCACTTAGGTGCATATGCATGGGCATATACATAACCATTTAACATGATTTTTTTTACATTCACATATATTTGAGACATAGGTTCTCAAATTCATCATGTAGATGCATATAATTCTATACTATTTCTATAGATTAATAGGACATGATACTAGTTCATGCACATATACATAAAAATATAGTTATAGTTAAATTTAAAATGGTTTTCATTCTACTTCACACTTATTATATATTTGATCTTGATTGGATAATGTAGATGGTTCATTCTCTTTTTCTCATTTATTTCATTGAGTGAAACTACATGATAAAACATGCATACAAGATGGGATCACAATCATTGCTTCTTTACTTATAATAATGAGTTTTTTTATATGTATAAAATTTAATTGAAATAGAGAAATAAATTACATTTGAATATATAATACACTTCTATTGGTTGACTCATTTTGAGTGAATCTTGTGTGATTATTTTCCTCATCTACTAGCATAGTGATCTCTTTGATTTAAACCTAGCCACATGATTATATCTATATTTTTCATGCATAGTTATTTGGATTAGTATATTATGTAATTTCCCCCACATTCATGATGGTTGGGACACATTTACTTCCAAAATAAGGATCCTACACAATTACCTAATGTTAAGGCATTATCATTCCAACTCTCCAATGATTTAATAAGGAAGGATCATCATCAACAAGTTTCAATAGAAAAAATGTATTTTACCAACACATATGTGTACTCTAACCCCTTTTATTTTAGTTTTAAATTTTAAATTTCATTATTAACAAATTTAAATTGACTACTTAATTCTCCGTATGGGTTTGCATGGATAAAATATGTACATTTAGAGCAATCTCAATAATGGAAAATTTTTGTACACACTTAGGTTATTTTTTTGTACATGTTTACATGGATAAAATATGTAGATTTGGATCCATCTCAAAAATTTAATTTTTTTTGTACACACTCAGGTGGATTTTATTAATTTACTCTAGAAATTCAATTACTATAATAAAATGGGAAGCATTTGTCGATATTAAAATATGTCATTAAGTACTCAAAAATGACAAGTTTGGCATACATTTACCAAGCATGAATTAAGCACCCAAACAAGGTACTAATTTTATATCCTCTCACATTTTCTTGATAGCTTATGGGATAAACTTTTTGTGTTGATGGTATAGACCAAAAAATTCTTCAATGTTTATGTTTAAAATGCTAAATATCTTGCATTGAAATCTCTATAATCGCATATTAGTCCACCTATATATAGGTCAAATACACTAATTATAGTCATTATCCTGAGTCAATAATGAGCCACATTGGATGGAACTAACCCATTCCTAATAATATTATTTTATAAAATAATACCCATATCTAGGGTCTTCCCATCAATCGAGCATGGTGTTAGTGTGATTAATTATTTAAATGGATCCATATATTAAAAAATCAAGGTCTCATACAAAAGGGGATGGTCCTTTATCCATTATACATCTACACACTATTTAACATTATGAAAATTAGATTTATTAGTCTAAATTCACATACTTATCACTAGGATAAATCACAATCCAAGTCTGAATTACTCAAAATCTAATTCAGAGCAAGCATTTTTAGGTATTAAATCTAATCATTATCCACATACACATAGAGAAGGATAAAAATTACACAATAAAACTTTGTGTAAGAACTATGTGTGTCTTTATATTTCTCATTGGAGAATTGGATACATAGGAAAACCTAATCATTATGTAGTGGTTATTTGGGTCAAGTAGGCTCATTACACTTCCCCCATTTTTATAGGTTTTTGTATCCCTCATATGAAAATATAGGATTTGAAGCCTAGGGATATTAATTTTTAAATTTGTGCTTGTTATTCGGGTTTAGGATTCAAACACAAAACAAAAAAAGATAATCACAAGTGACTATATAATCACCATTCCACACTTCTATGTAGATCACTACCAACATGTAAGTATCTATCATCAATACTTACCCTATCATAAAAAACTAACAAAGCATAGATATAAGATTAATTCCTAAATTAAGTGAAATATAGGCATGATTATCCATGATTTCCACTTTCATAATATAGTCATAATAAAATATTCAACCATAAAATTATCATAATCTCTTTAGTACTTCCCTTATTTAGCTTGTGAACTTAACGAATCAAAAGAATTAATCTCAATGTTTTACATTCATATGTATGTTTAAATTCCATATCTATTAATATAAATTATATTAAAAATTTATATCTTAATTAGATTAATATCACCCATTAATCCAAATTAAGCTAAAAATTTGAGTAGGTAAGGGAAGAGGTCTATAATTCACTCCTCAAGCATTGAAATGATAATGGTCATAATATTTATCACCATTAAAAATATAGCATCTTCCTAGAGATAATCTCCTTATAATTGAATTTACTTCATCATATCAATTATCACTTCAACCCTTATCTTGGTTTTTTACTTCAAATAGTTCAAATAATTCCTTGTCCATATGTTTTTCCACTAGATTGATTTTTTAATCCTCTACCTTTGTTGTTCTTCCAAGTTTTATCTATTTATTTATAAGGTTATGAGTGTCTCATATTTTCAATATTATATTTTATTTATAATACAAGAAATTAGATTTATTTCTAGTATTTGATGGCCTTCTTACAAATTTGGTTCATGTATGTGGGTCCATGGATACATACATATTATCCATTATACAACTTTAAATTAAGGATGTGATTGATGACACATAATAATTTATCCATTTTATATTGTGGCATATATTGATTATCTAGGTCAACTTATCCTGATATTGAGTCATTGAAAAAATCTCTATAATGGATATTTTAAAAACTAGTCTTCTTCCTATCAAATTATAACTGGGGAATATAGTATTTTTTGGATAAAATACAACAAACTAAACCCAATGTTTTTTATTCATGGGTTAGGATTAACCTACAAGTATCCTATTTAAATAGATCTAAACTTTGATAATGGTAATAAAATAGAGCCAGTGATACTTAATGTTTGGGTGATGACCAATGGATCCATAGACCTAGAATAGGGTTTCTTATATTATAAATGTTAAGAGGAATGGGTTACAAATCCTAATCCTATGACATAATGAAATATCTCTAACTAGACCCATATGAAAGTAAATGTTTGTAAATAAGTAATTTAAGTAGTTTTTCAATGAAATTAAAGTAAAATTAGGTGGAAGGGTTAGAAATGATCATAAAGGGTAAGGTTCTATGGTAAAAAAAGGGTGTCTAAGAAACCTAAATTGGACTATGTAAAGTATAAGAAATCTTATAGCTACACAAACCTTTTTGGTCTAAAGAGAACGTAGAAAATGATACACACATTCATTCACTAAGAAACAAGAAACATCTAATTTACTAAGTAAATATAATAAATAGTATAATGTTAGAAATAATTACCTTGGAGTGAACCTATTAAGCATCACTATCAACCTTGGCTCAATTGGAGATCTAAAAGAGATGTTGTGGGTTGAATAATTCAAATGGTTGGTATAAGAGATAAGATAATCCCAATGAATTATATTATTAAAACTACAAATACTACCATAAGACAAACTTATTCAAGATAAGGTTTTAGACCTAAATCCTAAAAGTAGAGTAAAAGTGATGAGTCTAGACTATGACTCATTATAACAGTGATATATCACCCTTCACAACCATTAATATACCATTTGAGCTGAGCATTGAATGTAGTATTAGGCTTTAGAACTAGTATAAGGTAGAAGATGAATAATTTTGTCTCTATAAGCTTATGTGAGTCTAGGTTAACATTGTTTACATAATGTTCTAATTTTTTGCATGTTTAGTCTTCCATATTTGATATGTATAGGTATTATATCATCTAAATAAGAGTTTTTCTATGATTGCATGAAGACAAGAAAGTACCATGACCATGAACTGATCATTCAAGTGAAGCTCTATACTTTATCAGGCATTCTATGGACCTTGATAGATAGATACTAGTTATGATAGTCAAGATATGGATTATAATAATAAAAATACAAATTTTGATAGTCATATTATGAATTATCATAACTTGGTATGGATTCATCCACAACATGTTCTAAAGCATTCCAAAAGTTTCTTTAGATATTTCACGATGAACCAAGACCCCTCTAGATACTTGGTATTTTTAAACATGTCTATATATAGACTTCTATTTATGTATAGATTTCCATTTATAGAAGCTAATAGATATAGGTTGCATCTTTAGATAAGACAATATGGGTACATTGTATATAAGATTTGGTAACTAGATATGGTTGGAATAAATAGTTAAAAATACCATGAGGATCTTCCCAACAATGTATGGATCTTATTGTAACAATATTCTCTATTTTGGCCATTTAAACCAATCAATTTTAATATCCTCTTGTTTTAATTAGTTAAGTTTTTACCTAGTTTTTAGGACAGTTAGTTTCTTTTGTATCCTATAAAAGGTAGATCTGTGCTCGATCTACATAGAGTGAAAATTTTGTAAGAATTATCATTTTTGAATACAATATGATTTTTTACCTTAGAATACTCTTTCATTATTATGTGTTAGTCAAGATGGATTTCTTGGGATTGAGTTGTTTTGACCATGAATCCAAGGGTGAGCAAGGGCCCACTCCCAAAGGAGATAGGATGTGTGTAATTTTGGTATTTATATTTTTTTTCTTATTTTTTTTAATTAGAATTAATACAAATACTTTTTGTGATTGGATTGATAATCTAAAAGTCAAATAGATTGTTAATGTATGTGTGTTTTATAACAAGAATTTATCATTTCTTCAATTTTAGTAATCTTAATTATGTAACTTAGCTTAGATTGTGGATTTGATATTTGATTTTAGTGTTTAATCTTCAATAGTATTATGTGATTTATTTCAAATAATTTCATTTAGTTCGGTGTGTTTACTTTTTTATCAAGTTTGCTTCTTTCAATCATTTAGTTAAGACATTAGGAAGTAGGAACTTAGGATAAATCAACTCCAAAAACCCCCAACCAACACTATTAGTTGAACCTAATAAATACCCTGTTATAGATAGCCTTAGACATTAGCCATGGTAATAAATGAAATTAACATAGATTGATTAAATTAATGGGTGAAAATGACACCCATCATTTTTGGTACCATTTATAAGTAATTATTATAAAGATTTAGTAAGGTAAACTCTTAAGCTAACTATAAAAAAACCAAAAACATAATAAATTATTCTCTTGTTAAATATAGGTATATGAGTAGGTGAAGGGATTCAAAAGGAAGGTTTTCTCTAAAATATCCTCATAATTTAGGAGACAAAATCAAGGTACTTTTGGAAAATATAGAAATATTTAAGAAAGAAATAAGCAAGTATTTTGGAAGTACATCCTAGGATCTAGAGGAATCTTCATCTACAAAAGTCAAAATTTTAGAGAGTGAATAGCCAAAAGACCTTAAAGGATATCTTAATCTTAATCTCAATAAAAATTTATTTACAATGGGAAAAAGTATAGGTCATGCAGAAATTCCTCATAGGAATCCTTCTAAGAAGACTTTCTCTTACCTCCTCTTCTTTGAGAATGATGATCAAATAAAAATGAAAAACATGTCCCCATCCCATATACCTATCCTTAAAGGTCTATACATTGAAGACCCAAATAAATTTATTTTTGAGTTTAAAGTTATTTCACAAACCTATGATTACCCTTTAGAAAATAAAAAACTGAAAATATTTCCCTCTACTTTGAAGGAAGGAACAATGAGGCAATTTATGGGCCTAGTAAGGAATTATATTAACACTTAGAGAGAAATAGAAATTTTATTCTTAAATAAATACCAAGATTAATTTAGGTTCAAGGATATAAAAATAAAAATTCTTCAAGATAAAATATAATGAAGATGAGAACCTTGAAGATTATCTAAACCAATTTGCTTTTACCCATAACAAGTGTGGATATGAGCTATCTAAGGAGGTTATCAAAAGAAAATTATTAAAAGATTGGATGATTCATCCAAGGATTTTTTGAATCTAATGGAAAGGGAGATATTAAAAAACTATACTTTCAAAAGATTACACAACTGTGTACCAACTAGTATAGGATAAAACCTAGTGGTAGGAGAGGTAAAATAGGGAAATCTAGTGATGTAAGCCAACTCATATAGGAACTAGAAAATTTCAAGATAGATATACTAGCTAAACTAAACACAAAATTAGATGGATTGAAAGATAAATCTAAATATAACATTGAACCACTAGAAATCTATTTCTCAAAGTGCATATTAAAACACACACTCAGAGATTGTCCTCTAGATAAAATAAAAATCCATGGAATATGTGATGCTCAAGATCATGATACAATAAATTATAGTCACCTTCATACTCTTAAGAACTAAATAAAACATACTATAAAAACCATAGAGGATGTAAACTGTGTACAAAGGCAAGGGAATACCTTCTCACATAATTAACCACAATAGTTTGTCTCAAGGATTCCTTTTACATAATGGCATGCACCTTCACAAGTTTGGGCAACACCACCTCAATGGGAAAACAAGGAATGGATTCCAAAAACATGGATAATTCCCTAACCTATTTAATAAACTTGGATACCCCAATCTCATCATCAACCATGGGTAAATCAACATTGCAATCTTATCCCAAACTATAATCAACAATAAAGAAGGTTTAAACAATAACAAGAATTGATGGATCCTCTGAGAATTCAATCACCCCTAATAAAAAAGTAAACTAACCTTAGCTACCTAAACATCTAGTAGTAAATCCAAAGAATATATAGGTTTATGTAAATGAACAAGGTAAAACCATAGGGCTAGGTGTTATTGAATATGCAAACATACATCTCAAGTCAAGAAAAACATTACAAGAACCTCAAATTATATCACAAAAATGCCTCATGAAAAAACAAGTCAAAAAACTCAACCAGTGAAAGAAGAGTTAAAAGAGAAACATGGAAAAAAAAGGAAGTTACCACAACTCCTTCACCTATTCTCTTTCCATAATGATTGAAGGAAGTATAAGACAAAAGGTAATCTAAATCGATTCAGGAACTTAAAAAACTGAATATAGAAATTACATTATTTCAAGCCATTAGGGACATTCTACAACTCAATCAAGTGATCAAAAATTTGTGTATTAAGACACTTGGTAAGAAAATATTAAATCCTAAGACTATACAAGTAGATGGAAATCTTGTTGATTTACTAGTATATAACCTACTTTTACCCATGTATGGGGATCCAAGGAGTTATGTCATTTATATAATGATTGGAAAGAAAGAGATATCAAATATATTAGTGGACTTAAGAGTTTTTATTAATGTAAAGACCACTAACACCATGAAAATTATATATTTAACATATATGCAACCCACCACCATATTATCATAAATGGTAGATCATTCCACTGCTAAACTAGAGGGCATCATTGAGGATATAACATAAACTATAGATTCATGGGAGTACCCCATTGATTTTATTTTTCTATATCCTTAAAACAAAGAAATTTGATAACCATTAATCCTAGGAAGGCCTTGGTTATCAATAGTGTCATGTCTTATTGATTATAGATCAAGAGATATGAAAATCTCAAATGTTATTAAATTAAAGCACGTTTCTTTATATCCACCTGCACAACCATCAATCAATATTTTAAAATAGTTATTGGTGGATCATCTTGAAGAGAAATGTGATTTTATTTCCTCTCTAGATAAGGTCACAATTATTTCTCATGTATAATAAATAGAGAGTGAGTTAATAAGAAGTATCAAAAATGATACAGACTTCAATAGTCTAGCTATGAACCTTTTCAATCTAGCTATAGACCTTATCAATCTAGCTACAAAATTTAATAGAAGATCCTATAATGAGATCACTTCCTATTATTTTGAACATCCATCCTTTCCCATCTCTTCTAGCATTATTTATGACCATATAAAAATCTAACATAGTGTTATGAAATGGACATATGAAGGTCAAAATGTTTTTTTAACAACCTTCCATTGTCCTCTAGCTGGAATGATTTGTCTAGGATAAAAAATTGTCAAATATGCTATGACATTCCATATGTTATGTCCATATCCTTGCCCTCTCAACTCTTTAATGAGAAAATTCAAACAAATATGTTCTTCTCATCCATGCACTAAGCAAATAATAGTATCACCAAGGAAGTTACTCAACATAAATAGTTGGTTGATAGATGATAAGGAAGTAATAGTCTTTGATGTACTTAGAAAACACAATAAATATTTTACTTTGGAATATCAAGACATGAGAGGAATATATCAAAGTGTATGTACCCACCATATCTACATAAAATAACATTAAACTAGTTAAGAAACCTTAGAGAAGAATTAATTTTCCCTTAAGAGACATTGTGAAAATCAAGATAGAAAAGTTTCTAGAAGTAAGATTCATTTATCCTATTATGATAGCCAATGGGTCTCTCCCTTGGTTATTTTTATTAATAAAAATGGTAAATAGAGAGTATGAATAGAATATAGAGAACTAAACAAATCAATAATGAAATATTATTTTTCTTTACTTTATTGACCATGTACTTGACAACTTGGTAGGGAAAAGATACTTATATTTCTTCGATGGCTTTAGTGGGTACAATAAATTACAAGTGGCACCTAAATATTAGGATAAAATAACCTTTAATTGTATATGGGGAACATTTACATATTGGGTATTGCCCTTTTGTTTTTTCAATGCATCTACTACCTTCTAACGAACTATTTTAGCCATATTTTCATATTTAACCAATGATTATGTGGAAATCTACATGGATAATTTTACCATTCATGGAGACTATTTTGATGAAAGTATAAATAATATAAGTAAAGTACTAAAAATATGTGATGAACACCATCTATCCTCGAGTCATGAAAAATATCTGATCATGGTAGAGGATGGAATAGTTTTAGGACATCATATTTTTGTAAAAGGAATCTAGGTGGATCCAAAGAAAATAGAAATCATTTCAAACTTACCTATACCTCAAAACTAGACTATTATCAAAATATTATTAGGAAATTAAAGATATTATAAAAGTTTTATACAATATTTTAGAAAAAAATTTTCTCCAATGTTTCTTTTGCTAACAAAATAAAGTGAGTTTGTTTAGAGTCTAGATTGCCAACAAGCCTTTGAGATTATTAAGGATAAACTGAGTTTTACCCCAGTCCTAAGAGGACCTAGTTGGTCAAAACTCTTACATATTTACACTAATGCATCTAATAATGCTATGGGATTAGTTCTTAGTACAAAAATATGAAGAAGGTGTTATGCCTTTTTTTATACCCCTTTAATTTTCTAAAAAATAATACTCATAACTTCCATAGAGATGACCTAGTCATGAAATCTAAAATTGTAGTTGAAGACCTAAGTCAATTAGTAATGTTATGAATATGAATATTTTCAATTGAATTATTTGGGTAATGATTTGTTTCTAAATTTGTATCTATATTATAGTGGTTTTAAAAAGCATTTATGGATGAATGAATAAAATTTGCATATATATTATCATTGTCAATGCTTATTTTTATCTATAAGGGTTTAAATGACCAAATTGATAAGGTTGTATTCATATAAATTGGTTGATATAGTATTTATATATTATTTTCCATGATATTTTTTAGTTAAATTAATTTGAAATTTGGTTGTGCGCTTTATATGGATTTACCATTATAATTGTTAGATCAATAACATTCAGAATTCATTTCAAAGATAGAAGGTTGACATTGTGCAAATGGTGACATGAATAAGTTTAATATAATATTGAAACATAATATATTTCCTAAGTTTTATTAATTATCATAAATTTTCCCTAAGTTTTTAAATCTATACACTATCTTATGGTTAAAACTCATTGAATATGGTGGACCTAGTTTGAAGACTCTAAATGGTCATTAGGGGCTTATTAATTTCAAAGGTTAATATAAATTAAACTTACGTTATTTACTTGAAACCAAGGTTTTTATGTGATTTCAAAGGTTAATTTGAATTTAACTCATGTTTTACTCAAACTTGAGGCTTGCGTTAATATGGTTTGAATGGCAAGTTGATGGTTTAGTAATCTTAGTTGGTAGCTAGGTGGCAAGTTGGTAGGTTGGAGTAAATGTGAATTATGGTAGAGGATTTGAGATATTAATGAGATCAAAAGTGTTTTAAATAATTTTATTTCAATTTTTACATGCCTTGGCTTATGTAAATTGGTTATGGTTTTAGCAAGCATTATGGTCATGACTAAATTTAAGAATATTACTAAATATATTAGCAGTCGATTAAATTGATATCATTGATTTGATAAACCAATGGCATGAGTAAACATAGGCATAGGCAATTAAGATGTAGACTTAGGTTGAAAATATCTTTGTTATTCTTTTTGTTCAGTCATTTTTCAATAGTTATCATGGAGTCCACACTCTATCAGATAGATTTTGGAAGTTGTAGACATAAATTTGTAAATAAGAAAGTTGTAGGAAGTTTATATAGGTACACAATGAATGGAAAATGAATAAGTTTTAAATGAATATTTATATATTTTACTATGATTGGTGCATGGAATAAATGATATTTTTTTAAATCTGCATGACATTTTATTAAAATATGGCAAGATAGATTTTTTGTTTAAATTCTTTGCATGCATAGGTTTTAGAATAAGAGAGTTGAAAGATTTTGAAGTATCAATTTGCATGGAAAATTATTTTTGTTGGGTTCTCACATCACTTTCTATGGTATGGATAATAATGATAAAAATGGCTTTCAATTTTTATATTAATCTGTTCATTTTTATTAAATTTAAAACTAGGAAATATAAAAGGATGGTTAGTTTAGATATGAAATGATAAGTACACTTGAATGGGCTTTGGTGAATGAATAATGGAGATTATTTCTATGATCATGAATATTTAATTTTTGATTTAGTGGTAAATCTTAGTCATATATATTTTATATTTTGAATTTATAATTTCATAAATACGTGGTTTTTAAATGGTGAGCTCTATAATGGTTTATTTTCATGGAGATATTTGACGGATTCGAAAGTATTTCTAGAAATTTTATGAGGAAACTTTGTTGAAATTTTATGATAGGTATATTTTTTGCATGCAATATATATTTAATTTTTCAATTTAGAGGGTTATTTTTAAAAATATTAATATATTTTTTGGGTTTTATTTCAAGCCATGAATATTTTAAGATATTAATAAGAAGCCAAAAATTTGGGAAAAATTGTGATATATGGATTTGTGAGTTTCAATATGATGTTCTGAGAGGAGAATGACCCTTTCAAAAACTATGATGTTGAGTATTTTCTATCAATATTTTTTAGAGTTTTGAAAATGCATGTAGTTGGAAATTTTTGATAAAGTTTGAATAATGGTTCTGTTATGATATTCTAGTCATATTGATTTTCTTTTTGAGTTGTGGTTTCATAGATGCATGGTTTTGAAAGTTTGAAGTTTGATGTTTCAGAATGGTTTTATCATGAATTTATAAGTATATTATTTTTATAAATATTTTGACATACATATGGGACACAATCTATATGATTTTCCAAAATGCAAATTTCTAGGTTTTTATTCAAGTCATGAATATGTAAAAAATAGTAAGAGATGGTCTATAGTTTCAAGAAAATTATGATAAGTTATTTCTTAATTTCAAGATAATGACTTGGAAATGATATGATATTGTCAAAGTTTATATTTTTGAAAGGATTCTTTTTAAATTATTGTGATGGTTTTAAACACTTTGCAGTTTGAGAAATACATGTAGTTTATAATGACATAAATGGAACTTTTGCAAAAATAATTCTTTCAATGATTTTGAATTGTTTCAATTTAAGAAGTTTATGTGGCTTAAATTTTGATAATGGTATATATTTTGAGATGAAATTCACACAATGAGCACAAAATGAAATAAAATATGGCAAAATATGTTGAAAATAAAATTATGAGAATATAATTTCATTATTAGGGTTTCAAGTTGGAATATTATGATAATATTTGAAAAAGTTAGAATAATTTAGTCAATAGATAGTTGAATGATTAATTTGTTAAAAACTAGAAATTTTATAAGATGGAGGTTTGTTATTTTTAAATACAATTTTATTTTGATGATATATTCAATCTTTTGAGTCAGTCATATAAATCAAAATTTTAAATATATTTTAAAACTATATATAAGATGTCATGCTGAGATCAACCTAGTTTAAGTAGGGATAATTATAAAAAAAGGTTGGGGATGTTTCACTAAATTTTGTCTATTTCAGGTCTAAAGGAAAACATAAAAGAATGATAGGGATAAGTGAATAGAATGAACCTATATTGATTTTCGTTCCATATCTAGAAGTTGTGAGCACTCCTTTTTGGTTGGGGAGGATTACCTGCAACTAAGAAAGCACTACCACAAGATGTATGTTAGCAGTTAAATGAGTGAGCTACCAAGCTACGTGCTTGTTATAGGAAGTGTGAAACTTCCTTAGAGATGACAACCCACTTTTGAGAGATAAAAGAATAATGAATAACTAAAAGAGAGTGAAAGAGATAGTGAAAGAGAGATAATAATACCATTATTATCAACCTATATGTAGCAAAGAGTGATAAGGCACAGGTGATATATTTTTTTTCGTGTTTTAGAAGTTGTTTGGGTAGGTTTTGAAAAGGTTAGAGAATCCATAGTCACTGACATTGGTAGGGGAGTGATCGATATTGATTATACTATCAAGGTCAGTGGTGAAGGTGACTGATGATAGTTAGGTTGTTGAGCTTGGTAGGGGCAATAATTGCCTAGGGGATTGCAAAAGGCTTTTTTGGGTCTAGAAAATGGTTTTGATAAAGTCTGGGAGGTTGGGGAGAGTTATGAGAGAGAGAGAGAGAGAGAGAGAGAGAGAGAGTATGGTTTTGATAGATTTAGTTATAGGTCTGGCGTGTCGAGTTAAGGGGAAACAAGCGAGGAAGCTTTGTAACTCCCTCACAGGGGTTTGATCAGAAGTGCATAAAATAATGCAAAGTAGATATAAAGTGATAGTAAAATAAATATTTAAAAGACCTATATAATAAGTGATGTACTTAGCTATGGTTAGTGAATGTTAAGTGCTAGATTGATGGTCTCTATCAGGGAGTTCAAACTTAAATTCTTGAATAGGGAGAACAAGTGGGTGTTTTTGATCCTCAAGAGCTCAGTTCCTGATCATGATTAACTTATGTAAGATGACAGTAAGCTAGGATGTCAACAATAGAATGTCAAGAGCTTAAATGCAAGTAAGAATGAATTTTATTGATTTTTCTAACCTAAACTTCAAGTTAGATTTTGGCTTATATTGTTAATGTCTGTAATCTTATTGATATCAACCTTGGATTGACCAATGTCAATAGCCCTAGAATAGGTAAACCTTATTATTTTTGGCCTATTTTTTATTGTTCTTTATGCCAAGTATGACACCCATTTAAAAATAGTAAAAATAAGAGGTTAAGAAGGAGGTAGTTGATTAGGAATTTATTTTGGAAGTGGGAATAAGTCTTGGGTAGTTAGGATGAGGGGACCAGGTCTTGAGGTGACTCATCAAGTGAGAATTAGTCATAAGGTGAGGTGGCCAGGTAAGGTGGAAATAATGGTTTTGAATTAACTTAATCAATTATTTTAAATTAATTAAATCTATGTGGGGTAAAAGCATGGGTTAGGGAGGTTAATTTTTATTATTGAAAAATGGATTAAAAGATGTTTCAGCATAGGGAGTTATGTATGCATGTGTGATGTAATTTTGGTGTCTACATTTTCCACTTTTTGTCTTGTAATTTGTACTAACAAATTTTTAAGACAAAAATAGGATTTAGATACTCCAAGTATTGGATAAATTATCCTCCCATAAAATGGGATTGATGGAGGAGAAACCAGAATCGGGTACTAGTTTGATAAAAAGGCAATTGGGTGAGTGTTGGAGAATTGAGTATTTATCTGTATACATATACTACTATGAGATATAGTTGACAAATTCAAGAATAGGCAAGGTTAATTAGGACTCAAATAGAAGTAACCAGAGCACAACTTGTAAGTGATAGCTAAAAGGTCAAAATAATCAAATTTGTAGCTCTAATGGTCTATGTGTCCCAGGTATTCAGGGTAAGAAGTGCCCCTGAGAAATATAAAAGGGTTGAAAGTGATAGGATGAGCCTGGTTTCCATCCAAAAAACCTAATATATATGTGTGTGCATAATAACCAACTATAGCAGAATAACATAAGCAGTCAAGATAAGTAATGTGAGGTTGGTGTAAAAGGGTTAATGAGTGAGGAGATATTTATGATCTCCAAGAAAAGTCATCATGGGTGAAGATTTAAGTGATATCCAATGGAATTTATCATGGTTGGGGAGATATATGGGATCTCTAGTTTCCCTAGTGTATGGTTAAAGTCTAAAAATGTGGGGTTGTTATGTTGGAGAAAACATTATTGGAATGGTGTTGATGTTAGTGACATTACCGATATTAGTAATAGAAATTGCCGACATTGGTAAACTAGGGAAACATTGCTGATGTTGATATGCGTAAGCATCAACATTGGTATATTAGGTCAAGAATGTCAATGTTAGTGGTTGAACAAACCTAATAAAAGGTGGTTTGATATCCAACCAAACTCATTTGTAACTTTCTTATTGAAGAGAAAAAATAGAGCTATGAGAGTGACCGAGAGGACAAAGCAAGGAGGGGACCTAGCAAGAGGCACACCACCATAGGAGCTAGTTGTGATAGCTAGGAGGAGATAGAGAGATGAGATAAGAGTCTTTGATCGTTAGTTTGAAATTTGATTTTGGTATTTGTATTTTTTAGGCTAATTTAGAGGTGGGGTGTAGCAAACGTTAGTAGAGGGGTAGAAAATAGGGTAGGTTAGTTAGGATAAGTTAGGGGGTTTTATGGATAGGTTTTTAGGTTAAATTGGTAATGTTAGGTTTAGTTCATTTATCCTTAGGGAAAAACTAGTCACTAACATTGGTGAGGTCCATTGATATTAACTGAGATGGCACAGAGGTCGGCAGGTGTTTGCTGACATCAATCGATACTTAGGACTATAAAGTGCTGACATTAGCAGTAATACTGACATTAGTGACTATGAAAAATAGAAAAAGAGGATAAAATGGTTAATTTGAATCCTCAATGGATGTAGTCAACTAGCCTTAAAAAACCCCATGTCAACTAAGTGCTACATACATAGCCTTGTGTAGGGCCTGGGACCAATGTAGTTCTCCTAGAGCCTAGGGAAAAGATCTAAAAAGGTGTGTTAGGGAAAAAAGGTAGGTTGAAATAGCTTAAAATTTCTAGGACTTAAAAATAAAAGACATAGTTTTAAGGGTTAGGGATATAGGCTATGAGGCTTAGAGTTGTGATAGGTAGGTAGGCCTAGTGTGAAGAGACATAAGACGTAGTGAAGCCTAGGGTAGAGACAAAAGAGTAGGGTAGTTAGTTAGGTGGGTATATGGTCAAGATAACCATAGAAGACCCTGTGTTGATTGAGTGCTACCTACATAGCCCAATTTAGGGCCTCAAACTAATATATTTTCTCAAAGAGAAGGGAAAAAATTAGTGGTAGGTTATATTAGAAAGTGCATGACTTGAGTTGTGTGTGTATGGATACAAGTGATGATGGAGCTGACATTACAAGATCATCTACCAAGGTTGTTGACACATATGAGGAGGGATGTCACTCTAGATGAGTGGGAGTGTATGGAAATCAAGGGGTTAGGAGGAGTATGATGGTATTGTTGAGTCACCTAGGATGTGTCCCTTATGATATCATTGATTGAGAGGTGGGATCACACCACCAACACCTTTTATCTACCAACTGGAGAGTTGATAATGACTCAGGAGGATGTTTATAATATTTTATGATTGCCACTCTAGGGTGAGGATCTATTTACATGCTTAAGATAGGAGAATGATATACACATGGTCACATTATATGGAGAGCATGTTAGTGAGGTGACCTATTCCATGAATTTTGCATACTAGCCACTTTATATGGCTGATGAGGAGTAGCATCAACTGAGCATCTTGATGATGATCAAGATCATGGTATATGCATTTCCAGATATAAATAATGGAAAATTTTCAATTACATTGATATGTGTGCTTGCATAGATGGTTGAGTAGCAGACTATCTTTGCCTAGGGTCTAGTATTTTTAGCATAGTTATATAGAGAGCTGTGGGGTTTGAGACTATGATGGTGATGTAATTTATGTGTTAACCATCTACTACACTATTGGGCATATGAGAAAATCATGGTGACATGACCATTAGGGTTACCTACCATGATCCTAACTATCTTCAAGGTTGGTTTTAGATTGTGGAGAGAGGGCATGGAATAGACCTGAGTGGATGGCATGGTTTGAGACATTGCCTATTATAGGCACATGATTGAGGGCTTGATCCCTACTAATATTTTTTGGAGATCTTAACTGACATACCAAATTTTTAGAGGATAGATACAACAACTTGTGGGTTTGTAGAGCTCACTATGGGTCAGGGGCAGATGAGTTGGTGAGTTAGAGATGGTACCTATGACATAGGTCAAGATGTAATTTGGTCTAGTATAGGATATTATACCTATCTTCCCTTGATATAAGAGGAATGATATAGAGGTGCCCCTAAAATTTCCCTAAGAGATATATGGGCCAAACATTGAGGAGTTATCATTAGGGCTAGGGGTTGGAGTTCTAAAATTCACAGTAGCTTATACAGCTTGGTGGGCTGGTTTACATCCTATGGTGGAGGTCAGGAGGCCACCATCAGATTTAAAAGGGTTGATGAGAGAGAGGGATGTAGTGGTATAGGCTTAAGATGTAGAAGTGCAAGCTCAAGATACAACCCAAGCATAGGTATTATCCTTACAAGGGTAGGTGGTGACATTACAGGGTTAGGTTGGGGTATTACAAGGCTAAGTTGTAGTACTATAGGGCTAGGTTATAGTAACTGTAGAGAAAATTTTTACTCTACATTGCTTTCAAATTTTAAGTTGAACACTAAAATTTTGGTTCCTATGCACTTTGAGTGAAGCCACAGATTTTTGGAGCAGAAGATGGGTTCATTTTTGCCTAAGTGTCAAAGTGCAGTGGAAGCTGCCAAGTGTCGTCCTTAGAGCATGGTCCCTTTTTTCCTCTCTTGTTCTTTTCATTTAAATTTTGGCCTAAGTATTGGATTTAAGTGGAAGCGGACATGTGTCGGCCTTCGAGAGATGAAGATGGACAGTTGGTGACTTCTGAGGACCTCATTGTAGCCTTCCAGAGAACCACAAAATGCACCACGTGTCAGCATCCATGTATCATAAGAGGCACCCATGTTTCCTATTTTGACAAAGACTTTCAATGAGCTAATAAATAGAGAGAGTGGAAAGTGCCAGGTGGAAATAGCAGAGGCCCTAAACTACCTTTTAAAGAAGCTCAGAGGTAACCACATGTCAACATCCGAGGAACTTTGGTTCAACACCTAGGTCCAATGCTTTTGTTCAACGCATAAAGGCGTCATTTCATTTTGCTCAAGTGCCATAAAGTAGTGGATGCTTCTAAGTGTCACTCTCTGAGTTCCTTGCTTACTCCATCCCTGAAAAAGTGGAAGGCACCATCTACCCCTAGTAGGAGAAGCGGATCATGCCACACATCTTCTTAGAGGCAGTGGAGACTGCCATGTGCCAATTATTGAGAGACCATCTTTGAGTTTCATTGCTGAATAGAGGTTGTGGTGGGCCTCGGGTGTTACTTCAAGGTCTACGAAAGTTTCCAAGTGTCACCATCTACAAAAGTATACTATATGTCCCAAATGATACTAAAATAGCCCAAGAAAAGTAGAGAGAGCCGCGTGTCTTCAATGAATCAGGCGAAAAGTGCCAAGTGTCATTTTTTGGTACCTTCTAGGTGATCAAGAGGATTTTTAAAAAATTGACTAAGTGTCCTCTCCCATTTTGAACATAACAGAGTGTTCTATGTATCTGTTGCCACAAAGTGAAATAGAGGGAAAATAAGCTAGAGTTAATTTGAGTAGATGAAATAGTTCATCAAGTAGATTTTTAGAGCCACCCATAGCATTAAAGGTGCCGACTATTTTTCCCCTATGAGTGAAGGATAGAGAAGATTTCACGAGAAGGGGGATGATGAAGGGAGTGATTTGAGGCTATAAAAGAGGGAGAATTGTAAAAAGGAAAGGGGAGAATTCTCTAGTTTTAGACTTTTCAGATTTTTGACCAATAATATCATTTGCTTTTGTTCCATTTTCCTAAGTTGAAAGGTTTATATGACTATGTGTGTTTCTGCATCTTTTATATGACTGGAAGATTCAATAAGAAGATTGAACACTATGCCTGTGTTGATGTTATCTATGTCATTTGCAAGATAGTTTATGCTATGGATTTTCTAGTGTTGTGATTGGAAATGTTATTTTCTTTTGTCTCATTTTCTGGAGTCCAAAGTTCTACATAACTATGCATGAATTTTGCACCTCTTATGTGACTAGAAGATTCAATAAGAAGATTGAACACTATGCCTTTATTGATAATTCTTGTATCTCAGCAAAAGACTCCCCTATTGTGAGCCTCTATTTCTGTTATTCTAATCTTTTACATTGATCATGCACTTGTCTGCTCTTAAATGTAATAAAATCATATAATAGTCTCACTGTGCTCAGGTTAGGATTTGGATTACACTCAGGTGCATCACCATAGTTAGGTTTTAATTCCTGCATTTTACATTTCTATTTAGTCTCCTATCCCTTTTCCCCAACACCTATAAAATAGAAGAGACTAGCTTCTTTAAAACCTGGAGGTTGTTTCAAGCTGCATTGTCCCATAGCTTGAAAACTCCCATTGTTGATTGGTTAAGATCTAGTGCAATTTTACACCATCAACAGTTTTTGGCACGCCTGGTGGGACAGTCTTGAAACTTTAAGACCATATGAACGAGAGAGATACGAGGAGTTGGAGTTATGGAGTAGTCACCAGATCACAATCTATTGCAAATCTAGGTATTCTTTTGCCACCTCTGGTAGTTAGTTGAAGAAGAAGAGCTAACCAATTTCTACCAGTACCAAACATGGGAGCCAATGTCCCTCCAAGAAATTATGTGAGCTGGAACACTAGTAGCCCCTTAATCCTCCTGACACCACTAGCTATTTGGGACCCTATTCCAAAAAATGCTCTAAAGGCTCTACCCAAATTTAGTGGGCAAGACTCAAAAACACCCGTAGAACATCTTCAAGATGTATCAGATGTCTGTGCCATACATGGTGTCACAGAGCAAAATGTGTCCCTAAGGTTGTTAGTAGCCTCATTCAAAGGGAAGGCTTTAGAATGGTATTGGTCCTTAACCCCAAATACCATTTCTACATGGGACCAGCTTGGAGATCTATTTTTTGAAAAATTTGTAGAAAAGGGTGATAAGTCCTCTTTATTATAGCAGTTGATCACCATTCAAAGGGGACCACAAGAAGACATGACTAACTTCAACTCCAAATTCCAAATAACTTGGGACAGAATCCCTATTAAAGTTAAGCCACCCCTGGTATGGCCATAGTATTCTATCTCAAAGCTTTGAATTTAGATATATCTATTATGATTTAGTCATTGGGAGGGCACACTTTGTCAGCAACTTATGATCTTGTGATCAGAGTTTAAAATCATTTAATTAATGCCAGAAAGTTACCTCCGAGGCCTCCCATGCCTATGTTCCCAAAAATCTCCTTGCCTTTACCTCAAGAGGTTCCTAAAGCTATAAGCCCTCCTGTGCCTATGTATACTTACCCTTCATCATATGTGAAGCAGCCAGTCCCTACTTAGTCATCCAAGATGGATGATATCAAAAGTATGCTAAGGACATTCTCCAATGAGCTAATTAATATGAAGAGGTAGCAGAAAACTTTCCCTAAGCCTCCTTATCAAGGCTACCAAGGGAATAGGTTTTCATCCCAGCTAAACCAGTATCAAGGCCCTCTAAGGCAAACCAACAATCAACCAACAAATCAATTAGTTGTTGTTCCCACACCCTCACAAACCATTCCTCCCAACTCAAATAGGGAGATGGTTCTAGGTCAAAATAATTATGTGGATGATACTAATGCTTGGTGTTTCCCTTGCAATGATGCTCACACCCCCAGAGATTGTCCTAGAGGTAATCTACAACAAAGAGTGGTCGAGAAGAGAAGAATGGATGGTCAGTTTGCTAGTACTAATAGCAATCAAGCCTACGAATCTCCCAGCATGTAGAATTTAGTACTAGTGGCTCAAATGCAGGGAATGTCCTTACAACAAGAGGAAGAAATAGCCCTAGAACATGTTTTATTCTCATGGGTTGGGGATGAAGAAGTAGTTTTCCTAAACGAAGCATCCACCTCCCAAAGGCCAATAGTACAATCCAATTATTACACTAGATCGAAGAGGAGAATGGTGGAGTAGCCTGAGTTCGTAAGTGGTCAAGTCAAGAATAATCCTCCATCTCAAGGGCAAAGGAATGTTGTTGTTAGACAAGAAGTACCCCAACCAATACAAGATCAAAGGATTCCTACCCAGATTTAAGAAAGAATGAGGTATCCCTATTACCAAAAAACTCAATCTTTGGGACTGATCAATATTGTGGACCAATTAAAGAAAACTCTGGCACAAGTGTCGATATGGGATATTTTGGCAATTCCTGAACAAAAGACACTAATGCAAGAAGCTCTACAAGGGCAAGGGGCACCCAAAGGTGTTGTTACCAAGGGAGGGCCTACTGAAAAGGAAAAACTCAAAGATACAGTTCCTCTAATGACAACAACCTTCATGAACAATGCAATACAAGTAAGTAAATCTAGACCAAAGCCTTTCTATTTGACTCTGATAGTTAGAAAGAAACTCCTGAATAATGCATTGATAGATTCAGGAGCTAGTACCACTGTGATGCCTAAGCAAATAACTGATTCCTTAGAAATAAAACATGAACCCCTTGCAAAGGGAGTTATGTAGTTAGATAGAAAAATAGTGCAAACCATAGGGAGAATCAAACAACTCCCCTTGCAGTTATACACATGTCCCAATATAATTGTCAACCAAGATATAGTTGTCATAAATATACCTCCCATCTTTGGTTTATGTTTATCTAGAGACTTTATAGCAAAATAGGAGGGTATATGTCTCTTGACTGGTCTCACCTCATTCTGAGAACTAGGTATGGTTCAAAGATAAAAATGTTATCTGAACCACTGTCCAAAGACCACATCACCAATGAACCAACAACAAGATTAGAAGTAGATCATGCCATGATGAATAAAGAATAAAGATTTTTTTTTGAAGAACTAGGAGAATAGACTGAGCATGATCAAGAAGAAGAAAATAGCTAGTTGTTGGCCATGATGCATAGCGATCCATATGGGAACTATGACTCTACTGGTTTAGGCACGTATGTAATTTTTGATGAGGATTAGGTGATCCCAAATGTTATAAGAGAAGAGGTACCTATTGCTCAAGATTCAGAGGTTTGGACTTTAAATTTTGATGGGGCCAGAAGTAAACATGGTACTGGAGCAGGGATTTGTCTTACTGCTCCAAACGGTGATAAAATTTTAAGGGCTATCCAATTCTAATTTGATTGCACTAATAATGATGCAGAATATGAATCTTTAGAACATGGGATCTTGTTAATCCCAAAAAAAGGGAATAAAAAATCTAAAAGTAAAAGGAGATTTAGAACTAGTAGTGAAGCAAATACAGGAAAAAGTGGCAGCCAAGAATGTGAGAATGAGGTCCTACAGGCATAGGATTTAGGATTTGATAGAAGACTTCGATGCCTTCAACATTGAAATAATCCCTAGAAGTCAAAACACTGAGGCTGATAGGATGGCTCAAATTGGCTCATAATTTAACCCAGCAACTGGCCTATTGGTTAACAATGAGTCAGTAAAAGTTATAGTGAGGCCAACCATCCGAGACAATGATGAAAATTAGCAAGTGTTTGAAAATGATGCTCAGGTAGTCTCTTTCTTGCAGCAATCAGACAAGTTTGTAGATCAGTTGCAAACTAGAATTAAAGAGGCATATGGTGATAGGATTATTCAATTAAGGACTAATAAGCTTCCCAAAGTATTAATCACCTTAGAAAATTTGTTTGACCCAGAGGATGTAAGCCTGGGAAAGAAAAGGTTCCAGGTAGATGAGGCAGACTATTCTGAGGTAGAGGTGAGTGATGGGAAGAAGCTAAAGGTTGGAAACTCTACAACTCAAAAAGAAAAGGAAAAACTAATTGAATTGTGTCAGAGATATGATAGAGTCATAGCTTAGAGTTATGAAGATCTTCATGGATACAACATGAATGTTATCCAGCACACAATAGATTTGACTGAAGGATCCAAACCCATCAGGTAGAAACAGAGGCTAGTAAATCCAAGGATTGAGCCTCTAATGGTAGATGAGTTGTAGAAGCTTTTAGATTCAAAAATAATATTTCCAATCAAGCACTCAACCTGGGTATCAAATCTAGTCCCAGTTAGAAAAAAGAATGGAGATGTAAGACTATGTGTAGATTTCAAAGATCTAAATAGAGTATCTCTAAAAGACCACTATTTCTTACCCTCCATGGAACAAATTCTACAAAAAGTGGCTGGATTAGAGAGGTTTTCTTTACTTGATGGTTTCTCTAGGTATAATCAGATTTGGCTAGCTGAGGAAGACCAGTATAAAAATGCTTTCACTACCAAATGGGGGACATTTGCCTACACAAAGATTCCATTCGGCTTATCAAATCCAGGAGCCACCTTTTAATGAGCTATGGATATAGCCTTTGGTGAACTTATAAACAAGGTCATCCTAGTCTATCTGGATGACCTCATTGTTTTCTCAAAAAATGTTGATGATCATTTTGATCATTTAGAGTCTGTCTTTAAGAAATGTCAAGATTTTGGGATATCTTTGAATCCCAAGAAGTGTATTTTTGTTGTGCCTCAGGGTAAACTGTTGGGGCACATAGTACCTAAGGAAGGGGTTTCTATAGATCTTGAGAGGAACATATCTATAATGGACCTACCTCTCCCAGCCAATAAAAAGGCAGTCCAGTCCTTTTTGGGAAAGATCAATTTTGTCAATAAATTCATATCCAATTTTGCAGGCTTGGTTAAGCCAATGACACTTACTTAAAAAGGATCTAGTATTCAAGTGGACTACAGAAGGAAGGAAAGATTTTGAGGGGGTTAAGAAGGCTGTCTCATCAGCCCCAGTGCTTAAGAACCTAGATTTTTCCATGCCCTTTGTAATGTATGTCTATGGAGGGGAGTCGAGTGTTGTTGCTATCCAGACTCAAAAGAATGATAGGCTAGAGGGGGAGCACCCAATAGCCTTTTTATCAAGAAATCTCAGAGATTATGAGACCAGGTACAATTTTGTGGAAAGACAAGCCTATGCCATGATGAAAGCCCTCAATAAATTTAGGTATCTGATCTCAGGGAACAAAAATTTTGATACTTGTGGCTCACCCAAGTGTTAGGGAATACATGATGGAGGGGGAGATTACAGAGAAAAGATCCAATTAGATCATTAAGATCCTTCAATATGATGTGGAGGTCAGACCCACCAAGCTAGTCAGGGGAAGGGGTATGTGCCAATATATAACCCAAGAGCTGGAAAAGATGCTACCTGAGGAAGCAGATTTGAAAGGAGAGCCAGAGACGGTGCTTAAGTTACATGAGGTTGATCTGGAATCCTGGGTCACCAACAGGATTCAATTCATGAAAAATGGGGTTTATCCAAGAGAACTCCCTCAAAACAAGAGGAGGTATTATAGGATACAGGGAGTTCATTTTGTCTTAATTGAACAAGTCCTTTTTAGAAGAAATTTTGATGAGAAATTGTTAAGATGTGTAGAATAGGCTGAAGCCAAAAGGATACTACACAAAATGCATTATGAAACATCAGGAGGACATTTTTCTACAAAGACCACAACCATAAATATAAGTGAGGCAAGATATTTTTGGCCTACTTTATTTGCAAATTATTATCAGCTGGTTAGAAAATGTCAATCCTACCAGTATTATACGGGGATGCGGAGGAATGCAGCCATGCCCCTTAGTCCAATAGTTGTGGATGAAACTTTTGCCCAGTGGGGTATTGACTTCATTGGGATGATAAATCTAGTGTCCAACATGGTTCATAAATGGATATTAACTGCTATACACTATTTCACCAGATGGACCGAGGCAATCCCACTTAAGGAAGTAATAGAGAATGTGATCCTAGATTTTCTAGGAGGTATCACTAGTCGCTTTGGGGCTCCTCATGCCATCATTTAAGATAATGCTAAAGCATTCTTGGGGTCTAAGGTATCCGACTTTGCCTTGAGACATGGAATATATCTGAAAAATTCATCTAACTATTACCCTCAAGGTAATGGTCTGGTAGAGTCAACCAACAAGAACCTAATAAGACTCATCAAAAGAGTGGGGGTAGATCATCACAAAGAGTGGCACAAAGTGATTAATCTAGCACTATGGGCTGATAGGATCATGCCCAAGTAGGTTATCAAAATGTCTCTATATGAATTGGTGTATGGAAAGTCTACCATGATTCCCCTAAGTTTGGAAATCCCTGCTCTTCAACTGATCAAGCAAATCAAGATCGAAGAAAATGGCCCCATGCAGGTCAGACTCGCAGAACTTCTGGAAGTTCAGGAAAAGAGAGATATAGCCCATGATTCCATGATCAAGCATCAAGGAATGCTTAAGGCATGCTTTGATAAAAGGGCTTCGAATCCTAATTTTGAAGTAAGATCGATTGTTCTGAAATGGGATGTAAGGGCTGCCAAATTAGGTCAGCATACCAAATTCAAAGCATTATGGACTGGTCCATATAGGATTCACATGTGTAAGTAGGAAAATTATTTTGAGTTAGAATCAATGGAGGGAGAACCTGAAGAGATTCCTATAAATGGGATCTATTTGAAACTTTTCAATTGACTTGGGTCTCTCACGTATTATAGTTAAATAGTTTCCCTTCTTTGCATTGTTTCCCCATTGTTTTTATGCTTTGCTTTTAATAAGTGTTTTAAACATTTGTTGACGGCTCTTTGAATCTGTAATTTTCACAATTTTGATCGAGTGAGAGGTGGAGTTTCTTTTTGAGTAGGCTCAAAAGTCCTGAGGGTCACCAGTAACTGTAGAGTAAATTTTTACTCTACGTTGCTTTCAAATTTTAGGTCAAGCACTACAATTTTGGTTCTTGTGCACTTTGAGCAAAGCTGTAGAGTTTTAGAGTAGAGGACGAGTTCATTTTTGCCTAAGTGTTGAAGTGCAATGGAAGCTGCCAAGTGTCATCCTTAGAGTATGGTCCCTTTTTGCCTCTCTTGTTCTTTTCATTTCAATTTTGGCCTAAGTATTGGATTCAAGTGGAAGCGGCCACGTGTCAGCCTCCGAGAGACAAAGATGGACAACTGGCGACTTATGAGGACCTCATTGTAGCCTTCCAAAGAACCACAGAATGCACCACATGTCAGCATTTACATATCATAAGAGGCACCTATGTTTCCTATTTTGATAAAGACTTCCAATGAGCTAAGTAATAGAGAGAGTGAAAAGCACCAGGTGGAAACAACAGAGGCCCTAAATTACCTTTTGAAGAAGCTCAAAGGTCACCACGTGTCAAAATTTGAGGAACTTTGGTTTAACACCTAGGTCCAATGCTTTTGTTTAATGCATAAAGGCATCATTTCATTTTGCTCAAGTGCCATAAAGTAGTGGATGCTGCCAAGTGTCACTCTCCAAGTTCCTTTCTTACTCCATCCATGAAAAAGTAGAAGGTGCCACATACCCCTAGTAGGAGAAGTAGATCATGCCACGCATCTTCCCAGAGGTAGCAGAGGCTTCCATGTGCCAATTCTCAAGAGACCATCTTTGAGTTTCATTGTTGAATAGAGGTTGTGGTGGGCCTCGGGTGTTACTTCAAGGTCTACAGAAGTTTCCAGGTGTCGCCATCCACAAAAGTCTACTATATGTCCCAAATGATACTACAACAGCCCAAGAAAAGTGGAGAGAGCCGCGTGTCTTCAATGAATCAGGAAAAAAGTGCCAAGTGTCATTTTTTGGTGCCTTCTAGGTGATCAAGAGGATTTTAAAAAAATGGACTAAGTGTCCTCTCCCATTTCAAACATAACAGTGTTTTGTGTATCTATTTCCAAAAAATAAAATGGAGGGAAAATCAGATGGAGTTAATTTGAGTAGATGAAATAGTTCATCGGGTAGATTTTTGGAGCCACCCATAGCATTGAAGGTGCTGACTATTTGTCCCCTATGAGCGAAGGATGGAGAAGATTGCGCGGGAAGGGGGATAATGAAGGGAGTGATCTGAGGCTATAAAAGAGGGATAATTGTAAAAAGGAAAGGGGGAAATCTCTAGTTTTAGACTTTTTAGAGTTTTGACCAATAATATCATTTGCTTTTGTTCCATTTTCCTGAGTTGAAAGGTTTATATGACTGTGTGTGTTTTTACATCTTTTGTATGACTGGAAGATTCACTAAGAAGATTGAACACTATCCCTGTGTTGATGTTATCTGTGTCAATTGCAAGGTAGTTTATGCTGTAGATTTTCTAGTGTTGTGATTGGAAATGTTATTTGCTTTTGTCTCATTTTCTAGAGTCTGATGTTCTACATAACTATGCATGACTTTTTCACCTCTTATGTGACTGGAAGATTCAATAAGAAGATTGAACACTATGCCATTGTTGACAATTCCTGTATCTCATCAAAAGGCTCCCCTATTTTGAGCCTTTATTTCTGTTATTCCAATCTTTTATGTTGATCATGCACTTGTCTAATCATAAATGTAATAGAATCATATAATAGCCTCACTATGCTCAGGTTAGGATTAAGATTACACTCAGGCGCATCACCATAGTTAGGTTTTAATTCCTACATTTTGTGTTTTTGTTTAGTCTCTTATCCCTTTTCCCCAACACCTATAAAATAGAAGAGACCAACTTCTTTAAAACCTGGAGGTTGTTTCAAGCCACATTGTCCCACAGCTTGAAACTTCCTATTGTTGATTGGTTAAGATCTAGTGCAATTTTATGCCATCAATAGTATTATAGAGTCGGGTGACTATAATGATAGTAGAGAGGGATAGTCTAAGAGTAGTAGGTCAGGCTATTCCTATTCCACCACCATAGGGACCAGTACATGTTGGACCATCATTAGGTATTCTGGGACCTCCATAAACTATATCTATGGTGAGATATATGACTGTTGTGGATGAGATTACCTAAAATGAGAGGGTAATTAGAGAGTTTTTGTAGATTCAAAGATATTTAGAGTTTAGAGAGTAGGAGAGGTCTATGTCACATGTTATGGATTTTAGCTCATGTAGACAGAGATGGGTGGAGAGTGGCGATGACACTGCTTCCTCATGACCATGCAGAGAGACTTCAAGATCCTGAGAGTTAGAATTTTCCATTTTTTATTATATATGTTATATGTATACTAGCCTATGAGTTGAAGATGTGAGATATATATTTAGAGAGAGAGAGAGAGAGAGAGAGAGAGAGAGAGAGAGAGAGAGAGAGAGAGAGATGTTATTATGATGATGTAGTAATGGACATGTATTTTGATCACACACACACACACACACACACACACACACATGAAATGTTTATTTATTGTGTTTTTGAGATGTGTGTATTATGATTGTGATGATGATATAGATGATGATTATTTAGATGATAATTCCATGCTATGTTAATTTTGATCATGTTAGTTGAATTAGACTAGCCTTTCCCATATTTGTGATGGTATATGCATAGTTGGTTGATTAGTTTCATCTTAGCATTTTTCTATATTTTGTGATGGTATATGCTTAAAATGAATAAATTGGTTATGTTAGTTTATCTAAACATTTTTACATATTTGTGATGGTGTGTGTAAAACAAATAAATTGGTTATGTTAATTTATTTCAACATTTTTCCATATTTATGATGGTATATGCATAAAATAAATTGAATAGGTTTTGATAGTGTTGGTTTGACATTGTTTCTTCATCTCAATAGAGAGATTGACATGTGATGTGGGTGGGAAAATAAAGAGGTAAAATGATCATACACCAACAAAGACCATAATAAAAACATAAATAGGCTCAAAAAAATGAGCCTCTTTCATGCCTTATATCTCTAAACCATTATGTTTGTTAGAGAAGCATCATGTTTACCTTATATTAAGTGAGCTTCATAGTCCCTTGAAAGAGTATGAGGGTAAAAAGGGTAAAATGAGTGAAAATGTTTGGGTAGCATAACCTACAAAGTGGAAATGATGTGCCCTTTTTTGTGGGTGACCCGAGAGCTACTATAGGTAAGTCCATGACTTAAATCTTTTTTTTTGTGTGTGTAACTTGATCAATGTGTGAAGCCTACAATGGGTTTTTATATGGGTTAAGGTCATATAAAGTTGAGCAATGTGAGAAGCCCTTTTTCATTTGTATTTCCCTTTGAGAACAAAGTTTGTCTTAGCCATCCTTCTAAGGAGTGGTCTAGGTGATTGTTTTTAATTTTAAACAGTTGTTCTTCCAGGGAGTCCTCTATTGATAGTAGCAAAGGGAAGTTACGTAGTTGTCCTTTAAGGGAGCAGTCTATGTTAAGAAGCATGACCTGAGAATTTATAACTTTTTTAGATATCCTATTTTTTTATTTTTATTTTTATTTTATTTTTGTTTTTTATTTTAGTCATGGACAAGACTATAGAGGCTTAGGAGTTTTTCATTTTGAGGGAAATACCATACCACTGCGTAAGTTAACTAAGTGTATATGGGTAAGGGTGAAGATGAATGGAAATGAATGTAATAGGGATACTCAAGGGATGAGCTCAATTTAAACATGAGGTAAAGTGACACTTGTTTAAAAAAAGAATGTCATAGGTGTAAGGCATTTAAAGGCTCAAGTTCTAGCCTTCCTTCAAGAAAAGAAAAGTGATAAATTCCTAAGTCATACTTATGAGTTATGATATAAGGTCCAATCCAATTAGGAGAAAACTTAACACATTTTATTTCCTCCATGTTTGTCACGTGTTAATTTTCTTTTAAGATGAGATCTCCTATATTTAAATCATGTTGTTTTATATTTTTATTATAAGCATGTTTGGTATGTTATTGATATATTTGGAGGTGATTGAGGGATATGAGATGATTCTCATCAAACAAGTCGGGTTGAGCCAAACATTTTTAGTGAAAGTCATCATTAGTATATCTTATAGAGAGATGTAGAGAGAAAGAATCTAGAATTTAAGAGTCAAAATAGCCTCCATCCCATATAGAAATGAAAAAGGTGTAGCACCTGTAGGGGTTTAAATGCTAGTGGGTAAGCCCATAAATTGAAATGAAAGTGTGTGTGCTAATACTTGCCCATATCATTGGCTACTTTCATGATAATTTTGGTCAATTTTTTGTTAGAAGCTTCTACCTATCCAAATGTATCACAAAGGCTTTGAAAAATCTTATTTTTGAAATATTTATTGTTATATATTATAATTTTATAAGGGATACCAAAATGATAGATGATGTGATGGTTAATGATGTCAATAATTTTTTTAGCTTTAGTGGAGATGAGAGGAATGGCCTTGACCAAATTGGTGAAGTATTTAGTAGCGGTAATGATAGAATGATGATGAAGAGATGAATGAGGGTTAATATCTCTTATTAGATCTAAGCCCCATTGGGAGAAGGGCCAAAAGTTTTTGGTGACTTGTAATGCATGACTAGGAATGTGAAAGAGGTTATCATGTTGTTGAAACTTGATGCAATGCCAAATGTAATCAACTCAGTCTTGATGGAGCATAGGCCAATAATAGCCAAGTCAAAGGATACACTTGTCAATTGCATGACCATTGAAATGCCTACCAAAAATCCCATCATGGACTTCCTTAATAGTGAATGGAGTCTCAATACTAATGAGGCATCTAAAGAAAATACCATCAAAAATTTGCTTGTAAATAAGTCACCCTAGTATGGTGTAATGAGTGGAACATTTTATGAAGGCATGTCTCCCATTATTGGAGAGATCAGAAGGGGTAATAGAGAAGGAAAGATAATCCATGAGTTGTTTGTACCATAAGTCATGTAGGTTAGCTATTACATTTCTAACAAAGAGGATGTTATCTGAGATATAGGAGGGTAATGTTAAGTGATACATGGTGACATAGATTCTAGATGAAGAAGATGAAGAGGGTATGTGTGAAGCAAGTAAATCCATCATGTTAACAAACTTGTTTGTAGATCAAGGAATAGTTTGCAAGAGATAAGAATCAAATAATCCCAATAGTGTATCTACATAATGTTTATACCACTATAAAATTTCATTTTTATATAGGTAGGAGCCATTAACCTAGTTAACCACTAACTGAGAATCACCAAAAATGGTTACAGATTTGATACCCAAGAAGAGAGTTATTTGAAGTCCTAATATCAAAGCCTCATATTTGACCATATTGTTAGTGCATTCAAAATCTAGTTGAAATGATAAAGGCATAGGATCACCATCTAAAGGACTAATAATTACCCCTACACCCCCACCATGTTGACATTTAGATCCATCAAATAACATCATCATTTGATAGGAGATGTCATTGATGGAGAGCATTATAATGGATTTATCAAGAAATTTGAGGTTTGAAGGCTAATTATTAGGTAAATAAGCAACAACTAACTGGTAAGCAATTGTTTTCCCCTTAATAGACTTTTATTGAATGAAATCTAAGTTGAATTTAGTAAGAAGCATGAGCCACCAAGCTACACATTAGTTGTGATATGGTTTTGAATGCATGTAGCTGAGGGGATCAGTATGAGTGAACACATAGGTTTTGTGATTCAGGAGATAATGGTGAAGCTTGGAGGTACAAAATACCAATGTAAGGAAAAGTTTTTCAGTATGGGTATATCGAGTCTCATAATCAATAAGTGTGCATCTTATGTTTTAAAATGCTTTCTCTTGATGTTGTTCATCTTGATGTGCAATCATATCACCTAAAGAATGGTGTATTATGGAGATATATATGTAGAAGGGCTGATTTTCCTTAGGTGGAATAAGAATTGATGGGGAAAGGAGATATTCTTTAAGTGTGTCAATCTTCTTGGTAATTTGTATTCAAATGAAAGGAGACATCCTTTTTGAGGAGATGGTGAAAGGGTTGGCAATGATCTGACAACTAGGAATTAAAGTGGTGAATTAACTGAAGTTTTCCCTATAAGCTATTAAGTTGTTTGATATTAGTAGGTGGAGGCATCTCTATGATTTCTCTAACCTTAGTGGGATCAACCTCGATACCATAGAGATAAATGATAAAACTTAATAGATTACTAAAAATAACACCAAAGACACATTTCTTAGGGTTTAGTCAAATGTTATATTACAGGAGATGAGTAAATATGGTTTTAAGAATCATGTGGTCTTGATGATGTTTAGACTTTTTGAGTAAGTCATCCATGTAGCCTTCCATAATTTTATGTAGGAGATCATGGAAAATGTAGTTCACGGCACATTGGTAGGTTGCACTAGTGTTCTTTAGGCTAAAAGGCATGACTCGGTAATAGAAAGTCCCCCATGGGGTAATGAACATTGTCTTGTGTTGATCCTCAAGAGAAATTAAGATTTGATTATATCCAAAAAAATCCATCCATAATTGATAGTATCTCATGGATAGATGTTAGATCAAAAATTTGGTCGATACTTAGCAATGAGAAGTCATATTTTAGACAAGAGAGGTTTAAATCATGATAGTTGGTACAAATATGGATTCCCCCAATCACTTTTGTGATAGGAACAATATTGGAAATCCATTGCAGGTAGTTGATGGGTTGGATAAAGTTAATATAAAGGTGTTAGATCTCTTCTTTGACAAGGATAGCAATATGAGGATGCATCTTGTGAAGCATTTTCTTAATAGTTTTAACATCTCGATTAGTGACAATGTTATGGGTGATGATAGAGGGTTCAATACAAGGCATGTCATTATAAGAACAAGTAAAGGCTTTGCTATGGTCATTAACAAATGTGGCATAATCAACTTTCTCAAAAGAATCTAAAGATTAGCCAATCTTGAGGATGTGAGGGTTATCATGAGAGGTGAGGTTGATGTCAATGGTTGATTCATTTAACATAGCTTGTGTTTTATATGGGATAAATCATTGGATATAAGAATAATTTGCACCCATATAGGTGAGAATTACATCATCATCTTGACATTGGAAAGTGTTGATAGTGGGAGAGTCTTCAGCAATTATTTCAAGATGAATGAGAGGAAGGGACCTTTTTTCCTTACCCTAATCATATGTGAGAGGCCCCAAATGGATGGCATTTATTGAAAAAAAAATTAGGAGGTATAGATACCTCAAATTTGATAGGTGATGGTAGAGAAGAAGGTGGAGAAAGAGAGACTGGTTCTTCAATAATTGGTATATGAGAAGCTTTAATGAGCTTAGTTGGTTCATCATATCCCACTCCATGCCTCTTTTTGTCATTTTCAATGGTGTTGCTAGTAGGATATTCAATAAGCATATGGACACCTTGTTCATAATTACCCAAACCAAATCCTTTTCCAATCACACCTATAGAGAATGGTGTGAGTGAATCTAGGGTTACTCAGGAAAGAGAAGTCATAGGTAAATGGTTCTGGTGAAGAAGATGGATTACTGATAGTGGGAGCTTGATTAATTCCCCCGTATGTGAAATTGGTTTCAAGGTTAGGGGGCACATAAGGGATGACCATCCCAATATAGGGATCATAATTTGGGTGTATGTGAAGCCTTCCATACTCTTATGGAGTATAGAACATGTCGAGCATCAATAAATGACACTCACCAAGTGACAAATGTTGAAAGGTCTCTTCCATGAGATCCTTGTCAAGAATTTGTGTTGCCAGTATTTGTGTAATTAGGGGAGTGGATCTTGTATAAGCTTCAGAAGTATCATGAAAATAAGGTGATGTTTTCAATGGAATGAAAACATCATTGTGACTATAAGTCATTTTGCATGTTTTAAATGAAGGTGGGTCAGTGGGTATGACATGTACTTGTCCATCATGTTCAAACATGACACAGTGGTGCAAAGTTGAGGGTACACATGCTAGAGCATGTATCCAAGGTCATCCAAGTAGTATGTTATATTGGAAATCTCCTTCCACAACATAGAAGAGCTCAAGAATAGTGTGCGGACCTACATGGATATGTAAGACAATAGTGCCCACTATAATAGCTATAATATCATTAAAGGAATAGAGTATCACATCAGTTTGAGACATGTAATTGTCAGTAAGGGCTAATTATTTATAGGCATGGGTAGAAATAATATTAATCCTAGCTCCCCCATCAATCATAACTCTCTTGACATGAGTTTGATCAATATATACAGTAATAAAAAGGGCAGAATCCTAATCTTTAAGGTGTTAAAGTGGAATTTTTGAATCACTAAAAGAAATTAGGAAGACAAAATTAAGGGAGATAACCAAAGATGCAAGAGGTTAGGGATCATTTTATTGTACCTCAATTTCTTGCAAGGCACTAATCAATGCTTGATGGTGTTGAGATGAGTTTTGGATTAACTCATACAAATACATTTTCATAGGAGTCTAGTAAAGTTGTTTCACCATTGAGCTCTGAATAATGTCTAAAGATGTTGTTTTAGGGATGACCAAGATGGAAATATTAGGATTAGGAGGAGTGTCTTTAGTGAAGGGATGATCCCAAGGAGAAGTTACCTTTTCCTTAGTTTTATCTTTTTGGTTTTATGATCGTGTGGACACATTAACTATGTTGATTTGAAATGTCAGTGAACGAGGTAGTAAAGGGGTTATGATGACATCTTTAGGTTTGAATTTAGGTGGAATGGTAGGAATAATTGTGAATGCCAAAGGTGTAAATAATAGGAAGGCTAATGGTAGTATCATCAAAGAGTGTGTTGACATTGAAGTGTTATTGAATGACTGTTGTGAGGGCTTTACAACTCTCATTATCATGTCTAGGTAAATGATGATATAAACGCACTTGTGTATCATTAAACCAAGATGGATTCATTCTAAGAGGACTATAATTATTAATTAAAGGAAGAGTTATTACAAAATATTTCAATAATTAGCATAGGAAAAATCTTTGAGAGCCTACAAGTGGGCTCACAATTGTTGTGCTAACAAGAGTGGACACCTTCTTTTGTTTTAGTGTTGGAAAGGTAATTTTACATGGTGATTTGTTTGGTGATGGTGGAGTTACATGTTTTGTTGTCACTTTCCTAGTGTCAGATGTGAAAGGTCTACTAGATGGCAAAGGAAAGAGTGGAGGTAGCTTAACCTTTTGTTTTGCTTGGTTTGGCAAGATTTTAGCTAAATTAGAGGGGTGTGGTCCCAAAATAGATGGTAAATTAGAGGGTTTAAGAAGGGTTCAGGGATATTTAGGAAGCTTAACATTCTTATATAATTTAGGCTAAAAAACTCCAACTTATGGTGTATGAGTTAAATCTAATTTCACCTATAAATTAATTCAATTAGATATGGGGTGTACACCTAAGGGCCTAATCTACTTTAATATGGAAGATTCCTATGAGGGTGAGGATTATAACATAGATGGATAAACTTCAAGTGATTTTAGTGAATAAGCTCTAGCTCTGTCAAAGATCTTGGGGTAAAGGGTAGTGAGAGGGTTGGTGGTAAAGGTTGACATTCATTATGTTGGATAAGGAGTTTTTAGATGGTCCCAAAATGCTATATGATCTAACATTATGGAGTCAAGAAATTATAGACTTTTCACCAAACACAAGAAGGGTTTAAATGAAGTTGACATAGGCTTTAAAATTGTGTCTTTAAATGGGAAATTGTTGGTTTTTTCTACTTTAGGCCAAAGATGAGAAAGAACTGCAACAGGGTCTTCTTCAACATAGATAGGAGAAGAGACATGGTCTACCATGGGTGGAAGGGAAGTAGGTGAAGAAGGTTCCTCAAGAGGGTAAAGCATAGGTATTATGTCTCCCTTAACATGTGGGTGATGCATAGGTAAAGTATGATCTTCCATAGGTAAAATAAGGGGTAAGAGTGGCATAATAGGTCTCTCATCTATTATGGGAGTAGATAATATTGACTCCTTTAAGTACAAAGGTGGAGTGGGTGGGGTACTACTCTCTATAGGTGGAGAAGAGGTAGGTGAAGAAGGTTCATAAAGAGGGTATAATGTAGGAATGATGTTCCCTTCAACATGTGGTTAAGGAATGGGTAGGGTGTGGTCTTCAAGTGGTAAGATGAGAGGTAATATTTGTGAAAAAGGAGTTGGCATTACAACCTCCTCAAGAGGAAAAAAAAGTGGTAAAGGAGGCTCTTCCTCTCAAGGGAGTGGAATGGGTGAAATAGTCTCTTCTACCTAAGGAGGAAGAATGGGAAAAATAGATGCCATTGAATGTGGGGGAGGAATTGATGAAATGGATGTCTCCTATTGAAGGTAAGGTTGAACTAGAGGTAAAGGAAATACCATATTAACCATATGGATATTATGATCACCTGAGAGTTGTGGTCTAAATAATATTTTGATCTAGTGAATGGTTAGGAAAAGGGTGTTTAAACACATCCATACTTTTATTAGGGGGTACATTAGGATTATCAAAGATGAGATCACCTCTATCAATTATATCTTTAACAATGTTCTTGAGTGTCTTATAATTATTAGAATTGTGGCCTTTATCTCGATGGTAACTGTAAAAATCATCTTCCTTATGCCAAGTTGGGATAGGATGGGAAGGGTCAAAATATATAGGAGGTTTGATCTAAGGAAGGGTTCTAACACCTTATTACAATAGTTTATCCAAGATGGATGTATATTACTCCCCAATGGGATTTTATTATCTTTGTTCATACCATTGTTGTAATTGCTTGGTCAGATTTTGGGAAGTTGAGGAATTTGATTAGTTTGTGCTTGTGGAAGAGGGTGACTTAATGACCACCGTGCTGGTAGAGCATTTAACCTTTTGGTTATAGGGAGAATTTTTATAGGAGGAGGATTCATTTGATTTGGAATTGGGGTTCTTACTGTGCAACTTAACTTTGCCTTCATATTTATAACATAAACCTCAAGTTTTCATGCCATTGTAAAGGCCTAATCAAATGTGTAGGAAGTTTGTACCTAGAGTGTTGATGACATGTGATTATCTCATGCCCTTGAGAAGATATCAATAAGATATAGTTGGGGTAAGGAGAAGGAAAGTTTATTAATCAAGCTCCTCCAATGAGCGACAAAATCTACAATAAACTCATCATCAAATTGTTTGATAGAATAAAGGTTTGTTATAGAAACTTTCTTAGAAATGTTAATAGGGAAATGGCCTAGGAATATTTGTGTGAGTTGGGTAAATGAGAAAAGGGAGTGCTAAGGTATAGATCTATACCAATCCAAAGTAGCACATGAAAGAGACATAGGCAAAGTGTGAAGTAGTTATGCATCATCAATCCTTATTAAATAATAAGCATGTCTAAATGTTTTTAAGTTCTATTGTGGGTCCTCTTTACTCTATAAGTGAATAAATTTAGGAATTTCCCATTGGGTTGGATAAGGGTGAATACACAAAAAAGGATGGATTGGTTTGTTACATATTTGATCATAAGATAAAAAATTCTTTGAACTAGAAACAAATGTCTCTAGATTAGACATATTATCCATCAACATCTTAATGAGGTTTGGAGGGTGATTAGTTTATGGAATACCTCCTAACTTATAGGGAACTTGATAAGAAATAGAGGGAAGATATGACATAGCTTACTAAGGTTATTTTGGAGAAACATAAAGACAATGAGTCATAGGCTATGGTGTGGAAATAAAAGGGGCTTGCCCCATTGGGTTGGAGACTATGCCTTGGTTAGTTGTTGTTATTATAGGTTGGATTATTGGCATGGTTAGAATAGATGAAGGGTGAGTCATAACTCAAGTAATTATAGGTTTGAGGGTAGATGTAGTAGGTACCACTAAATTATAGAATGGGGTGTGACTTGACTAAATTTGTTATGATTGCGAAAGTAGGGAAGTCACACCAGGGTTTAGGTGGGATTGGATAGTTGAAGATGCTATACTTTGGACATTATTTATAGTTAGGTTACCCATCGAAGTGGTGGTTTGGGTAACCATGGGAAAAATAGTGGAGGCAACTAAAACTAAGGTTGTATCCATTAGAGAGGTTGACATACCATATATTGGGTCACCCAAAGAATTAAAGGTTGGGCTCATAGTAAGGTAATGTTGAAGGGCTGCCACATTGTGATCAAGAAATTTAGCAAAATTTTGATCTCCCTCAGGCATAATGGGAATTTGGTTGGGGATAGGAGTATGATTTGTATCTAAATTATGCTCCATGATAGAATTAGAAGTGAGAGGGGAAGGTGGAAGTGGTTTCCATCTTGTGTAATCAGAAAGAATTTTGGCTTGAGCTCATGTCCATACCATGCAAGAAGAAGTAGAAATAGTATTACTACATTGTATTATAAATAGAATAAGGAAAAACCAAGTTTGAGTGTGGGTAAGTGGGTTATTTTAGCTTGTTTTGAGTAGATGGAATTACATAGTTACCAACATTGATCACTTGACCGATGTCGATAGAAAAAGTTTGCCAACATTGGTGGATTAACCGATGTCATTCACTGTGATATCCTAAGAGATAGACAATCTAATGTTTTAAGAAACTAGAAGTTGAAACTAGGTAAAATAATGGATGTAAGAGGTCTGTGTAAGAAGGAAGAACACTCAAAAAGCCTAAGATAATAGGTTATACAAACTAAGTATTAGAAAGAGTATTGATTTTATGAATCAATAGGAAAACATCCTTACCAAATCCAAAATACAAAAGGCAATAGAAAAGCAAAAAAATAACATACAACAAACAACTATTAAGTCTTAGAGATTAATTTTTAGTCTCGTGTTGGCTTATGCCTTAATCAGATAGTGAAAAGAGAATTTGGTTATTGAAGGTAATAGAAAGCAATCTAGAGCTGGTTTCAGGTTAGTTTTAGTGCTCAAGAGGATATCTATGTTAAACTAGGTATGTGGATTTTCATAGGAGCTTAATCTCTACACTTCATGAACCTAGAACTGAGCTGAGCCACTTAGCCAAAATATACCTTCTGTCTAGAGTTTATACTCTGCTAGAGAATGGAGTGGGTTTTCCCCTTGGTGATGAAATCAAGGTAGGATAGCTGGATAGGGTAAGGTGATCCACTAGGTGATGAAATCTTGATGGGCCTTTTCTCAGGTGAGTTTAGATGTTTGTTTGTGTGAATGTGATTTGGTTGTGTAACATAGGTGCACTACAATTTATTCAAAATGTTTGTAATTAATTAGGTGAGCTAATATCCAACAAGTAAATAATGAAATGCAGTAAGTTTTAAACCCAAATCTGAAATGTTTAGATTTGAATGAAAACAAAGATGAAATAAGAATAGAATATGAATTTCACTATCCAAATGTGCATGAAAGAAGAAGTAAAGAAGAGATTCTATTTTTTTAAATTGTAAAAGAAAATGATAAATTACTTTTAGAGGCAAAGAAAAAAGAAAGAAAATTTCAATTTAATGGTTTAAAATAGAAAATAAAATATTATTTTTTTCATTTTAAGAGAAAAGAGATGGAAAAAAGTGCAAGAAATGAAATTTTCACTATAATGAACCTATATGAATTCTTAAAACAAGAAATAAACCCAAAGAAAACTCCAGGGTCCCACCGAGCATGCTAGAAATGTTTCACTAAATTTTGTCTATTTTAATTCTAAAGGAAAACAAAAAGAATGATGGGGATAAGTGATTAGAATGAACTTATCTTGATTTGCACACCATATTCAGATGTTTTGAGAACTCCTCTTTGGCTAGGGAGGACTACCTGCAAGTAAGAAAGCACTACCATAAGATGTTTGTTAGCAGTTAAATGAGTCGGCTACCAAGCTATACACTTGTTCTAGGAAGTGTGAAACTTCTTTAGAGATGATAGTATACTTTTGAGAGACAAAATAATAATGAATAACTAAAATTTAGGTAAAGATAGAGTGAAAGAGAGATAATACTAATGTTATTATCAACCTATATGCAATAAAGAGTGACAAGGTGAAGGTGATGTATTTTGTTTGTGTTTTAGAAGTTATTTGGGTAGGTTTTTAAAAGGTTAGGTAATCCATAGTCAGTGACATTGGTACTAGAGTGATGAATATCAATTATACTGCTAAGGTCAGTGGTGAAGGTGACCGATGTCAGTTAGGTTGCTGAGGTTAATAGGGGAAATAATTGTCTAGAGGCTTTCAAAAGGCTTTTTTGGGTTCAAAAAAAGGTTTTAATCAAGTTTAGGAGGTTGGGGAGAGTTATGAGAGAGAGAGAGAGGGTATTGTTTGGGTAGATCTTGTCAGAGGTTTAGTGTGTTGAGTTAATAGGAAACAAGAAAGGAATCTTTGTAATTCCCTCATGGGGGTTTGGTCAAAAGTGTGTAAAGTAATGCATAGTACATGTAAAATGATAGAAGAATAAATATTTAAAAGACATATAGAATAAGTGATGTACTTAGTTATGGTTAAAAAATAATAAGTTCCAGATTGATGGTCCCTATTGGGGAGTCTAAACTTGAGTTCCTGAATAGAGAGAACAAGCAGGTGTTGTTGGTCCTCAAGAGCTTAGTTACTAATCATGATTGACTTATACAAGATGACAATAAGCCAGGATGTTTAAAATAGAATTCTAAGAGTTTGAATGCAAGTAAGAATTAATTTTATTGATTTTTGATGTCCTAAACTTTAGGTTGGACTTTGGCTTATATTACCAACATAAACGATCTCATCGATGTCTGCCATGGGTTGACCAACGTTGGTGGCCCTAGAATAGGTAAACCTTACTATTTTTGGCCTATTTTATATTGTTTTTCATGCCTAGTGTGGCACCCATTACAAACTAATAAAAATAAGAGGGTAAGAAGGAGGTAGTTGATTAGGAATTTAGTTTGGAAGTGGGAATAAGTCTTGGGTAGTTAGGATGGGGGGACCAGGTCTTGAGGTGACTCATCAGGTGAGAATTAGTCATATGGAAAGGTGGCTAGGTAAGGTGGAAATAAGGGTTTTTAATTAACCTAATCAATTATTTTAAATTAATTAAATGTGTGAGGGTTAAAAGCATGGGTTAGGGAGGTTAATTGTTATTATTGAAAAATGGGTTAAAAGAGGTTTTGGCACAGGGAGTTACGCACATGTGTGTGAAAAAAATTGGTGTTTACAGGGGAAGGAATCATAATTTGAGTATTATGAATCAAGAGGCACCAAATAGATAATTTCTTAGAGGGGGTTTTAGAGCTAGATGGTTTGGCCCTAGGTATGCTAATAGAGGAGCCAAAACATCTATCTATTTTGATGCCACTAAACCTAAATTTTAGAATGTGTTGAATAATTTACCCTTTAATATTGAAAATCATAGGGTTGATAGATGTTTTTATGGACATATATTTAGAGATATATCTCAATCTCATAGTATCTCTTCTCATCAGTTGCATAATAATCTAAACCAACTTCCTATTCAGTCACCTAGCCTAGAAAGACTCCACCATGTTAATGAACTAACTCAACTAGACAATGAGATAGCCCAATCTAAAGTTTTTGTCAATATTACCTTTCCTTCTTGTTTTGATGAGCCTACACCACCTTAAAAATGCCTATTACAAGGTTTAGGAAGCTAAGTTGGAAAAATATGATGTTTTTGATCTCAAAATTTCCCTAAATGGGATGGATGGGAGAGCATACATGTACAACCTTTATTTTTGACAAATAAAACTAATTAAGAAATGATCTATTAAATACAAACTTTGAAAATGTGTTCAATTTTAAAGCACTTAATTGAAAAGTGTGGTGGGTGTTCTTTTAGCCCCTTGTCTTTAAGTTATGAACTTTGAAAGATCAATTAAAAACATTCAACATAAACATGGAAATTTTTCTATTTAAACCCAAAGTTAAAATTCCTAATTCATTTTAGAACATCCAAAAATAAGTTTGAAAGTACTGATTAGGCTTATTTTAACACTTGATCAAGTAAATCCTACAATAAAATGGTCAACAATTCTTTTAGCTTTGAATCATTTTTCCAATTGAAATAAATAGCTTTACAAATTGAGCTCTCAATTTTACACAATCATGTTGGGTCAGGTTACACAGTCAGGTTAGGTTAGGTTGGGTCACATTGGGTAAGGTTACATAGTCTAGTTGGGTTGGGTTGGGTTACATAGTTAGGTCAGGTTAGGCCAGGTTAGGTTGGGTAAGGTCAAGTCAAGTTACACAGTTGGCTTGGGTCAGGTTGGGTTGGGTCGAGTTACACAGTTGGGTTAAATCAAGTCAAGTCAGGTCAAGTTAGACTTTTGGGTCAATTTAGGTCACATAGTCAGGTCAAGTTGGGTCAGGTCAGGTTACATATTTAGGTTGGGTTACACAATCCTAAGAAAAAACCGTGACTTACAAAAAAATGTATTTTTTCTCAAATTTTTACCTCCTTTGCTTCCACAGTCCAATATCTTTCAAGGAAATGGTTAGGAGGTTATTTGTAGGTCCTTATTGATCAAATTCATGGGTTGTAGTCCCATTGGGCATCCCATTCTATAAAATATGAATTTGACTCAAGAGAGGATGGTTAGTATCATGTTAATTCTAAAATTAAAACAAAATGAAAGAAACACACTAACTAGCATAACATCTCTAGGCCTAATCACTAGGGGGAGCTTAATGAGTAAAAACCATTGGATAACACAACTAGAAATGGAAAGAAATGAGAAATATGAATGCAAAACACAAATTTCTCACCAAATCCCTGATTTCTCCAAAATGCTCCTTCTTGGGCTTGCTTATCTTGTGCTTCAAGAGATCTTCATCAATGGAGTGTGGCCAACTTCATCTCCTATTGACACCTTTGTCTTGTGGCTTGGCATGGATAAACAATTTGACATTATAACTCTAAATTGAAATGTCTTTGTACTATCCAAGTTTATAAACTCAATAAGAATGGCCTCCTATTTATAGATTTTCAAAATGGTTCAGGATCAACCATGACCATCCATCTCAAGATTGAGATGTGTGGCCATGAATAAATCCAATTATGTAGTTAAATCTATAAATATCCCCATAAATATTTTGGATAAGAAAGCATTAAATAGGCATGGAGACACATAATCTTGATATTTTATGCATTTATGGCCTAAGGATGCCTTCCCAAAAATGATGTCATTTGATGATGCATTTATTCAATATCAATTTTTTAAAATAAATATTCAAAATTCCCCATGGAAAATTAACTTAGGATCTTAATTTGAATTGATTAGATTTAAACATGTTTTATAAATTCTTGGTGCAAATTTTGGTAATTGGTACACAAATTAATCAAAATGATCAAAATGTCATATTATTGGCTCCAAATTTTATTGTATTATAATTAGAAGGTGATGTTAGATGAGTTGGAACTATTATTACATTTAGGATGTTGTCAACACAAAATAACAAAGGCATGTGTCTCATATAAATTTTTTTGTAAAAAATAGAAATCTAGAGCACCCAAGTGCAAAAATGTCATTTTGACTTGAAGTGATCTAATCAAATATAGTTGTCTCATAAATTGGATTGCCTCATTTAATAATAATCTGGCTAAAATCAACATGTGAATATGACATGTTTAAATCTTTTAACATGTTTTATTGTTTTTACACCAAATTGTGCATTTTGGTAGAAATTGGTTAAAATCCTAGTTGGAGGTCATTAGTTGCCTATTTTTGGTGTCTACAATGGCTGACCTAATTCATAACCTAATTAGTTTTTACCAATTGTAATACTAGGTCGACTAGGTCAACCTTGTCAGATTAAAATTTTGGAAGGGTTTAGGGTTAGATTGACCTATATAAACACATTAATTTACATCATTATTGATGAAAAAAATAAGAAGTAATATATATTATGCATCTAATTATCCACCATTCTACTTGAGGATCAAAATTAGGTTTTCATACTTTCTTTGGAGATACAAATCTTGTCTTGTGGATAAGTCTTTTAGATGCATCGATAGGTTGTGTATCTTAGATATGATTTATCCTTGTCATCCTTACATACCAAAACAACCTCTTGTGAATCACCTTGGATAAGGGGGAGATACAAGCTCAGTGGGTTTGTATTCTAAGATAAGCATTCTTAACTTTATAAGAGTAGATAGATATGCATTTGCACTTCTCTTCCATGCATTAGGATTTTGTATATATTGATGTGATCATATGTCTTCTATGCATGTTTATTTTTATTTTTTATTATCCTAACTTTGTGCCACAAATTTTTATGAGCATTATATTAGACTTTCCTTTACTTTTTATTAGTTTAGTGAATATGAAAACATAGGATCTAGTTAGGTTTAATGCATATTTTTCTTGACTAGAGGCTTTATAACCATCCCTAGTGATATTATTTGTGGTAAGAGATCCCATAGATAGGTATACTAGATCCATATTGGTCATGAATTTGATTATATAATGTATCTCCAATTAGGAGTGTAAGTAGGATTTATGTTCTCTGAGATAGGATTGACTTGTAGATCTATTACATTTTTTATTGCATACATTCTGGTGAACCTGATGTGAATCTAACTTTTGTAGGTTATTTTTCACACTTACATTTCTATAATTTTATTATTTTTCCATATTTGTGATACTATGTCAAACTATTTGGTATAGTTATAACTTTTATGCATAGGTTTAACACACAATCATATCAAAATGACTATGTTGTTTCTATGTATGTCTTCATTAGATATAGGTCACTAGATTAGACAAGTCGACACAATACTCTTCTTCACTCTTAGATCAAAAAACTAAATATAATTGGTCAACAGTCTCTTAGATAACATCTAGATCAAAAAATTAATTAGAATAAGTTAACTTGATCTCTCAGTCAGCATCCAAATCAACAAACTATGTTGAACATGTTGACTTAGTCATCTCTCTTGCTTAAGCACATAGGGTTTTACATAACTATTTCTAACCAGTCGACTTACTTCATATAATTTTACAGATGCATTCAAGGCACTTCTTCAAAAAATTTACAATCTTAATCATCTTCCAACCCATAAAGGTTCCTCTCTTTCTCTCTCTATTAATTTAATACTTCATTATAGTTCTATTTTGTGTAAGATTGCAGTCTTTAAACTATAAACCTAAAGCAAACTAAGTCGTCCTAGTTGACTTAGTTTTGTAGCCTATATTTTGTCTAAAATATTGACTCAACCTAGTTGACTATGTTCTTAAATACTCTTTCTTCCACAAAATAGTAGTGACCCAAAAGACTCTATTATGTATTATTTGCATATAGTGTCATCTGAACTGACTCTATACCATTCTTAATTTAGTAATTAATATCTCTTTTCTAGTAATTAATGCACACTTTCACTTTTAATTGCTTACATGCTTAGAGTAGCTGACATTGTCTAACTAGGTGCTTTTTTAAATTACCATTTAGTTACACTATTTTGATCTTTTTGTACACACTACCAAATCACACAATATTCAAAATGATTTTAACATTCGTGTTCCCAAGGCCTACCTACTTATATTTCATCATCACGGGGGAAGCCAACTTAGTTTTATGAAAAAGTATAAACACATGGTTAATGGTATATGTTGGAAAAGCAATCGACACCCTTATCACTACAAGATTGTGAATTGAGGGGGTATGCCCCAATACTAAGTTAGTACCATTTACAACATAGATCCCTTTTAGACTAAACATCCTAAAACCATCCATTGATTATTTTCTAGTTTCATATTTTCACCCAACTTCCCTATCATACTTAAAACAACACTTTCTAATAATCTAGAAACACACATGATGATCACTTAATTATCATTTTATATCTAGTTGATAGCTTTCTCTCTAATCATTATGTGTTGTATTTAAAAAACTTGCATTAACCACTATTGGTGTAAGGTTTTATGTCATGTGCCCTAATTAAATCACTCACATAAATTTAATTATTTATGTGTTTGCTTCCATTTCTTACTTAAATTATATTTCAAAAAAAATCCCCACTTTAACATACTATCTTTCTATTCGATATAGTCTCTTATAGACTATGTTTTCCCCTATCTATAATATAGACTCAACTTGTACAAATGTATATCCCTTTTTCTAGTCATGTTATAGTACTAAGTTGACCTGGTCAACCCTACATCCCTCTTAACTCAATTTCCTACCCTATTTATAGTACATAATTGACGTGTATGACTCTATGATCTTTTATGATAGTCAAGTTATAGTACTAAGTCAACTTGGTTAACCTTGTATCCTTATCAACATCAGTTTCACACTCTATTTATAGTACTAAGTTGACTTGGTTGACCTTATACTCTTATCTACCTCTTAGATTATAGAACATAGTCGACCTAGTTGATTTTTTATCCTTCTCATCTCTTTTATTTTACATCACCTTTGTCTTCCTTAAACTTTCTTCCTCATCATGAACATCCTATTCATAGAAAACACCAAGTTGAACTCAACATATATGATGAGACTCACCAACCCTAATAGGTTCTCCCATAAGTAGCTTGTGTTTCTTACCATAGATGAAAGTAATGTTAATGTAACCACTTGCACTATAAACTATCATACCCCTCCTCATTCCTCTTCAGTTCACAACTGTCTCTTCTCATTTGAAGATAAACTTGAATTAGATTATACCCCATAAATGCTCTTCTTCATCAATGAGTTTCCTCAAATGCTTCCACTATTTACCATCTTATGATAAGTGGTCAAACTGAGAATCCCCATTCACCTTCTCCTACATTCTCACATGAATTTGGGGATACTAGCTTCTTTGCTTCTTGACCTCATCCATCTATTTTTACTCCTTCTCATATCATGACATCTTCCTCTTTGATTTCCTCCACCTCCATGCCTAGTATATCTACTAACATGTCTGGTTTTACATCTAGTGGGCCTCTTCCAAGACCCTCTCTTCTCAATTCTTCTATTAGTGCATCATTTCATACCCATGGTAATCATGCCTCTAGTTTTGCTTCTTCTCATCCCTCTACTAGTACATATTTTTACACACAATAAAATCATGCTACTAGTGCCTCACTTACCAATAATTATTTTCAAGCTACTACTAGCACCCATAGTGGTACCCAAGCCACTACTACTAATTCCAATGCTTCAAACAATGACAATAATACCACTCAAACCCATCAACTTCTATTAAAAACTCTTAATCAAATTAATGCTTTCTAAATTAGAAATGACAATAAAATGATGTAAATTTAAAATCATCTTATCCATCTCCAAAATCACCCTCAATAATTTCCATGGGGAACACATAACCAAAAGGCTCCCCCACCTCCTCGTTGGGATTCCCATAATAATCTTATCCCTCAACCTCCTCTTATTAATAAAATAATTGATCACCTTAAAAATGAGCCTCTTACACCTAAAATTTATAATATTGATATAGGAGGTATCACCCCTACATTTAATTATAATGGGTCAACTAATCCTAATCTCCACTTAAAAACATTTTGAAATATATATAAAGACTAGGTCAAGTTAAATACTTTTTTTGCTACCAATATATTAGAAAAAAATATCATAGGTGATGATTTAGATTTGTATAACCAATTTAAATATCATTCCATCACTAGTCTAGAATATTTATTCAATGCTCTAGTCTAAGAATTCTAAACTATTGATCTCCCTGAAAACACCAAGTCCCATTTTATTAATTGTAAGTAACTTGAGACAAAAACCACACAAGATTTCATCAAACAATGGAAGAAATTATCTAAAATATGTGAACATAATATCATAGATAATATCCTCTTTCATATATTTACCAATGCTCTTTATCCCAAGTTGCAATATCAAGTCCAAACTCTTTCACCATGAACTTTGGAATAAGCCATTAACCAAGCAAAGTGCCAATATTTCCTCATGCATCAATTCAGTCCATCCCAAACTTATATGGGTACTTTCATGTTAATAAAAAATAATAATCATCATGCAAAAAATTATGGTGTCGTAAATTCTTATGATACCATTCATATTATTCAAACTATTATTCCCAACCAAGTTCTAGAACAAGCTTCCCTTCCCAACCACATCACTAATCCTCATTTATCTTCAACAAATAACATCAATGTTCATAAACCTTTACCATTATAGGAATTAAAAAATTTAATACCAAGGCCTCTTCTATGAGAACTTGATCCCACTTGTCCCATGAAATCTTGGTACAATCCCAATAAATTTTGTTAGTTCATGCTAGTTGGGGTCATTCTCATGATCCTTGTAGGCAAATTCATAATTTGGGTATGGATCTCCTTCTCGGTCCCAATTTTGACCATGATTATATCATTCATACAAATCAAAAATATTATGGCATTGCCTTAAAATCCCATAAAACACAAATCAAATCTCAAGCTTTGAACTAGGCTAATGCTTATTTGGCCATCTACAAAGATCCTCTTCTAAACTACCAAGACAATCAATACAATCCTACTCCTAATAATAATGTTGATAGTCTTATAGACCAAAATCAAGAAGAGAACATGGTAAATATTACTAATATGTAAAGGGTGGTTGACTTTATAGACCCTCATCCATCCACACTCTTCAATTTTTTCACACTTTTCATGTTATCCCAGACTCTTCCCCAACTCACTAAACAGAGTTGGGGCAAGAAGACCTTATATCTTCTGGTGAACCAATTTCAACACTTCCCTTGGATAACACTTCTCATACAATCTCTACCACTCCTATAACCTCTTTAACCATCACCAATAATACTCAAATTTGTATTAATACTTCTTCCAAATTATCTCAAACCAAACTTGTATCAACAACCCCATCTTCTCAAAACAATCAACAAACTTATCCTCCAATTAAACCTTCTTTATATTATCAACATAAATTTACATAGACTTTGTCTCTTCCTTATTAGGACCTCCTTAAACACTATTAAACTCTTTCTAATAGTCTTCTTATGGGTTATGATGAGTCATATCCTATCATGGAGCTTACTAATCTCCCATTTCAAATCTCCTTTCTCTAATCTATCTGGACTTCTCCATGTCACCATAATTATCATATGAAAATTTTATTTGAAATGAACATCCCTCATCCTCCCCTAGTAAGACATGAATCCACCTTATCTGGATCAAAAGATATCAATTTAAAATAGTGTGAAGAGATGCCCATACACATTGATGAAACCATGGACACTTCTCTTTCCCTTAAATTCCCCATTTATTCTATGATCCCCAATGATATTATACTTTGTGTGGATGATCCTCCCATATTTAAAAGTGTCTAAATTAGAGATATCCAAGTCAAGCATGCCTTGATTAACAAGGGTTTAAGAACTTGTGTTTCCTCTCTTGATTTTATAAAAACCCTTGGATATTTTGAATGTAACCTTATGTCTACATGCAACACATGTCAAGTATATGACTGAAGGTAAATGCCTCCACCAAGTTATGTGTGGCTCCCCATAATCATCCCACCTATCACTATTTTAGTGAAGGTTATGATCTTCAAATTTCCTCTATCCTATAGTATGTTGCTTAGTAGGCTCTAGACTCATTGCATGAGAGAAGTTTCCTCTTTTTTTTGCCAATGTGTCAATTTTCCTCATAATGGAGTAATCTATAGGATTCAAGGTGACACTAACCCTTGGAATTTAAAATAATTACAAGACCATTATGTATTCAATATTCACACTCTTGAACCCTTGACAAGCATTCCATTTCATGAATCTCAATGGTTTAACTTTCCTATAAACTCCACCCAAGGTTATAATGGTCACCCGAAACTCATCAAGAATATACCACTAAAACTCTTAGATTCTTATGAAAATGAACCCAATGAGATCAATATTAAGATTAAAACCTTGAATTTCTCACCTCACCTCATTTCTCAGCTTCCCCCTTCTCTAAAAACTCATTCCCATCAACCACTTAGTGATGATATACCTATTGTCTTAACTAAAACTTAGCATTCCATTCATCACACCACATCAGATGATAAGGTCATCCATACCTATGCCATTGATCTTCATATACCTAAATATGAATATGGATATACCTTAGATGATCCATTCTTAAGAGGTCTTGTTTAAGTCCAAGATGATGAAATTATTCATTATTATTCCTCTTTGCTTTAGTATTTTCATATATCTTCTCTGATTCCATATTATATAATTATTAATTATAACATTTTCCTCTTATTTGTAGGGTAGATATGGTATTCACACCTTCAATTTTTGAAGAGCCTCATAGAAGTATGCTTATGGATCATGCTATGACTGGTCCCTATAACTTTTCTAGATAGTAGGACCCCTCTAGCCAACTTATCACTAAGATTATTGAGATTATCCTCCAGCCTTCCATGCATCCCACCCCTCCCTAAACTAAGTCTAATTTAGATCTTATTCCCACTCCCTCTCTTTCTGAGCCCTTTCTTATTTATAATCCTATTTCTCCTTCAGTCAAGCCTCACCTAGTCTCTCCACCAACTCCACCTTCCCTTGGTGATGGTTTTCTTCCTTTACTGTAGTTTGTTCTTTTGCCTACCAAATGGGTTGATCAACCATATTGTGATATTAATAAAGTTATGAGTGACTAGAATAGAGATTGTCAATTACACCAGCCTTCCTCATCTTCTATTTCCACTCCCTCCATTATTACAGTTATAAAGACTACTAACAATTTTATTTATTACTTCCATGACATAGATAATCATTCATCCACACATTGTTGTAAGTTGTGCCAATATATAAATACCTCATATCCCACCACTCCTCATCCCACAAAAATTCTATACCTCCCCCAAAAATTTTAATATCTTCCCAAATATAGATAGCTATATTATCTCTAGCACCAATATGGTACTCATTACATTGATGATTACTACATCTTTTGGTAGTATCTCAAGGATTACCTCATGACCATTCCTTCACCTACTACCCTTCCTCCCATAGGCCACTCCAAAAAGAAGGCCTCCCATTATTATCCCATGGCTCCACCACCTTTGGTCCCCTCGCCATCCATGATTCCATCACCCGTGGATCCTTCCTCACCCATTAATCGCTCTCCATTAGTGACTCCTTCACCTATAGCTCATTCTCCACCAGTAAGCCCTTCATCTTGCATAGAGTCCATTCCCATTCCTTCCCTTAAGCATCTTATGCATGATAACCCTCATCACCATGATACTCTAGGTGTTCATACATTTTCCATCAAGGAGATTCGATGCGATGTATTTTCTCAATTTTCCTTGAAGATCAATGAGACTTTAGCTGCAATATGAGTTCAACTTCATATAGACTTATCAAATGTTATGGGTAATTTGTGTGGACACATATGTCATTATTTTTGAATAGAATAATGGTATTATTTCATTTATTTATTCATTTATATTAGACATGTTCTCCAACTTTACATTTGTATATCTTATATCATTTGATGTTGTGTCAGATTTTTATCTATCTTACATGATCACTTTTATTTCACTATATATGTTGCTTATGATGTCATTATTTTCCTTATGTTATCTTATGGATTATTTTTCATGATTACATATTTATTCTTCATGATTTATTTTTATATGGTTATATTGTTCTCTTTCATCATTGTTTTCTATCTTATCTCTATAAACACAGATAATTTTTATTGTGACTTGGTTATACAAACCTTGTTCCCTTTAGTCATTCTTTATTTACAATGTGATTAGTTTGAAAAAAATGCATTATCGTTATAATATTCTTATACCATTCTACTTTGGATATCCCCTTATTCCCCATATTTATTTTCAAAAAGTAAGCATACACATGGTTGAGACTTGAGATAACATGTTAGTTCATAGTTAAGCCTAAATGTTCTAGTCAATCATGTATTTGAATCCTTAGATTCCTTTAGCCTAAGCCTAAACCTCATTCATGTGTATTAATTTATTTCTCATGATTGGTCATTCTAAGTCTACATGGAAGAGGATCAAAATCCAAATCATTTAAATATTCAAAAGTCAAATCATTTAACAAAAGGCAATGATCTAAAAGGCAACATTCAAAATTTTCAAAAGTCACATCACACTAAAAGACATGATTCTAATCCATCTCATTTTTCTCATAAAAAATAAAACTTCATAGTTAACCTCATGATAGATTCAAGGTCCATTAGGGTGTGGTAGGCCAATAGATTTGAAAAAGAACATAATTTTTTTTAGTGCTACCTACTTTCTCATGTAAGTACCCAATCTTTTTAGTAGATTGATGGATCTATAAGGGGTCCTATGGAATAGGCAACATGTTATGGGAAATTAGGTCCATTTTAATTTATTTTGGTTTAAAAGAACCAAAATGAGTTGATCTTAGTACCAAACTTACTTTCCTATACATCTTTACACCTATAGTAAACATGTATCCTTTGTATATTGACACTCACTAATCCCTTAGTGTTTTTAATGTCCTTAGTGTGTCTCATGTCTCCTAGGGTATTCTCATAATATTCCTATTTTAAGCTTGTTATAATCCATTTTTCACTCCCTACAACCCTAATTTTCACCCTTGAGAAATATATATTTTTCTATTGATCACTCCCCTAGGGATTCCATTTATGAGTTATAGTGTAAGACCTTTGAAAGGACTAGGCCTTTCTCAAAAATTAAAAAAATTTCACATTACCATTCCAAACACCCCCTTGTACCATATTTTAACATTGTTTCCACCTCATTAGTGTTCCATTTTTGTGTTTTATTTTAATACCATGGATAGGACCTAACCTTCCTCATAAAATTTTACAATACCCGTGTCAAAACAAAAATATATTTGTCAAATTTAAGATAAGATGTGATTGATTATGAGTTACACGTCATTAACATGCTTCCCATATTGACTTAGCATTTTTTATGCTTACTTCATTAATATTTCAATTTTATCTTCTTATTTTTTATTGCATGTAAGAATCCATCCATTTTTTTAAGGTTTTCATACTTCCTAGCTTGAATTAATGTGATTAATTTTAAGAACATTTAGCCAAATTTATTTCTCTTTTATACTTCCCAATGTGATTTAATATGATTGATTGAATTAACTATTTTTTATGTGATTTCCATTTTATTACATTATTTTCATACTTCCCAATGTGATATAGTGTGATTTTACTTGTTTTAATTTGGTGCCAATATTTTTCATGGTTTAAAAACATTTTTCCCTCTTGTTTACCACTTCTTGGTTTATTATACAGTCTTATTTTGTTATTACACATTTACCATCATGAAATAGTGTGTAGTTCCTTTTTTTATGATTACTTATACTTTTCCAAGTCCCTTTTTCCTATTTCTTTTTAACCATGCATGTGTACTACATACTGATAGAAAGTAAACACCCCACATATTTATGTGGGCATATATCATAAAATAAAAATACATGTTATAAAAATAAATATATCCATGCATCAACAACCAACACCAAAATATATTTCATGAGACTAAAAATCCAACTATTAAAAAAATATATCTCTAGATATCATGTATTTTTATATAAAATATAAAAATTGCATTGCTCTAGCTCTATAACTAGGCTTCATCATCCCCATCTCATGGTCTAGCCATGTTTCCCATAGATTACTCAAAACATCCCCTCTACATAGTACATTGTAATGAGGTGGTTTGAGATCGCAACCCTACTACATGTCCTTGTAGGTTGGGCACCTAGGCCTGTACCTATTCCAGTTAGATCATGGTCTCCATGTGTGTGGCCTTTTCTAGAGCCAAGGCCTACAAATATCATCCTTGATCCCACCCATAGTATTATATGTAATCCATCCCTACATGTTTATATCTGGCTCATATCCTCCCCCACCAGTCTAAACTATCCTACCTAAGTTGGGGTAGATAATACCACAAGATCATCCATCATGATGGGGTCCTATGGTACCAACACTCCATCCAAAATGTCCTAGTGAATTACCATGACAAAGGACCCCCCAATAGTCTCCTCTATTTTAGGGTCTGTAAAAACCAAAACCCATATAGATATCACATCACATATACATCTCAAAATCTATCTATCTGCAATCATATACAAATAGTACTCTATGTCAAAGACTAACAAATATAAAATTTCTTAAGTATCCCTATATTACCAACCATTGTATTCACATCTACTCATCCATCGATTATGAAATCTCCATTGTAACATCCCCAAGAACCTCATCCATGGGTCATCTCCCTATCAATTCAAAACCTAGAGTCACCACATATGCACATCTTTAGCCTCTCCTCAATGGTGCCTCTATCAACTGACTCTACCTTGGGCTAGCAATCAGGTCATCCTACATGACTACTCTGATCTATGATCTATCTCACCACTATCATCTCTATTGATGGTGTGATTAAGGTGGATGATGCTCCTCCTATTATAGTGCCTATTATTGAACCTACTTCACCCCTACATCCACATCCATACCCTCTCCTCTTCCAACTGGCATTTTTTATGCTCAACCAATCCATGATCTCACATGTTATAACCTAATATTTGATCTCTTGACTGATGCTCCTCCTCATCTTATCCCCTCATCTCTCTTGCATGTCATTCCCAAAATTTACGCACTACAATAAGAGCTATTGGTTATGAGAGTTCAAACTATCCTCATAAGAGTGCCACTAGCTACAATTCTACCCATTAGGTATAATGGTTTATGATCCACTCTTGAGCCATCCCTTGTGCCATAGTCACCCAACTAGGCTAAATAGTAGTAATATGTGAATAGGGATGCCACACAATCTCTCCTCATGTGATTGTTTACAACACTGACACATCGGGTATGACCCATGATACCTCATCCTATGTCTATATAACAACTTGAGGTAGCCTATCATCAACAAAATGGGGAAACTACGTAGCCAATACATCAAAAATATCTCATATATCCATATGTTCATCAAAATCACTAGTCACATTGCCTTCTGTCCTTCAATATTTACTATCATATTTCTTATTTTTCTCATATCTTTATCTCTAATAATTATCTTTTCAAACCATAAAATGTTATGGAATCTTGAGTTCATAGAGAATATTTTTAACTATTATATGAACATGTTTTAAATATTCTATTTTTTTTCTCTTATGTGCTAATCTCTACATGTTTGTCTAATGTTCTTCACATTGAACACCTTCACATTTCTCACATCTCCTTATTTATCTACATCACTAAGGTTAGTAAAGGTATGAATTTTTCAATTATATTATTTTATTTATCTTATTTACTCCTTACGAAACTTTATTTAACTTTAGCCTATGTCTCTATGTTCATTTCTCAAAGCACCATCTCGTGTTGCACCTATGTGGCACATGATGAGCTTCAAATGGGGCATATGTATACATATAACATTTTCAAACTTTATCAATTAATTAATCTCTTTATCTTTTAATAACTCATCGAGTCTTAATCTCTCTAAGTTCATGATTTAATGGGTGCACCGAGAAAGGGGTTGGTAGATCATTAGTGCTTCATAGGATTATTGTCCATTTTTTCCACTTGATATCCACACACTTATCTCCTAAAAACCATTACCCTAGGCTATGCCTCCTATTTTTCACCTTCCTCTTGTCTTTTATCATATTTATTATCCTTTTCCATAACCTAAACCCCTTTTTTGTAGTTTACATGAAATAGTCAACCACATCAACCTTGTATTTTTATTGGCAAATTTTATTAAAGACTAGGTTATCTCATAGATGACCTAATTCATAACCTAGTTAGTTTTGCCAATTTCAATACTAGGACGACTAGGTCAACCTTATTTACCTAAAATTTCGGAAGGGTTTAGGGTTAGATTGACCTATATAAACATGTCCATTTCTATCATTTATGATTAAGATAATAATAATTAAGATATATTGCATGTCTGCTTATCCACCATTCTAATTGAGGACAAATTTTAAGGTCTCATACTTTCTTTGGAGATACAAATCTTGTCTTGTGGAAAAGTCTTTTGTATGCATCGATAGGTTGTGTATCCTAGAGATAATTTATCCTTATCATCCTTGCACACCATAACAACCTGTTTTTAATCACCTTGTCCAAGGGAGAGATTGAGGATCAGTGGGTTCATCTTCAAAGATAAGTATTCCTAACTTTTTTCTTCCTTTGTAAGAGTAGATAGATATGAATTTTCACTTCTCTTCAATACACTAGTATTATGTATATATTTATGTGAGTATATGTATTCTATGCATGTTTAATTTTACTTTTTATTACTCCTAATTTTTTCCACAAGATTTGGTGAGAAATATATTAGACTTTGATTTACTTGTTCTAAGTTTAGTGGATATGAAAACATAGGACCTAGTTAGGGTTACTACATAGTTTTTATTGAATAGAGGCTTTATAACCATCCATAGTAATATTATTTGTGGTAAGATATCCTTTAGTTAGGTCTAGTGGATACATATTGGTCATGGCTTTGATTATATAATATATCCCCAATCGAAAGTGTAAGTATGATTTATCTTCTTTGAAATAGGATTGATTTGTAAATCTACTACATTTCACATTGTACACACTTCTCACTACATGTTCCTTACTCCTTATGACCAATTATAGAGTATTCAACCTACTATGAATATTGGGTACTTATATGAGAATATAGGTGGAACTAAAATGTGTGAATATATACTGATATAATGATATAATGAGACCTAATCACACAATCTACTATCCTACCACACATAAATTGACCTTAGTTCTATCTTGAGGCCAACTATGGAGTTTGAGATTCAACTAAGATAGGAGATGTGCCAAATAAATATTTTGTATTTTTGAGTTATATGAACTTTAATATATAACTACCCTTTAAAAATTCCTTTTCTTATGATATGGCTTTTAACTCTTTTGTATTTTTCTATTTTCTCTCCTCCATACAAATTTAAAAAACTACACATGAATGTTAAAGAATGATATAGCAAGAAATCTTATATTCAACCACTAGAGAGAAAAATTTAAATACCATGGTGCCTAAAGACTCATAAAATTTCCCACACGCAAGAGTACAATCTAAAAAATGACCTATGTGTGCCTCAAGTGAAATGTAGGTAAATATGGGGATATTTAAAGATTCAACCATGTAATAAAAGGTGATAAATAAATCGTATGGATAATAAAAATATTTATAAAGGTAAAAATGCTATACTATGATAGTCATGTTGTTAGGGAAGTTGTACTAACCTACAAGGGATCTAGCACAAGAACTGATGAAAGTAAGTGGTCATCCCAAAAGAGATAGGAAGTAAAATGTCATCCAAAAAGAGAGGGGAAGTAAAAGGTCATCCCAAAAGACTAGAAAAATAAGTATTCATCTAAAAAGAGTGAGAAATATAATATTCATGACAAAAAGGGGGAAGTAAATAAATGCTAAAGATTCATAAAGATACTAAGACCAAAATGATAAAAATGTGATAATTATGATAACAAGAAAACCCAAAGGTGTTGCCTAAACTCTACAAGAGAAACAAAGGCTGAAAGTAATAATACCAAAAAAATAAATAGTGTTATTAAATCATCCCAAAAGAGGGGGAAATTAAATAAAATTTATAAACAAGTAAATAAACATGAGACAAAATAACATGTAAAATCTATGTTAATGACTATATTGAAGAAGAGCATGTGAAATGCAAGCATATGTGTCTTAGAAATTTTATTTAAGCTAAATTTTATTATGTTAAATTTTTAAAATGTTTATGATTTATAACTAATGATAAATCTTATAAATACACAAATACATGCATAAGGCTAAGCATGGGAATCACAAGATACCCCAAAGGTTGAAATATGGGTAGTGAAAGGTGTCAAATATGTGTAGTAATAGAATTATGGGAATATCAAGACACCACAACATGTGTAAAAATAAGAGGATGGTCATCATAATATAACCCAACCTTTTGGGATATAGGTGGATTGGAGTTAACCTCAATATCAACACCTAGGAGTGATGTCAAAATCTATGTAAATCAGTGTTACAACATGGAATATGGAATCTAAAAAAATGTCAAGATATTTGGGAGGTGATATAATTTTTATTATGTAAGGTGTTATCTAGGATGATATAATTTATATAAATAGGAGTCAAAGGAACTATATCACCTAGGTCAATATAATATGATAAAATAGAACTAAAAGGAATTGTATTAGCCAAGTTGATATATTTAAATGATAAAATAGGACTAAAAGGAACTATATCGATAAGGTCAATATAGTCATCTAATAAAATAATATTGAAATGAAGTGTACATCATCCAAGTTGATGAAATATGGTGAAATAAATTGAACTATGTCAACACATTTTGTGTCATGACCAATGGAGTTGGGTGAAATAGAAGGAACTATGTTGGAACATTTGTGTCAAAGCTAGTGTATTTATATAAGGGAAAATTAACTATATCTTGACAATTTGTGTCATAAATAATGTAGTGGGCTAGAGGAAAAATAACTATATTTGCACATTCTAGGTCATGGCCGATGCAAGTGACTATAGATGGTTAAAACTAAATGGTATAATGCTAGCCAATACGATTGAAAATAAGTGGTTTTTCTAGTGGTTTGGTTAGATAAGAATTATAATGATAGTTATGATTATTCATGTAGGAATTATAATCATAATCACCTAAATGTACAATATAGTAGGCATTTTAATTAGGTGTTCTTCATAACTTGATGAATTGGTAAAAATATTAGAGCTACAATCACTAAGAGGGGAGGGGTGAATCAATGAGCATAAATAATACAACATAAAAAATAATATTTTAAAACAATTATTTAGTTAGCATAAGCATTCATTAAGTATAAACAACATTCACATCAATGAGTAAGAGAGATAATGCAAGATAAATCACATAACACATGGCATAAATGGGAAACCCTCTTGGGGAAAAAACCCATTAGAACGTAAAATTAGACTATTATCCTATAATAACAAGATCAAATTTATACCATCTACAAATGATCAAGGAACTACAATCCCTATTTAGGGAGACTACAATCCCACAAGGTCTTGCCATACATGTGTAACTAAGATGAAACAATAACCAAACCTTTTAGTAAGTTTCACCTTTAAAGGAGGACATAAACACCTTAGATGTTGAGGTACCACAACAAAACCTATGAACACATCCACATTTGAACTGATGCCAATAAGCCCTGATGATGGATCTCTATTCATCACAATTCAACTTCACGCACACTCAAATAGAAAGTACACTATTCTACCAATAGAGTTATGACCAATAGGTCATATAAATATTATTCAATCTATTATTATATTCAAATCATACATAGTTAAATATACCCCTCTATATCTCCTCAAAACTACGCACACAAGCCTCTATCTAATTATTTCTTAGTCTCCCATACAAAATCTAGAAATCACCATCTTTGGTTTCACTATTTATAGATCAAACTTAATAATCATGACCTTGGTCAGATGTTAGACATGACTTATCCTTTAATACATATTTAATATAAATACATGGCTCAATATAATCCTCATAGGTTGGCCATAGCATCTATGAGTCACTCTTAAGCAGTTACACCTTTTAATAAGGCCCTTGTAACCCTTATAGGTCTCATGGAGACCTATTCACCCATTTACCTCACTATCAAACAAAAAAATAACACTATACCATATTAAAATATATGGGTCCACTCCTTATGTCCCCTTCTACATCCTCAAATGATCATAATAATCTTATCTTACCTTTACATATGCACAAAAAACTCAAACAGAGACCTTATGCACAGGAACACCATTACCAAATAAACAACCAACTTATTAAGCATTGTTAAAACTCATATATTGATCAAACCTCAAACATACTCATAGAGTATACAACACTCTTCAATAGATAAGACATCATGAGACATTGAAACACCAATACAAACTCAAACATCCTTCTTGGGTCACTTGCAAAATAAGCATGAACACATAGTCAACTTTGAACATTAATATATTTGAATATACACATTTTTAGATCTTAAAATTATTTTCATTAGATGCTCCATGAAGTATTCTTCAACTTTTATTTTTAAAGCAGTAGAAAATTCTATTTTTATCAAAATATATGGACAAAATATGTAGATCTAATTTTCCCCCATGTTAAATTCAAATATTTGAATTCAAACGGTCATAGTTAATCTTCAAATAGAATGCTCAAATATCATGTCTTCTAAGCTCAGATCTAATACACACCATCAATATCTTCTAATATTTAATATATATGTGCTAATTCTAAGACATTAAAATTAATTCACATTGACCTCATCTTGTGTAATCTTGAAATGTTGACTCAATGTGCACCGCCAATATTTGTAGATCAATAGGATATTTAATGATCAACACTCACTAATCAATTAATCTGTATGAACACTAACTCACCATTAGATCCTTATCCTATACCTTTTTTAAATAATAAATATCATGCACATATCCTCATCTCACTACTTCTTAAGTTCTTAGATCAATGCACACTATTTATCTTACTCGATCTTTAACACTTTAAAAAATGACTAAGTATGGGGACCCTTTCAATATGCCTGAGTAGCCATTTTTATCCTTAATAACTTCTTATGTGCTTTGATGCAGGATCTCAAATTTGGACTAGATGATCTCCTCACATAGGATAATCCAACCATGTGACACATAGCTCTTGAAGCCTTCACATGTACAAGATATCTTTCCATTAAAGTGCCATCTCAAACTCTTGTCACAGATCCAACCATGTCAAAACCTTCCTAAGAGGGAAACTTTGCTCCTATATAATTTTTGTTGTGCTTCAGCACATGATCTCAAATTTAGTGTGAATCATCTATGATCAAAACTAAAAAAAATCTATATTATTAGTTTCTCTTAAAATATTTACATGTGTAAGATATAACACCATAAAAATTCTCACTCAACTCTTCTTGCCACACTGTAAAATTTGCTAAGTATGGGAAAATACAATCAAACTGCCTGGGATCCCAACTTTGCATATGCATATCTTTTGACATGCTACATCACATGATCTAAAAATTATCAAAAATAAACTAGGCATAAAAAAGAAAAAACCTATATGATCATTTTGTCCTAGCATCTCCACACATGTGAATTATAACCATATAAATATAATTACTCATCTTTTTCTGGCCACATTACAAATTTGGCTAAGTATGGGAAATAATCAATTTTGTTTGAGAAGCCAACTTTACACCCTCACATATGTAATTGTGATTTGATGCATAACTTGAGATCTGACACATAACAACTAGGACTAATGTGATCACAACTAGATGACCACATCCACTTGACTGATTCCCATGTGGTAATGATGATGTCATCAAACTACCTACTCAAATTTCCTGCCATTCGACCCAAAGTGTCTAGATGAAAACTATGATCAACCGGAGGAATTCCAATTTTGTACACAAGCTCTCAAAACATAGATAATATCTTAGGTACCTCTTTCACATTATACAATCACCATACTTATCCATGAACATTTCTAACTATTCAAAACTAAAGATCAACCAAACATACTTCAAGCATACAAGAAAAAGCACATTGCACACTTTGTCATTCTCAGTTAGAATATCAAGGAACTTCATCCACTCACCAAGGAAACTCTATGAAATAATGACATCATCATGACAAATCTCAAACAATCTCATCCTTTGTCATTGATGTCAAAACCATCATATATAGCAATATATAGCTCATCTTCTCTTTTTTCAAAGCACTCCCACAACAGGAACTTTCTTCTCAATAATAACTTTCTCCCCCTTTGACATAATGACAAAGTGGGCAAAAATTGATCTTGAGGACCTAAAAAAACTATCAAATAGTAAATTACCATCTTAGAAAGATGATATAAACTCCCCCTTACCTTGATCCAACCTCTTATTATCTTAAAAAAATCCTCTTGCTCCATGCCAACACTTTTATTTAACTAGGAACACACAAAATAACTATAAATTGATGTATTACCAAGAAATATCTAAGAGGGAATCCCACTAAAAACTTTGATCCATTGCACCTTCTGATCATCTTCATATCTTTACACACTATGAATAACCATCACACATGCTAACTAACCTCCTCTCTCAAGCTACCATAAGGACCATCAACAAAACTTCATGCCACTCACAAAAGAGTAACATGCTCTCAACCAACTTAATAACTCACCTTGAAACACATATACCTCTCTCTTTTGTAGAAACTAAGAAAAAATCACTCTTCTTCAAACTAGGTTTGTCTAGCCTCCTTGTGGCCCTACCTAAAACATGCAGAGCCCATATTTTTTAGTAGACACATCTTCAAGACCTAAAATATAATATCTTGAGAACTCTCATATTCCCCATCAATCACATTTTTTTTCATCACCAAGTTCATCCTTTACAACATACTTCCTTAACAAACCTACTAGTCAATTGGCCCTCCATTTTGACAAAAACTTAAACAACTAGAGAAAAAAAAACCTTAAAATCTTTGTGAATATTTATTTGACCACCCATTTTACCCATTAAACATATTAATAAGTCTCAAACATTAATTCACAATACAAACCACTTTTCTAGCATAACCTAAAACCCTAAAATCTCAAAATAAGTAGGGTCAAAAAACCTCCTTTTGGTCAATGCACACCACTAAAACTTCTTGAAAACATAGAGGAACCCATCAAACACATATGTACTAATATTTGATATTTCATACCTTTGGGAACTCATAAATCCTATAACCCATTTTAGGCCTAGTTGCCCTTAAGCTAAAAATTGAGAAAATTGAGAGCACTAAAAAAACCTCAAGTGGCACATACATACCTTCAGACCTCAAAAACACCTAGAGAACATTACAAATAAGTGTATAGACCTTTATGAGCATCAACATCTTCTTGATATTTTCATCAATCTCATTAAACCACCTAAAATCACCCATTTTGACTTTATACTACAACTCTTTCACAAACCTTTGAAATAGGCTCATAAACTTGTTTCTCCCCCTTAACCAAAGACCTTATCTAGTTGGAATTATCATATTGAGCACACAAACTTGATTCTCTACTAAAATGAGTCTCTTAAGAAGAATAAATATAGACACTTTCTATACCTCAATGCTCTAAAAAAAACTCCTCATATTCCATCTCCTCCTTGCTCATCTGATATTTGTAATTCTTCTTCTTCTTTGGCTTAAGATAAATAACTTCCTCATCCACTACAACATTCTCCTTTTATTATATGATTTAATTTACAATACATGGAGACAACCCAAACTCATTACATACCTTTTCATCTGAATAATATTCCTTGCATCTTAGAACCTCATCATTAGGTATAGACAATTGATGTTCTTTACATGATACATGCTCAGTAAAAGAAAGATGTTCACTTGGATCCTTACATACCTTAGGATTAGACTCAATCAACACCTTGGTCTTCTTCTTGATCTTAATTTCTGCATTCTCAACATGAGCAGATAATGAGACTTCTTGGTGTTCTTTAACTTATGAAGCATTATCCATCATATCAAATAGATTGCTTGGACCTGTAGTCTCATCATGACACATACTTTTCACCTTTGGCTTCCATGTGTTAACTTGACTTCTTCCTTGAACTTTAGGATCCTGATTAAATATATTCTATCTTGTATGCATTTGCTTGTAGAACCTAGCAATGTGACCTCTTTGTTTATAATTGTAACACACCTTACCTTTTACAAGAAATGTATCTTACCTTAACTGATTTGGATAGAAATATGAAATGTGTCATATGTAATGACAAACAAAACAAACTCCCCTTTTTTAATATTACTCACCTTGTATACACATAATATTTTCAAACTTTTATCAATTACTGACACTTTGTATCTTGCAGGAACCCATCGAGTCTCAATCTCTCTGAGTGCATTCCTTACAGGGTGTATCAGGAAAGGAGTGGGCAGACCATTAGTGCTTCATAAGATTATTATCCCTTTTTACACTTGCCTTATACACATTTTTCTTCTAAAAACATATACCCTAAGCTTATTCTTCTTAGTTTTACCCATTATAGACATTTGTCATGCTTTATGCTCCTCTTTCTTGCCTTTACCTCCTTTCACCAATTGATTGTACTAGGTAAATTGAGTCAAGATTGTATAGTTTTTAGGCTTTGGTTACTATATAAGATCGATAGGTTCGAGCCTATACTATTTAGGGATATTTTTTACTTAGAGTTTCATTAGCCCTTTATTTAACCTACATTAGGACTTAGTGATTTACCTCCCAAAAACATATAGGGTCAATTGGGTTGACCCTATATAGCTAACATATTTAGAAGGATTTAGGACAAGATATAACTATACATACAAGTTCATTTAAAAACATTTGAGAATAGAGAAGTGAAGAAGAAGTGTGCATAAACATCTACTTATTAACCATTCTTCTTGAGGAATAAAGTTTAGGATTCCATACTTTCTTTGGAGATACAGATCTTGTCTTATAGAGAAGTCTTTTGGATGCATAGATAGGTTTTGTAGCCTATATATGATTTGTTTTTTTAATCCTTACATACCACAAAAATCTCTTGTGAATCACCTTGGCCAAAGGAGATATTGAAGCTTGATAGGTTTTTATTCAAGGAAATTATTCCACACTTTATTTCTCCTTTGTAATAGTAGATAGATAATGTAGTTATGCTTCTCTCCCATGCATTAGGATTTCACATACATTGATGTGAGTATATTTATTCTATGCATGTTTAGTTTAGTTTATTTTATTTCTAACCCCCCCTTTGTGCCACAAGCTTTGGTGTGAACTAGATTAGATTTACTTTCTTTTTATTATAATAAAGTGAACATCAAACCTAAGACTCTTTTAGGGTTGTTACATGATTGTGTTAAACTGTACACTTTGTAACCCTTCCTAACATGGTGTATTGTGATAATTTATCCCATAATCAGTTATAGTGGATCCCCATATTGGTCATTCTCCTACTTAACAAATGTATTTCCAATTGGAAGTGTAGGTACGCTCTATCTTCTCTGAGCCATGATTGATTTATATACATGATGTATTTTTGATTTCATACATTCTAGTGAACCTGATGTGAACTAACCCTTATAGGATTTTTTCACCTTATATCATTTTTTCATTCTTTCATCATTATTTTTATCATATATTTTCATACTAGGTTGATTGCATCAACCCAACTCTAACTTTTGTGCCTAGGTTTTTAGGTATAGGATATTAGATCGACCCTATCAACCTAGTATAGGTTTTCATCTTTTCAAACATCTATTATAGACTACTAGGTTGACCCATTTGACCCTATACATTCCAGACACTCAACAACAAGTTTTTATAAATCTCGATTGACCTAGTTGAACTAGTTAACATAATTTGCAAGCATATATCAAGGTTATTGAACAATAATATTCATTCTCAACATCTCTGATCCACCAAGGTTCCTTTATATATATTTATCTCTTTCTTTACAATATTTACTTTTACAATTTTCAATCTTTAAAATTTCCCCTACACAGTCAACTGGATCAATCTTGTTGACCCAATTCTATGTTTTGTGTGTTTTTTGGATAATTAGGTTGACTCTACCAATCCTATTCATTTTTAGACCTTGCTTTCATAATACAGGTTTGACCCTATCAACCTTGATCTTTATTTTATTCATAAATTATTGACTATATAAACATTGTACCTTATTTCAAAGTTAGAATTAACCTTATTATTAGTAATTATTTCACACTTTATTCTCTTATTGCTTACATGCTTAGAATAGATGACATAGCTTAATAGGTGGTTTTTCAATAAATAATTTAGTTTCACTATTTTTTATTTTATGCACACATGACTAAATCACAAAATCTAAATAAGCATTTTAACATTTGTCTACCCAACACCAACCTACTTGGATTTTATCACCAAGAGTGAAGCTGACTTGATGTTTTAGTTAAGTATAAAGTGTGGTTAATGATATATTATAGCTAATCACCTAACACCCTTATCATTATGGTATGTGAAGTGAGGGGGTAGGCCACAATAACAAGCCTATATCATTGCCACTACATATCCCATTTAGTTCAAACTACTTGAAAACATCCATTGATTTCCTTTCTAATTCCTTACTTACAACCAACTTCCTATCACATTTAAAAACATATCTTAATAATCTAATAAGCATTCAAGTTGATAAATTATTTATCTCTTTACTTTCTAAGTTTATTACTTTCTATTTGCTTAATTGTATTTTGTATTGCAAAAACTTGCATTAGCCAGTGTTAGTGCAAATTTTTGTCATGTGTGGTTCAATTAGACTGGCCAGTGCTGATCTAATTAATTATGTGTTTTCTTTCAGTTATTTTTTTCAAATTACTTGCAAAATTTATCTTTTTTTAATTCACAATCTATTATAGGCTTCTTAATTTTCCCTTTCTGCTATACTGGATCGACCCAATTGACCCTATACCATTTTCGAGCCTCTATTCACTATACTGGATCGACCTAGTTGACCCTATACTATTTACAGACCCTATTTTTTCTTTTTCTATACTATGTTTACTATGTTGGGTCGACCCAATCAACCTTGTACTATTTATAGACCCTATTTTTATGTTAGGTTGACCTAGTTGACCCCGTACTATTTTTTTCATTTCCTATTTTCTTGATTTCTCATCTCTCTTTCTTTCCCTTCATCATAAACTTTATTCTTGATGACAATACTAAGTTGTAGTAAATAGACATGATGAATCTTACCAAGCTTCATAGGGTCTCCCATAGATAAATTAGGGTTCCTCTCTTGGATGCTAGTAATGCTCATATTTTCACTTGTATAATGAACTATGGGACCCCTCCTAATAAATCTTCATAGTGTAATCCTTTTTTATCATTATAAGACCAACTGAATTAGAGTATACCCACAAAATTCTCTTCTTTATCTCTAAATTTAATCAACATCGAGGAAAAGATCCTTCTATTATTTACAATCATATGATTAGCGGTCAAGTTGAATAACTTCACTCACCTACTCCTACATTCTAAACTAGATTTGGGGGTAACACTTTCTTTGATTCTAATCCTCTTCCTTAGATTATGACACCTTCTCATACCATGACCTCTTCTTCTCTAACTTCTTCCACCTCCATGTCTAGTATATCCACTAACATGGTAGGTTCTACTTCTCGTGGACTTATTATAAGATCCACTATCCTTAATCCTTCCACTAGTGCATCATTTTCTACCCAAGGTAATCATACTACTAGTTCTTCTTCTTAACCATTCACTAGTCCATCTTTTACTACACAATAAAAATTTTCCACTAGTGTCTCACATTCTCATAATTCCTCTCAAGCTCCTATCAACACCAATAGTGGTACCCAAGCCACTAATACCACCTCTAATGATTCTAATATTGCTAATCAAACACATCAGTTATTATTATAAAAACTCAATAAAATGAATACCTTTAAACCTCATAAAATAATTCAAATGATGAGAATGCAAAACCACCTTCTTCATCTTCAATCTCATCCTCAACCAATGGCTTGGGGTACACATAATAAAAATGTTCCCCATCCTCCTCTTCAATATTCTCAAGGAAATTTCATTCCTCAACCTCCTTTGGTCAACAAAACCATTAAGCATGTCCAAATTAACCTCTCACTACTAAAATTTCTAACATTTATATAGGAGGTATCACACCTACAATTTCTTATAATCAATCAACCAATCTCACCCTTCATCTTAAAACATTTGGAAACCTGTATAAGGTTTGGTTCAAATTAAACACCTTTGCCACTACCAAAATCTTATCCAAAACTCTCATAGGTGATGCCTTGGATTGGTAAAACCAACTTAGAACTCATTCCATTACTAGTTTGGAGGATTTAGTGAATGCTTTAGTTCAATAATTCTAAACTAGTGATCTTCCCAAAAATACTTTGGCCCACTTCATAAATTATAAACAACTTGAAAAAAAAATTGCTCAATAATTTATTAAAAGGTGGAAAATGTTGTCAAAAAAAAGTGAACATAAAATGGCTAATTATAATCTATTCCATCTATTTACCAATTCCCTTTTTAATAAACTTCAATATCAGGTCCATACTCTCTCTCCACATACATTGGAGAAGGATATTGACCAAGATAAATGACAAGATTTCCTTATGCATCAATTCAAACCACCCCAACCTTCTACAAGTCTTCATCTCTTACTTAGGAACAAAAATTACAATATTACAAATGATGGTGTACATATTATTCTAACACCATTCATAATGTTCAAGCTATCATTCCTACCCCTTCTCAATAATATAAAAATCCTCACTTATCTTCACCAAATAACATTACTATTCATAAACATTTATCCTTAGCTAAATTGATTTAGCATCTACCTAGTCCTCTTCCATGAGAACTTGACCCTACCCATCCTATGAAATCCTAGTATGATCCTAACAAGTTTTGTTGGTTTCACACTAGTTGGGGTCATTCTCAAAAGACTTGTAGACAACTTTGTAATTTAGATATGTACTTTCTTCTTGTTCCTAATTTTTACCATGATTCTATCATTCAAAATAAATGAAAATATTATGAAATTTCTTTCAAGGATTTTAAAACACATGATAAATCTCAAGCCTTGAATCAAACCAACATTCATTTAGCTATCTGCAAAGACCCTCTTCCTAATCATCAACCTATCTAAGACAATCAAGAGAAAGCCACCCCTTCCAAAAATAATCTATAAATTCTTGTTAAACCCAATTCTGAAGATAATGTGGTTAACATGAATAATATGTGAAGGGTGGTTTCTTTTATTGATTCCCAACCTATCTACACTTCTCTTTCATCTTGAACATATCATGTTATCTAGGATTCTTCTCCAACTCATTTAAATGAGTTGGGGTAAGATGAAATTATTAATTTTTATGATATAATTTATAATTCTCCCTTGGATAACACATTTCATTCTATTTATACCACTCTTCCATCATCTTCTAAAACTAATGATACTCAAATTTATGCTAACAATTCTACCAATTCTCAAAATCAACTTGAACCAGCTACTTCATCATCACAACATAATTTGTAGCATTATTCCAAACCTTATTCTTCTTATCAACATAAATTTCAATGCACTTTTTCTCCTCTTTTCTAGGACCTCCTTAATAATTATGCAATTATATATAACAACCTTCTTATGGGCTATGATGAGTGATATCCCATCACAATACTCACTAATCTCCCATCCTAGATTTTGTTCCTTGAGCTTATGAGGAATTCTCCATGTCATATAAACCATTTTATGAAAATATTATTCAAGATAAATATACCTCATCCTCCCTAGTAGGATTGGAATCAACCTTATTTGGATTTGAGGATAGTATATTGCAATAATGTGAAGAGATGTCTATCAATGTTGATGAAACTATGGACACTTCTTTTTCCTTAAAATTTCCTTTAGCTTCTATGATTCTCTATGATATTTAAATTCAATGAGATGATCCTACCGTATTAATTAGTATTAAAAAAATTGATATCCAAGTTAATCCTGCATTAATTGACAAGGGTTATAGACTCTACATTGCCTCTCTCGACTTCATTAAAACCCTTAGATATTCATAATGCAATCTCAATTCTAAAAACAAAACTTGCCAAGGATATGATCAAAGTAAAATGTCTCCTCTAGGTTATGTATGGCTTCCCATTACCATTCCACCTATCACCATTTATGTGGAGGTGATGATCTTTAACTTTCCCCTTTCTTATAACATCCTTCTTGGTAGGCTGTGGACTCACCGTATGAGACTTGTTACTTCTTTCACCTAATAATTTATTAAATTACCTCATATTGGATCCATTTATAGGATTTAGGGTGATACTAAACTTTATAATTTAAAATAATTCCAAGATCGTGGTGTTTTCAATATTCTTACTCTTGAACCTTTGCCTAGCATTCCATTCCATGAGTCTCAGCATCTTAATTTTCCTATTAATTCAACTTGAGGTTAAAATGGACATCCCAAAATATTTGGGAACTTATGAGAGTCCATTCCTACTCCCACTATAATTCAGCCCATTCATTTTCTTGTTATATTTGAGCATATTCCCACTCTTACTCTTGCTGAGCCTACCCTTGCTTCTCATCCCATTTCTCCTTTTGTTGAGACTAGTTATATTCCTCCTCCATCACCACCTTCCCTTGGTATGGTTTGATTCCCTTGCCTAAGATGGATCTTTTCCCCACAAAATGGGCTAATGAGTATTTTCCAACTTCTTTCACTCCTATTATACCTCCTTTTGTGAGTAATTCTCCTAAGACCACTCACAAGCATATTCATTTCTTCCATGGGATAGATAATCATTATTCTACCCATTATCACAAGTTAAGATAGTATATTGATACTTTGAATCCTTAGTCTACTTACTTGAATAAATCCATGCCTCCCTTGAAGGTTCTAAATGAATATATACCTAAATATAGTGAGGCATATTACCTATGGCACCAATGTGGCACCCATCACACCGATCATTGTTGCATCCTCCAACAACACCTTAAAGATCACCTTATTGTTATTCTTGAACCTTATTCCATTAATTCCATAGGTCATCCCATAAGAAGGCTTCTCCTTCTTCTCACATGGCTCCATATATAGTGGTTCCATCACCTCATATTTTCCCTTCATCACCTTTTATGCCTCCACCCATGATTCTTTCACCTATGGACCTTCACTCACTTATGGATGCTTCTCCATTTATGAGTCCCTCACCTATGGATTCTTTTACAGTGGTGATTCTTACATATCTCATATAACCCACTCCCATTCATTCTCCTAAGCATCCTTTGCCTAATTACCATCCTCAACATGATCTATTGAGTATTCCTACCTTTTTAGTTGAGGAGATTAAAAGAGAAGTCTTTTCCTAATTTTTATTGAAGATTGCTGAGACATTAGTAGTAGTTCATATCTATCTTCATAGAGATTTATCCGATGTCATGGATAATGTGAGTGGCCAAATTTATCAGTATTTATTAGCACATGCATGGTGATTTTACATTGACATTTTGATTGGACTTGTGCTACAATTTTATTTTTATCTATCTATTATATCATTTGACATTGTGTCAAATTCATGTTTTCTTATATAGTGGTTCTTTACCTTTTGTAATATATATTACTTATATTATCATTTATATTTACATATGATTATCTTTCTTTATCATTATCTTCTCTTTATTTCTTGAGTTTTTCTTAAAACTCCCTTTTTGCCTTCAAGATTGTTTGCTTTCTTATATCTATAATTCACAGATAATTATCATTGTGACTTGGTTATACAAACCATGTTCCCTTTGGTTCTTATCTCCTCTTACCATTTGATCAGTTAGGAAATAATGCATCTCATTATACATTCCTTTCATCAGTCCACCTTTGGATCTTTTTTTTCCCTTATTTTTTCAAAAACTAAACATATACATGGTTGAGACTTGAGATCACATGATAGTTCATTGTTAAGCCTAAGTATCTTAGTCAGTCTTTGTCTTTGGTTACTTAGATTCCTTTAACCTAAGCCTATAACTCATTTGTGTGTAGCATTACATCTCTCATGACTGTTCATTCCAAATCCATATGGAGGAGGAATCTTAAAAATTAATCAAAAGTTAAAATCCAAATCATCTAAACAAAAGGCAATGATATAAAAGGCAAAAATATTCTTAAAATTCAAATCACACTAAAAGTCATGATTCAAATTACATCTCCTTCTTTTAGATGAAGCTCAAACTCCACAGTTGGCCTCATGATAGAGTCATGGTCCTTTGGGGTACAATAGGCTAGTAGATTATAAGAGGAGAATTAAAAAATACTTTAGTGCTACCTACTTTCTCATGTGAGTACCCAATCTTTGTATTATAATGATGACTCTGTAAGGGGTCTTGAAGAATGGGGAACACATCATGGGAAGGTAGGTCCATTTTACTTTCCATTGTACTAATATACCTTCATAAGTTAATCTTAGTAACATGATTTTTTGCCTATAAAGCTTTGTGCCTATAGTGAATAGGTTTCCTTTATACATTGGTGGTAACTAGTCACTTAGTGTCTTCTCATGTCCTTAGTATGCCTCTTGTCTCCTAAGGTCTTATCATAAGATGTATAAGTCTTAATTTTTACACTCCCTTTTTCATTCCCTATATCCCTCATATTTATTGTTGAGAAATATTGTTTTGTCTATTGATCACTCCCCTTGGGATCTCATTTGTGAGTTGCATTGTAAGATCATGGATAAGACCTGACATTCCTAAAAAATTACCATATTTTCACATTTATATTACCCACATCATTTATTACCTAATTTTTCCTAATTTTTATAACTTAATAGTGTTCTCTTTGTGAGTTTTTGTGTAAGATCGTGGATAAGAACTAGCATTCCTCACAAAATCTTCCAATGATACATGTCACAAACAAAAATACATGTGTCAAATATGAGATAAGATGTGATTGATTATGAAGTTACACATCATTAACATGCTTCCCATCTTGTTTTAGTGTGTTATATGCTTTATTCATTTCTTTTTTTCTTTTATCTTATTATTTTCCAAATGCATGTAAGAATACAACCATTTCTTGAATTTTTCATACTTCCCAAATTAAATTAGTGTGATAAATTTAAAACCAATATTTTGGCCAATTTTATTTCTCTCATACTTCCCAATGTGATTTAGTATAATTGATTTACTTAATTAATTTGTGTTTATACCATTTGTACCCTTTTATATACCTTCCATTTTATTACATTATTTTCATACTTTCCATCATGATTTAGTATGATTTTACTTATTTTAACTTAGTTTAAAAATCTTTCATTTTGGTTTTAAAATAAATTCCTTTTTTTACCATCTTGTTTTACCATCCCTTGGTTCTTTATACTTAGTCATTTTTATTAAGCTATGGAGCTAAAAACTTCACTAATGCAAATAGAGGAGGTTGCTAAGTGTTAGAGCAATCGACGTCAGTCTGATCAACCAACGTCAATCATATTTAGCTATGCAATAATCAACATCGGTTATGGGTTAGCCAACATCGGTCAGATAGGAACCGACATTGGCAACCCGTGTGTGTGTGTGCATTTGCATGCGCTTCCAAAATTGGTCTAATTTTAGACAGACAATTAGTTTGCATGTAAAAGACTAATTTTAATCTTGAGTCTATGTTTCTAATTATTGTAATTGGGAAGTCTAATTATTATTTGTATGGGATCTATTTAATAGACCTATGGGGCTATATTGTAATCAAGGACAAGGAATAAATCTTTCCAATTGTAAGATCAATTGATCTGCAAGTAGCAAGATCAGGGGAGATCTACATGGTAAGTAAGATCAGTTGATTTGTAGGTGTGAAAGATCATGGAGATCTACTTGGAATACTTTGAGTACTTGGTGGACTAGCAGTATTGTTACTTACTGGTGGAGGGAACAACTCAATTATTGAGTTGTGGTTGTAATTGGTTGAGAGAGAGAACTCTTGAGGGAAAGAGATCTATACATCTGAGAGGTGTGGAAGAAAGTGTGATTTCTTCATTGTATTTCCTTCTGGAAGAGTGTTAATACAAGATTGTATTGTCTCTCATATTTTGTGTTGTTTCTAAATTCTAGTTACATATTACTTTTGGTTTAATTTCATGTTTAGTTACTTATACAAAGGTAATCAATTGTGCTCTTAATCCTAACAAGTGGTATCAAAGCCTGGTTCAGAGCAGGTTAGTTTTTTTTATTACAAGTCACTCTCAGGGGTTTCTGATTGAGTGGGAGTATAACAATGGCAGAATAAAGTAAGCTAATAATGGAGAAATTCAATGGCAAGAATTATCAATTATGGAGGATGCAGATAGAGGATTATCTGTATCAAAAAGATTTATACTTACCATTGGGTGGGGTTTCTTGTAAACCCACATGTATGCAAGATGAAGAATGGAAGGTTCTTGATAGAAAGGCTCTAGGAGCTATAAGGCTGACCTTGGCAGCTTCCATGGTTTCCAACTTATCTTAGGCAAAGATAATGGTAGAGTTAATGGAATCTTCTACAAATTTATATGAAAAACCCTCAGCTTTGAATAATGTATTTCTTATGAATCAATTATTTAATTTGTAAATGCTAGAAGGTGGATCGGTATATAGTCATCTTAGTGATTTCCATGGTTTGGTAAACTAGTTAAATTTAGTCAAAATAGTTTTTGATGATGAAATTAAGGCTCTCTTAATCTTATGCTCTTTACCTAAAAGTTGGGATAGTTTGGTGATGGCATTTAGTAATATTGCGTCTGCGTCAAAAATCTTGAATGTTGATGATGTTGTTAGTGTAATATTGAATGAATAAATTCATAGGAAAAGCACAGGGGAATCATCAAGTAATGCTTTAAGTGTTGAAAGTAGGGGAAGGCAAAGAGAGAAGAGAAATCAAGGGAAATCAAGGTCAAAGATAGGCAGGAGATCCAGATCTAGGTATGACAGTATAATCTACTAGAATTGTGGAAAGAAAGGGCATGTAAAGAAAGATTATTGGTTGAAAGAAGATCAACATGAAGGAAATGAAGAAGCAAATGTTGTAGGTATTGTTGCACAGGATGCTCTTGTATGTTCCTTGGATAAAGTGGAATCTTAGGTTTTAGATTCTAGTGCCTCTTTCCATGCAACCCCAAATAGAGAATTTTTTCATGAATATGTCCATGGAGACTTTGGAAAAGTTTATTTAGGGGATGGTAAGCCTTGTCAAATGGTTGGCAAAGGGAATGTGTAGCTAAAATTGCAGATGGGAAACACATGGGTGTTGAAGGAGGTCATGCATGTCCCAGTCCTAAAGTGAAATTTGATTTCTGTATAAAATTTGGGTGATGAGGGATGCACGATAACTCTCACAGTAGAATCTTGGAAAGTTTCCAAGGGTGCACTTGTTTTAGAAAGAGGTAAGAAAGTAGGTACTCTTTATCTATCTACTTGTATTACTGATTCTCCTTCTGGTTTATCTACTTCAGATGTAGATGCAAAGATGTGGCTCTGTAGGCTTGGTCACATGAGTAAGAAGGGAATGCATGTTATTAAGTCAAATGGTAAGAGTTCAGATTCAAAAAGCATAGATCAAGATTTCTATAAGCAATAGAAGAAAGTGAGGTTTCTTGAAATTGATGATATAAGAAAGGATCAAGTTTATTGCATAAAGAGGAAATCTGATGTTTTTGACAAGAATAGGAAAGCCTTGGTTTTCAAGGAGAAGATGATGGATAGAGATCAGCTCAAGGGGTTGAATAATTTTGAGCAGGGCAGTTTGGACAAGGTTATGATCCAAAGTGAGCTCATGGGTAAAAATCATCACTCACAAGAAAACACAGTTATTGACATCGATCAGGTGAGAACTAACATCAAATAGGCAGGAATTGATGTCGGTCATATATAGACCAAAGTCAGTGATGTCAAGCAGGTGGACACTGATGTCAGTCAGGGAACTGACATCGGTGATCAAGAGGAATCGACATCGATTGGGTGCAGACTGAGGTTGGCCAGAGGTGATTGACATCGATCACTATTAAAATAGATTTTGGGTGGACAGAAAGCTGTCAAAGAGTCTCAAACGCCCATGAAGAGGATTGAAAGGGTAAGTAAGCCTAAATTTTTTTATTCCCCTTCTTTACACTACTTACTACTCACTGATGGTCAAGAACCAAGAAGTTTTAAAGAGGTAATGCAGGTAGAGTCTAGGAAATAGTAGGAGCATGGCATGAATGAGGAAATTGATTCCTTGGGAAAGAACCAAATGGGAGATTTGGTAGAGTTGCCAACCAGGATGAAAGCACTGAAAGACGAATGGATTCCTAGGTCAAATAAAGGAGAGAATGGATAGATGAGACAAAAGGCTAGGTTATATGGTCTTGAGCAAGCTGCAGGACAATGGTGTTTAAGGTTTGATAAGTGTATGACAAAGCATGGCTTTAGTTAATGTCAATGTGACCATTGTGTTTATTTTACCAAGTTGGATAATATTAGCTACATTATCTAGTTAATGTATGTAGTGTATATGCTTATTACAGGGTCACACATGTAGGAGATTGTTGAGCTAAAGGTAAAGTTAGTTCAGAGGTTTGCCATGAAGGATTTGGAAGTAGTAAAGAAATTCTTTGGCATGAGTATTTCTAAAGATAGGGAAATTCATAGGTTGATTTTGTCTCCAGATGATTATGTGAATAAGGTAGTGGAGAGGTTCAATATGCAAGATGTAGCACTGGTTAGCACACCTATGGTTGGACAGTTCATAGAATAGTGTCCTAAATCACATGATGAGGTTGACTACATGTGTACTAGACCTGATATTACACAAGCAATGGGATTTGTCAGCAAGTTTATGGCTGATTCAGGAAAGGAGCACTGGAAAGCAATTCAGTGGATTCTCAGGTATTTGAGAGGGACTAACAGTAGGTATACATGTTATGCAGGGTCAAGCACTTCTCTACATGGGTATGTAGAGTCAGATATGGCAGGTTATTTGGATGACAGGAGAAGCACCATAGGATATGTGTTCACTGTTGGTGGTACGGTGGTTAGCTAGATTTTTGAGATGCAGAAGGTTGTTGTAGTCATGGTGGCTAGCAAGGAAATGATATGGATGACTTGGTTCATGGAAGAGTTGGGAAAGGAGCAAGAGAGTTGTAAATTGTACAGTGATAGTCAAAGAGCAATTCATTTTGCAAAGGATTCAACCTTTCATTTAAGAACCAAGTATATACAAATTAGGTACCACTTCATTAGACAGGTATTGGAGGATGGTGAGTTGAAGCTAGAATGGATCCATATGGATATGAACCCTACAGGTATGTTAACAAAGCCAAGAACAAAGGATAAGTTGAATTTTCATTCAACTTCTGTTGGTCTTCAAGATTGAACTTGAAGAGGGATACAAGCCAGGAAACAAAATTAGATGATGTATAGGTACAGGTACAGGTGCAGCTATTTATCTCTAAGTGGGAGATTGTTAAGTTATGGAGCTAAAAGCTTCACTAATGCAAATGGAGGAGGTTGCTGAGTGTTAGAGCAACTAACGTCGGTCTGATCAATTGATGTTGGTCATATTTAGCTACATAATAACTGACATCAGTTATGGATCAGCTGACATCGGTCAGATAGGAACTGACGTTGGCAACCTGTGTGTGTGTGTGCATTTGCATGCACTTCCAGAACTAGTCTAATTTTAGATGAACAGTTAGTTTACATGTAAAAGACTAATTTTAGTCTTGAGTCTGCATTTCTAATTATTGTAATTGGGAAGTCTAATTATTGTTTGTATGGGATCTATTTAATAGACCCATGGGGATGTATTGTAATCAAGGACAAGGAAGAGATCCTTCCAATTGTAAGATCAGTTGATCTATAGGTAGCAAGATCAGGGGAGATCTACATGGTAAGTAAGATCAGTTGATTTGTAGGTGTGCAAGATCAGGGAGATCTACTTGGAGTACTTGGTGGACTGGCAGTATTGTTACTGACTAGTGGAGGGAAGAACTCGGTTATTGAGTTGTGGTTGTAATTGGTTGAGAGAGAGAACTCTTTAGGGAAAGAGATCTGTACATCTGAGAGGTGTGGAATAAAGTGTGATTTCTTCATTGTATTTCCTTCTGGAAGAGTGTTAATACAAGATTGTATTGTCTCTCATATTCTGTGTTATTTCTGAATTCTAGTTGCATATTACTTTTGGTTTAATTCTGTGTTTAGTTACTTATACAAAGTTAATCAATTGTGCTCTTAATCCTAACAATTTTTCTATTATCACACACTTCCCAACTTGAAATAATGTGTAGTACATTTTTTATTGATTATATTTTACCAAGTCCTTTCTGCCTATTTTTTTTAACCATGCATGTGTTTTACATAGTGATATAAAAGAAACCACATCTCATATATTTTATATATCATATAAAAACAAACAAATAAATACATGTGATAAAAAATATATATCTAAAGCATCCACAACCACAACCATAATGATGATAACATACACAATCAACATAAATATTCCAAAATTATATATATATATATATATATATATATATATATCATGAGTTTCTAATGCAACAAGTACAACCATATATACAATGCTCTAGCTCTATGGATGGGTTCCATCTTATCTATCTCATGGGATAACCACACTACATGTCAAGGCCTCAGTTTGACTCCTTTGAATAGTATGTTATAAAGAGGTTGTTTGATATCTAAATCCATCCACATATCCCTCTAAATATGCCACCTATGTTTGTACCTACACCAATTAGGCTAAGGTCACCATGTGTGTTACCCTCTCTTTCTCCTACACCTATGATGTGTAGCTCTTTCCTCTACTAGATCCTACCATTCTCATATCTTACCTACACCCATCTTTTATGGTGGCTTCATCGTCTCTCTTTGGGCTCATATCTACCTCACTACCTCCCCTGATAATCTGAACTAGCTCACCTGGGCTTGGACAGATGGTACATTGGGATCCTCTAATGAAGAAGGGTCATATAGATGTATAATCTCACCTAGGACACCATGGAGTACTCCCCTCATTAATAACCCCCATCTCTCTTCCTCATCCTTAGATACACATAAAAAATCACACCTAGATAGATAATAGATCATTGTTATATCTCACAACATATATCTATCTCTAGTCTCTATTTCAAAGTAAAAAACTTAAGAAATAATTTTAATCAACTTTATTACCTATCTATGTCTCAACCACTATGGTCTCACGATATGCATGACCTCCTAGAATAGTCTCTCCATTGGTATGACCTCTTAACACCTCCTCTATAAGTCACCTCAACTCAAATTTTATTATCATGGCTCATGTCTAACTCAACCTATGTTCGAGTGGCCTCTCTATCATCCAACTTCCTCTAGCTCACCTACTAGGTCATTAGGGATGGTGATAGTCTCCACTCTCTCTTACTCTTCTTTCTTTCATTGACATTGTGTCCTTGATGGTCATCACTCATATCATTACAAATCTGGTGGTGGTATCTCTATGCCACTACCTCCACACCCCTCTCCACTTTCTCTACTCTAAGTCATGATTTCCTAGTCCATGGTCACTCATAATGTGGTTTAAGCATTGGCCTCATCATTGGTGGCCCTAATCCCCTCCTCCCCCATGGCTCTCTCACATGCCAAGCCCATGACTCAAGCATCAATATTGGTGTCATTAGATTAGGTAAGCCTATCTATCCTGATATATATGCCATCAGATGTGGTTATCTCCACTAGGTGTAGTGTCCAACCACCTCTATCCTCATTATAGTTATTACAACTATGTCCCAGCTTGGCTATGTAATTACTATGTGCCCATATGGCTACCACATTATGTCTGTACATCTCATCATCTATAATGCTAACATTTAGGGCATGACCCATGATACTTGGTCCTCTCTCCATATCTACACTTGATGTGACCTATGATTGACCACATGGGTTAACCCAGTTGGTCAATACATGGGAAACCTCTCATATATCTAATATATCAATAATATGATCAGTCCTATCAACTTTTGTACTCTGACCAACACCTCATATAGATCATTTAAAAGATAGATATAGATGAGATCATATAGTACTCACTCCTTTAGGATCATCATACTCAAGGTTTCCATGAGTAATGGTACCTTGCCATCTGAGTTATGATATATCACTCACTATATCATAAGCCCTATCACAACTTTCTAGATATATAAAATCTATGATGTATATACATCAAACATGATAACTCTCATGCCTACTAGTATCATCTTTGAGCATGTAGCCCACATGGATAAGGTTATCCTCTCCTCCATGCTATCTATTATACATGTATTCATCAATGTTCCTATTACCATTAGCCCTAGGATGACATACACATCCTCTAGTGTTGACCTAGTTACTTTTCCCTATCGACCCCTTAAATTTTCCTTAAAAAGTGCCTTTTTGAAATTTTATCCTTAATTCCTTAAAACCCATTTGCCTGCTTGGTTTTTTCCTACATATAGAATCTAATTTGGATTCATTCTAACATATAAAAATGCTAAAAATTAAATGTTACTAAAAATACACTTAATTCATTAAATTTTTCCAAAATTGGCTTAAGATTCATAATTGAATACTTATAGTGCACCTATTACCACTCCTAGATATCTTCCCTATCTAGCTTGTTGTCTCCTCTCCATCCTAGCTCATTTGGTCTCTAGAGCTCTTTTTCTCTCTTTCACATGTCAAAATAACCAAATAAATTCTCTTTTTGCTATTTAGAAACACCTTTTTAAAATTTAATTCTTTCAAATATATTCAAGAAAATTCCTTATTTTACTTATATCTTTATTTCTATTCATCCATTTTTAAAAATACAAAATACGTTGGATTCATGACAATGCAGAGAATCATTTTCCACTATTATATGCCTATATTTTAAAACTTTTGGTTTTTAGCTATTTTTTTCACTAACTTTTATAGGTTTGCCTAGTGTTATTCACATTAGATGCCTTAACTTTTTCTTGAAGTCTAATTCTTTATCTACAGTAGTAGGGTAAGTAAAGGTATGTTTTTTTCAATTTTTTTCATTTCCTTTATCTCATTTATTTCTTACTTCACTTTACTTAGCATCATCATTGTGTGTTATCATGTTCTATTTCATGAAGCACCATCATGTGTTGTACTTACATGACACATGATGAGATTTGAGTGGATAATATGAATACACAATATTTTAAAACTTTTATCAATTATCAACACTTTTATCCTAAAATAAGCTATTGAGTCTCAATCTCTTTAAGTGCATACCTTAAGGGGATCACGAAAAAAGGGGTGGGAAAACCATTAGTGATTCATAAGATTGTTGTCCTTTTTTCCACTTACCGTATACACACTTGTCTCCTATTAACATTTAACCTAAGCTTATTCTTCTCAGTTTTACCCATTCCAAACATTTGTCATGCTTTATCCTCCTCTTTATTGCCTAGACCCCTTTCACCAACTAACTATACTAGGTCAACTAGATAAACCCTATATAGTTTTTAGTCTCTAATTACTATACAAGGTCGATAATATTAACCTATAATATTCAAGGATATTTTTCACTTGGAATTTCATTAGAACTTTGACTAACCTAGCTTAAGACCTAGTGATTTACCTCCCAAAAACATACAGGGTCGATTGGTCGACCTTGTATAACTGACATATTTGGAAGGATTCAGGGTAAGATCCACCTATATATATATATATATATATATATATATATATATACAACTTAATTTATAACCATTTTAGAATAGATAAGTGAGGAATAATAAATATGAATTAACATCTAATTATAGACCATTCTACTTGAATAATTAAGCTTAAGGTTCCATACTTTCTTTGGAGATATGGATCTTGTCTTGTGGAGAAGTATTTTATATGCATAGATAGGTTGTGTAACCTAGAGATGATTTTTATTTTTTTTCCTTACGTACCACAACAATATATTACAAAGCATCTTGGCCAAGGGAGAGATTGAGGATTGGTGGGTTCATCTTCAAGGTAAGTATTCCTAAATTTATTTTTCCTTTGTAAGAGTATATAGATAATGCAGTTGTGCTTCTCTCCCATGCATTAGGATTTCATATACATTGACATTTGTATATGTCTTATATTCATGTTTAGTTTAGTTTTTTCTATTTTTAACCCCCACTTTGTGCCACAAGATTTGGTGTGCACTAGATTAGATTTACTTTATTGTTATTAGAATAAAGTGAACATTAAACATATGACTCTTTTAGGATTATTGCATGATTATGTCAAACTATAGGATTTATAACCCTTCTTATTATGGTGTACTGTGACAAGTGATCCCCTAATAGGGTTTAGTGAATCCCCATCTTAGTCATGATCCTTCTTAACAAATGTATTCCCAATCAAAAGTGTATGTATGCTCTATCTTCTATGAGCTGGGATTGATTTATAGACATGATATAGTTCTGATTGCATACACACCTTATGTAATCTCATGTGGATAATGGTTTTCAAATTGTCCCACATAAAGATAATTAAATCACTTGATTATATTCACACCTTTTGATTGATGACCCCTATCATAGTCCCTTGAAAATTCATCTCTAATATGTCTCTTACACTCTCTATCCCTATGATAAAATTAATTACATGTATAATAGTAACCATTGAATCTTGAATACCTCATGGCATTTGGCTATATAATTTGATTTGTGTTTACTCTACCAGTACCTTCATTCCTTGTCTGATGATTTATCTTCAAAGTATGATTTTCTTATTTTACATTAGTCTTCATCTTGTCTTGAGTTATAGTCTTTGGTTCTTCTTCATATCCAAGACTAGTTCTATCACTATCATTCTTTTGACTACTAATAATATTCTCTATATCACATGAGCTCTTTTAAAATCTCACAAATGTCTCCACCTTACTAGATATATTTTCTAACCCAAATTTCATAGATTTATTTTTAGAAACATACCTTGAAAATTCATCTTCTTTAGCTTTTAGGATTGTAGATAGAATTTACAATTGAAAACTAAGATGATTGATCATATCTTCATGGTTATTTTCATATTCAATCAATCTTGATTCATACACACTAAATTGTTCATTATAGTAATTGAGCTTGTATTTCATCTTCTTATTTATCTTCTTCTCAATCTTTAATTCTTCAAGAGAATTCATCAAAATAGTATCATAATCCACCTCATCATCAACATCATCTGAACCATTCTAAGTAGACTCCTTCTGATGTGAGAAACTTCCTTCCTTAACTATTAATAGGGCTTCATCTTTAGCAAGACCATCATCTTCATGATCATATTTTGAATCACTATCTTCACTCTCAACTGATGAGTTACAATATTCTTTGGTGTAAAGACTCTTCTTTTTCTTGAAGGACCTCTTCTTGTTGTTATACTTTCTAAATTATTTCTTTATGTATGTCTTCTTGTCATCATCTTAGACTATACCATGTTCTTCATCATATTTATTCTCATGCTTATGAGGTAAATTTTGATCAAAATTTCCTATCTCTCCATAGTTGAAACATTTTAAGGGTATTTTAGTTCATGTGTTCAATTTCCTAGTAATCAAAGCAATTAGTTCATCGTCACCAATATGAAAAATGTCATCCTCTTTGGATTTATTACCTTAAAATTTCTTCTTTGTCTTCAATTAAATCTTGAAAGATACTTCTTTGATGGTATATCATCATTCTTCCTCATCTCATAGGAATTAAGGGTGTCATGTAATTTATCTATCTTCAACTGAGTAAGGTCATGACTCTCTTCTATAGTAGATACTTTTAGATCAAACTTGGGGGATAGAGACCTTAATACATTTTGAAAAATAGTATTATCTTTAAGATTCTCTTGAAGACCTTCAATGATATTCAAAATTTTATCAACTCTCTACATAAAGGATATCTTTTTCATTCATCTTGAGACTTTCAAATTGCCTTTTGTGAGTCTGGAACTTAGCAAGCTTAACCTTTGAATCTCTTTCAAAATAGTCTTCATTTTATCCCATATTTCCTTGGTAGATGTGAAATGAATTAATTTAATGAATTTAGTTTATATAAAACATTAAGTGATTGCATTCGTTACCTTAGATTTGTTCTTAAATAGCTTCTTGTCTATAACACTAGATGGAGGAGTAATAGGAGCAACATAACCATCTAGAATAGATTTCCATAAATCAATCCTTAGGGACATAATGTATGTCCTCATGCTAGCACTATAAAAATCATAATTTGATCCATTTAACATTAGTGATTAATTAGTAGAGAAACCACCTTGTACATTATGACTAGCCATTGTACCTTGGATCACCTTCAAGTTATCAAGCTTTTACCAAAGGAATTTTCTCTGATACCAATTGTTAGAGGTATAATAATTAAGAGGGGGGGTGAATTAGTGAGCCCAAATAATCCAACTTAAAAAATAATATTTTCAAACACTTATTCAGTTACCACAAGCATTCTTGAAGCATACACAACATTCACATCAATGAGCAAGAGAGACAATACAAGATCAATCACATAAAACATGACATACATGGGAAACCCTCTTGGAGGAGAAAACCCACTGGAACCTACAATTGGAATATTATCCTATAATAAAAAGATTCAATTTATACCATTTAAGAATTATAAAATAACTACAATTTCTAATTAGTGAGACTAAAATCCCACAAGGTGCTACCACACCTATCTAGCTGAGCTGCAACAACTACACATTTTTTCAAGTTTAACCTTGAAAGGAGGATACAACCACCTTAGATGTTGATCTATCAAAACAAAACCTATGAACACATTAACCTCTAAATTAATGTTAACAACACCTGATGATGGACATCTGATTATCGCACTTCACCTTTACTCACACTCAGATAACAAGTGCACTATTTTGCTAACAAAATTATGACCAATAGGTCATAAAAATAGTCCTCAATATATTTTAATCTTAAACTCATCATTATGGCACTCTAACTCTCCTTTTTTTCATAAAAACACACACACAATCCTTTCTCTAATCTCTCCTTAGTCTCTCATACAAATCTATAAATTACCATCTTTGATTTCACTATATAGAGTAAATTTGATAATCATCACCTTGGTCAGCCATTAAACATGCCTTATCCCTTAAATAATATTTCATATAAATAAATGTCTCAATATAATCTTCATACGTTAGCCATAGCATCTATGGGTCACCCTTAAGTAGCTACACCTTTTAATAAGGCCCTTGTATCCCTTATAGGTCTCATGGAGACCTATTCACCCATTGATCTCACCATTAAATAAAACAAGAACACAAGACCACATTTAAATACATGGGTTTAATCCTTGTGTCCCCTTCAGCATATTCAAATCATCATATCCATCTTAGCTCACCTCTACATATGAACAAAGAACTCAAATAAAGACCATATGTACATGAACACCATTACCAAATAAATAGTCAGCTTCTTAAGCATTAATCATACTCAAGATATATTTATCACACCTATAAAATATTCATATAGTATCCTCATGGATTTTACAACACTCCCCAATAGATATGACATCATGAGACATTGAAATAACATCAATACAATCTCAAACATCCTTCTCAAGTCACTTGCAGAATAAACATGAACACACAATAAACTTTGAACATTAATATCTTTGATGGTACACACTTCTATATCATCAAATTAGATTCATTAGATGCACAATGAAGTCTTCTTCATCTTTTTTTTATCACCAACAAATTTTATCTATATTGAAATATATGAATAAAATATAGATCTCTAGTTTTTCCATGTGTTAAATTCAAATATTTGAATTCAAACCATTACAGTTAACCTTAAAACACAATGCTCAAATCTCATGTCTTCTCAGATTAGATTGAATATGTATCATCGATCTCTTCTAATATTTAATGCACATGTATTAATGCTCAGATGTTTAACTTTAGTCACATTGAACACATCTCATGCAATATTAAAATGTTAAATCAATTCACTTCATCGATCTTTGTCGATTAACTAGGTCTTCAAAAATAAACACTCACCATTTGATTAATATGTATTAACACTCACTTGTCATTAGATCATTATACTATACATTTACTAAAACATTAAACATCATGCACCTATCCTCATCGTACTACTTCTTATGTTCTTAGATCAGTGAGTATAATTGATCTTGCTTGATCTATAATAATTTTTAAAATGACCAAGTATGGGGGACCTTTAAATATGCTTGATTAGTCACCTTTGATCCTTAATAACTTCTTTTTTTCTTTGACATAGGATTCAAATTTGGACCAGATGATCTCCTCACATAGGAGAATCCAACCATCTAACACATATCTCTTAAATCCTTTACATGTGTGAAATATATCATCATTAAAGTACCATATAAAAATCATATTTCATAGATCCAACCATGTTAAAACCTTCTTGAGAGGCCAAATTTTCTCTTGTATAACATTTTTCATACTTTAGCATATGACCTCAAATTTATCTTAAATCATCTATGCTCAAAAATGAATAAACACATATGATCAATTTCTATTGACACCTTCACATGTGAAAGATATAATAAAATAAAAATTCTCACTCAGCTCTTCTTACCACACTAAAAAATGGCTATGGGAAAACATAGTCAAACTACATGGGAGCCCAACTTTGCATATGCATATCTTTTGACACACTACATCACATGATGTGAAAATTAGCACAAATAAGCTAGGCATAAAAATTCATAAACCCATATAATAATATTATATTATAACCTCCATTCATATGAATTATGACATCATCAACATGCTTACTCAGTTCTTTCTCGTCACATTGCAAATTTGGCTAAGTATGGAAAAATAATGAATCCTGACTGAGAAGCCAATATTTTACCCTCATATCGTTAATCATACTTCAATTCATGACTTGAGATATGGTACATAACAATTAGGTACTAATGTGATCAAAACCATATGACAAACCCCCCTTCACACATTCCCACATGGTAATAGTGACATCATCAAATTGCGTACTTAGATTTTCTACCAATAGACCCAAAGTATCTAGATGAAAACTATGATCAACCATATGCATTCCAATTATACACAAAATATTTGAAAGTATAGATAATATCTTAGTGACCCTTTTCACATGATCCAATCATAATAATCATCCCTAAACATATCTAACTAGTTAAACTTGAAGATCAACCAAACATACTTCAAGCATACAAGAAAAAACACATCACACACTTTGTCATTATCACTTAGACTATAAAGGCACTTCATCCACTCACCAGAGAACCTCTATGACATCATTAAATCATCATGACAACTCTCCAAAAAAAAAAATGGTTGAACATAAGTAGAGG